>JAWWEW010000088.1:57010242-57022992 GCA_035583185.1 Anabacerthia variegaticeps | reverse complement strand
GGAAAGGAAGCCAATGTAGTTTGAACTTCACACCTACTTAGAAACCTGGCATCTACAGATAAAAAGACTTATTCTGCTGAAAAGAGAGACAAGAAGAGAGAATTGTGTTTCGGTCTGGACACCACGTCCTGACCTGATGGTATTGACCATTTCAGAGGGCTGACTGAAGTGTCATGTTCCTCTTCATCAGATAATGAAGGGTCGCTCTAGTAGATCATGGTGCACACTCATCACCTCAAAATATACGGTACTTGACAGTGGTTTTATCTAGGATGTTACAAGGATTGCTTTACCAGAGATGCTAAGGATCCAGCAGGCTGTACTAGCGATGTGAGAAATCTGATTGTGAGGAAGCAGGTCTTCAGTTTGATCAGAAATTATATCAGGTTGATTTGGTGTTTTACTGCTTATCCTGAAGGTTTAAGAGATTAATTTCTGGGTCTACAATTGTGCTGTAGTAGAAATAGTCTCAGACAGTAAATGTGAAGAGGGGATGCTTTTCCAAGTGAAAACATAGAATCATTTAGGTTGGAAAACACCTTTAAGATCATCAAGTCCATAACCAATACTCTGAGTTTGGAGAGCAACCGATTTCTTTAGAAAATTTAGAAAAAAAATCCTTTAGGTTTGCATGTGACTGTAATGTTCTTCACTACAAGACTGAATTGGCACGTAATCTATTTCTAGCATGTGTCTGAGTGGAAACTGTACCAGGAAACCATGCACCTGAAGGAAATTTAAGTTCTGACTTTAATTTGTTAAATTCCTACACCCTAGTTATCTATTCCTTTTCACATTAACACCTATCTTGTTCATCTTGGGTAGAACAGAAGCCTTGACAAGATACTGTGGAAAGCGATAATAGCATTTACTCACATTTATTCATGTGCAGATAACCTGTTCCTCAGCCCCTAAGCTTTTCCATGTCCGACTTGACATTTATGGATGACAAGTTTACCCGTTCTCATTGTTGGCTTTCTCTAGAACTGTTTTTCCTCGTGGGAATGCCTATATTCTAGTGACATCACCTCTGCTGTGTGCCATGCATTTTTAGGGACACTTTTTTAACGCAGAATACACGGAAGGATTTTATTTAAGTGAGCAGGTAATACAAATCACCACACTAGGAAGGTCAATAATGTTTTAAACTATTTCATCTGACATGTAATCAGCAGTTTTCATTTAATATGAAACTTGCTCAAACAATTGTCTGCTACTTCAAAACAAAGGTTTCAACATCTGTTTACTGTTGTGGATTAATATTGACAAAAGTGGACCTCATTAATGTATTCTGGTACTATCACTCTGGTGATGTAAATAGACTGCCACCTTCTCTGTGTTCTGCATTGCAAGGTAATGGGTTATCATTCACAGTAAAGTGCTAGGGAATGTTTCCAAATACCCTGATGGAGGCTGAAGTTCTCCTGAAGCCAGCACTTTAAACTGGATGGATGCTGTAAACTGCGACGTTTGATCCCTTCTAAGAGGGAACAGCATGATATTTGTGATGCTTCTTTAATGTTTAGGTCAAAAATTCATAACTCTTTCTGCTTTGGGACAATTACATTTGGTTAACCTGTTAACCAGGACTCAATTTTTATTGTATCAGCTCTCTGAACATTGCCCCACATTGTTCCAGGTGATGCCAGAGGAACTTTCCTTGTAAACACAGGGTAAAAATACATGTAAAGACTGCTAAGAGAGTTTTTCAAGCACTTAGGCAAATGTCTGATGCAGGGTGTTAAAAGTACTGTGTTTTGGTCTTTACATGAATATGTGTGAATGTGTTAAATACAACACGCATCTGAAAGGTCAGGGATTCTGTACACTGATGGACTTAGTAATAAAGGAAGACCAAACTGAAGTGTGTAGAATAGAGAATGAGAAAAGATTTTGTTAAAAAGGTGCTGTGAATTTCCCCTCAGAAGGTATGAAAGCAATAAAAAACCCACTCTCCACACCAAACTCCGCCCCCCCCAAAAAAAACACTTTAAAAAACCCTAAAGAAACAAAAAACAAAAACAAAAACAAAACCCAGAAACAAAAAAAAAGCCAAACCAAACCAAAAATCAAAACTATTTATAAACTGTCAAACCTATCCTATCAAAACAACAACACTACGTAAAGGCAGTGTACCAGTGTCAAGTTGTTAAAGTCAGCAAAGTTGTTAAATGCCAGCGAAGGCATTTTAAGATCATGTCACCAGGATCTGCCCACTGGGTCACGTAACTATGGGGGTGGGTCACCTCAGGAGACAGTCTGTAAGCAGCAGGATGTGCTTTTGAGAGCAGAGGAAATGAGAAGCAGAAAAGCAGTGGGCAGAACTGTCAACAACAACAACTGTGTGCAGGGTAACTGGACCCAGAGGTACCAGGATCTTGCCATCTTGCTGAAGGCAGGCAGGATTTTGCCAGAGCTCTGAAAGGGGCTATTCCTACTCCACCATACACCTCCTGGACAAGATCAGGGAAAGGATTTTGCTTACCAACACAAACACAAAGTGCAACTGTCACTTTCATGTCCTGTCTCCTTAGTGGTTTATGGCATCATTGTTCTAGCTTTGGCACTAATAAAATCTGTCTCTGGGGATGTTATGGGCACATCCATTTTATTTTCTCGTCCACATCCTGAAAAGATGTGTCTAGAATGCAAAGCCTTTATTTGGCCAAAGTGTATGTGGAAACTGGGAAAACAAATGGGAAACTCCACCTTCCTTCAGAGAAATCTTGAAAACTTTGCAGAGGGCAGTTTAGGACAGACACGAGAATGAAAATGAACTGTATCAATAAGGAAGACTGTAGTATAGCAAAGAGTGGCAGACTGCTAAGGAGCTCCAGCAGTGGTCACAGATCTTAAGGTCTGAAGAAAAGATGGAACAGAGTACATCAGTCAGTTGTCTCTGACTGAGAAAGCCATCCCCCTAAAAAATACAATTTCTGTGAGAAAAAGGCTGAAGGAAACAACCCACTCTACAAATCTATGATGAGTTGAAGGGAGATGTTATTTGGACTTTTTTTACTTTACTTTCAATATTCTGTTTGCAACATCTGCTTGGGTAAAATGTGGTTTTGAGTATAAAAGCTTCTTGGGGTTTTTTTAATACATTTTTGCTGCTTACAGTATTTTGGAAAGATCTAGAGCAACCATCTTCAACGAAGAACCTTTTTAAGGTTTTAGTAATCTTCAGTAATCTTGGGAAGCTTTAAAAAAAGGATGCAGGCACATCTGTCTCAAAGTTCCAGCCTGGACTTTTGACATTACCTTTTTGACAAAGAAATTTAGTGAAAAAGCAATAAATGACCCTCTAAGACAAGAGGAGGGGAGAAAGTACACTGTTCTTGCTTTCCTGATACCTCTGTATTTTTTCTGTCATTAAAAGAAACAGTGCAGGAACCACCTCAAGACTTTCTAACCCTACTTCTTGAGACAGTGCATTGTCTGTTTCATAACAAACTGGCTCTGACCTGAGATGTGACCTTACATTTGTATATATGTCTTTCTCCCTTGATAAGAATTCAGTACAGGCATTAAGAATCTGGTTCTATATGTGACCTTGTTTGAGAAAATTGATTATCTCTGCTTCCACAATTAGAGTGCCAACAAAGGGGAGGGAATGGAGGCTCCTAAGAATGAAAATACCTGTACAGGGCATGACCATGAAGCATTCTTTCCCTCTGTCAAAAGAAAAAAAAAAAATTACAGTCATTCATATGTAGTGATGACTTGCATACATTTGAAACTTGTTTTATAGATGCCAGGGGAAGACACATTATGCACAGAGGTTCACATTCCATTTTGTGCAAATATGCAGTTATTCCTAAGGTGACCCCTTAAAAAAGACTGCTCCTAGACTGGAAGGTTGCCAAGATTACAAACAGTGCTTGTTGAATAGTAAGTATTAACAAAACAGTGGTTTTCATATATATAACTGAATATAACAAAATGGAAGGTAACATAAACAACAGCAATAGCAACACCTATGTGCAAGTACAGAGCAAAAAATAAACCATGTGTCTAAAAGGCAACACTAATGTTCAGCTCATAAAGGCCACAGTATAGCTCAGCTATCAGATAGGGGTGATAGGTAAAAGCTTTCAGAAATTACATAGCTTCTAGATGACAAAACAAGGATAATGCCAAAAAATCTGTGATTGGATCTTTAGAAAATAGCATGGAAACATGGTAGTGAGGTCAGTTTGAAGCCTTTGGTGGATTGCAAAGGAAAATGACCCAGGAAGGAGTGCACTGGGAAAGGAATTCAAATTTCCTGGAAACACGAGTGACATATGAGTAGGTCTATATGCTGTTGCTGTGTATTAAATTGGAACACTTTTAGATGCTTTCTCTCTCAAAACCCATTTGGGATTATTAATTTACCAAAATTTAACAACATAAAAGGAAATAGATCAAAATAAAAGCTATTCTACTCACTGGACACAATGGAAATGCAAGACTGTTCTCTATTGAGAATTGGAAAGGGAAGATACTCTGAAGACTGTATTTCAGGCCCAAACTGTTAAGAAGCAATACTGGTCCTTTTTCCTGAAAGCAAGAAAAAATATACCATCAGGATTCTAAGCCTGAACAAAACTGTTGCCTCAAACATGGACCTCCTAAGGTTCACCTAGCTATCTTTCTGAATTGTGAAAACTAAGTTTCTTTGGCATGACCAGATGTGAAGAACTTAGAATCAGGGAAGAAACATGTATAAATGTATTTCATTCATGTAGGAAGGTTAAAAGAAGGCTTGGATTCTAAACCTGTGTGTATGCACTCAGTCAAAGTCTAATTCACATTGTGTAAGTACAATCACCCAAGCCTATCTTATTGCACAAACCCATAGAGTAGAATTAAACAAGATTTTCAAAGGCAGTATTTTAAATGTGGGATTTTCTTTAAAACAAATTTTAAAATAAGGAGGTGGGTGGGAACCTTTTATGCTACACTGGAAACTGAAAATAACATGTGGAGATTTTCCCCAGTCAATTCCAAAGCAGTAATAACAGAGATAGACAATGTGTTTTTGGAAATAAATTTTCTAAAGTTCTAATATGGATGGGATGTTGATGAATCAAATTCATGTCTTGAATATTATGCATTGCCAGTACAGCATTGCCTTTTAGTGGCATTGATAGGCAGTCCTCATGCATTTACCACCAGCTTATTAAGAACAGAAGCTCTGCAAAAGTGGTCAGGGAGGGCAGGAAATGGTTGCGTGGTCAGGATGTTGGTAGAGTTGAATTTCTGGGAATAGAAAATAAGCTGATGTTTATGTTCTGTTGCAATTAAACATATACTGCCTAGAGCTAACAAACTTGGGATATGCAATTCTTATGGAAAGTTCTAAATATTTTTCTTGTAGTGTCAAGCATCACAGATGTCAAACAATACACAGCCTGTTTATCTGGATATGCAAGTAAGTAAACTTTTTGTAAAATTTAAATGTGTTTATTTGCAACAACATGTTCATTGTGAATGTTTTCCATACAACCATTAAAAAGTTGTAAAATATTAAAGCTAATATTCACAGATTTGATAGAACAAGGAAAACGTAATACTCTGTTCACTCAGTATGTGTATAATCTGGAAAAATCATATTCTACTGAATCAGTAAACAGTGAGCATTAATTGCTTCATATTTATTGATGGCTGGTGCATGAAGAGCTTCAAGAACCATGGTTGTAAAGACAGACATCATCCATCATAAAAGGTCAGCATAACATATTCCCCCAAATTGTATACTATAAATGTATTATGGAATAAATGGGATGTTCATTCTCTATTTTCTCCCAAGAACTTTGTCATCATAACTACCTTGATGTAGTGGGTTGACCTTGGCTGGATGCCAGGTGCTCACCCAGCTGCTCTATTAGTTCCCTTCCCAGCCGGACAAGGGAGAGAGACTAAGATGGACAATGACTCATGGGTTACGATGAGGCAGTTTACTAGTGGAATAGCTTATCTCTACCTCAACCAGACCCAATACACTTGCATAGGAGATAATCTGATGACAGACAAAAGAAGGTATGGCTGGAATGGGCCTGGTAGGTGAAAAAATCCATGTGTCATCTGGAAAAGCTGGTCATGCTTTCTCCTAGATTGAGACACACACCGAGCCTATGAGTTCAAAACCTTATTACTACCTTTAGTCCATGAATTTGTGTTGGCATTCATCTATTTAGCTGAGGGGTGTGTGGGTGTATGAGGGTATCTGTGTGAGATTCTGGTTAAAGTGACTCAGATACTCAATGGCACCTCTCCTATCCATGGCAAGACACAGAAGCTCCCTCCGAATACATGAAGCAGTTCTGTAGTCCTTTTCATTTGATCATCTTCATGTATAACTCTTCTCCTTGGTCTCTCTGTGTATGTATACTGTGAAATATTTTATTATATTTCTGGCAGTTCTTATTCGTGAATCAACACTATGTTATAGTGCAAAACAAAGAACAATCCTACACATTGAATGAGGTCTATATTGTTGTCTGACATGCAGTGTAAGGTTGTAATTACTTTGCACCTTACAAATTGCCTTGTAGAAGCAACAGCTTTTCTTTGAGGGCTTTCTAAGGTGTTCTTTGAGTGTTATCTGATTATCCTACAATCACCAATAGATTTTTCTTCCTAATCTGCCAAAATGATAGGGAAATATCATTAATTTCCATTTTAAAGATGGACAACCAAAGGTTAAAATAAACTAGTTGTTTGTGACTGTGTCACCCAATATCTCTGGAAATCAGAGGATGATTCTAGATCTGTTGAATCACAGTCCAGTCCGCAGTCCTTTCATTTTCCAGGAGAAACTAAAATCTCAGAAAATCTAAGAAATTATTGTGGATTCTACAGCCAAGGAAGTTTTCAATGTTATGGAAAAGTCACTTTTCTTTTTTTGGGGGGGAAATTTAAAAAAAAAAAAAGAGATTTTTTACTTTATAAAAATACTCAGAAAATTCTCACAAAAAGCAACTTTGAATCCTAGGGTGACTGTATTTGGAGATGCCAGAAAAATCCATAGTTTATCTAAAAATTATCAGGTGCTTGAGCTGAGATAGCAACATCTGAGAAAACTGGCCTAAATATATTTGCACATTGTGTCCAATCTCCCACAGTCAACAGTGCTATGAGCTATATCTGCCTCTGTGTTCTTCTAATGACCTCCCCAAAGAAAATGAAGAGACACAGAAATGCAGACAGTTTTTATTAGATCATAAATTAAATTCATTAGCTTTTGTTATAGAGATGGCATAAAGAAAATTCAAAGTGAGTCAATGAGAGGAGAAATCAAAAGAGGTTATAAATAACTTCCCTACTGCCCATTCTGTCCTTGCAGGGCAAGTACTTGATTTCTGTCAAGGTTTTAAGCAGCATCATGGTTTTCTTTTTTTCCAAGTTCTGCTCATTTGTTTCTGGTTGTGGACAACTTATTCCCATGAGATCTGGCTGTTTGCACCCTTCTCCTCAGTCCACGGGCTCTGCAGACTCACAGGACTTTAGTGATGCTGTTTCTCCACTTCTGTTTTGTCACACTGGAAAAGACCCATTTCCATCCATCCTTTAGAGACCTCCTAAACTGGCCAACTCTGTGGTAAATGGCCACTGTTAGTTCTGTGTAAGAGGAACAAAGATCATTGCAACTGCTCTCTTCTTCACAGTGGTAGCAATAATGGACAGACATTTGAATTACACTTTTCAGAGTAATTTTTTACTGTGTTCATAACACACTGGTGCCTCCTGGTGCAAAACACAGACTCATGAGGGCTACAGATCAAATCTAATCAGTCCATACATTAGGGCTGTGAAAAAACTGTGGTGTGCTTGAATAGCATCATGTTCACAAATTGATACTAAAGTCCATGATGATTGTGGTCCGGAGTTTTCTTTGCTTGACAGGGATCAAGCTAAGGCAAGGGGCTCAACCAAAAAGGACTCATTCCCCAGAATGAATTTTAGGAAGCAATGATGAGACTTGGGTTTAAACAAGTTGGGCCTGCTGTTGTAGAGCAATATCACAGAAAGGCTCAGAGCAGTGTTGTTGGAGGATGATAGGGGCCATTTGATAGGGGCCTGCAGAGGAATCAGCAGGATGACCCAGCAGGATGACCCAGGGACAGTGCCATGAATGTGTGTTCCATCCCCAGGGATGACCACAAAATTCCCCTTTGCTCAGTGGGTTTTGTGCCCAGGAAATGCTGGATACAGAAGCCTGCTGGGTGATGGTGTTTAAGGAGGCTGGAGCTCTAACACCACTCAAAGCTTGGTTGCTCCCCACAGGACTCCTCCCCTGAACTGAGATCCTGTTTCTCTCCTGAGCCTATCTGGACAGGGCACAATGCTGCTGAAGGGATTTGCTGTGGCATCAGGCAGGAGAGCCAGCTCCGTCCTCTTCCTCATCATCTGATAGCAGCACTTGCAGGACACGATCGAAAGGCTCCCTGCAGGGTCAGCACACAGCTCTCATTATGGTGCATCACTGGATGCAGGCAAAGCACAAGCACGAGGCCAAGCAGGCTGCATTGCTGATTTCTTCCAGGCAAGTGGGGCATGGGTTGTCTTCTGCCTGCTCTGCCTGCTCCAGCTGGCTCCCACTGGCCATCTCACCAGAGCACACTCCTCCAGAGCTTCCTCAGCAGCTGACAGCATGTACTGGAAAGACAGACATGCCCTATATTGAACTCACATCACACTGAAGGGAAAAGTTTGAGACAGCATTGCATTTGTGTCTTTGACAGTGGGAAGGGCAACTGAAACGAATAGACTCACCAGCCCTCTTTTGAAATGCTCCAGAGTAACAAAAAGGACTATTCTATAAATAGTGCAATTGAGAGGGGCTGTGTTTGCACCCACCACCCAGAGGAACTGGACCAGAGCTGGTGCTGGAACCCTGAGTAGTGACCCAAATATTATTCTCTATCTCTGTTTTCCTATCTTTCCTTCTTCCTCTTCTTAGAGTTTAAATCACTGCTACCATAGGCCATTCAGCCTCTCTCACAGAGGGTTGAAAGTTAGAATTGCTGTTGCCATGAGCTCTTTCTGAAATTGTGTTGCCATGTGCTGTTCAGAAAATTTTATATCACTGCTGACACGGGCTCTTCAGAAATGCTTAAATCATTACTGCTGTGGGTTGTCCAACCTATCATAAGGTTTAAAAGTTGAAATCATTGCTGCCATCAATAAAACTTTCTAATTGATCATTTGGCATTGTTCCACCTTAATTTAGCCCAAGTGTATCCCAAAGGTCAGCTATTTCAGAGCAGGGGGCCCAGGATCACCCTCTCAGGACCCAGCATTTTAGATTGTCATCATGGACAGGAATCCCTTATTTGTGCTAAAATGATTGAAGGCACCAGGGTCCTTAGCATGACCGTGTCTTTGAGAAGACCCATATCCCAGGGAGCAATAGGATCTGTAGGTTTTGCTATGGACTCCATAGGAGGTTACCCACATTAGTAGGCTTCTCACTCCTCTCCTAGAGGGGTCAAAGACTTATAATGCCTGCCCTTCTCCCGCTGGCATGACTCTGGCCTGTAACAACTGGCATGACCCACAGGCAGTGGCAGACAGGATTACTTTCTTAGCTAATGAGTAAAGGCTGAGATAGAGAAAAGTGTCAGTCTGTGCAGTATTGGGGGCTGCCTTAGTTGCTGCCCGCCTTAGTTGCTGCCCAGCAGAACAGGCACACAAGCCATCATGCAGAAAGCAAAACAATTAAGTCATTGCCATATTTGGCTAAAGCTTTATAGGAATTACTAGGAAATAAGACACAGAACCTTTCCCATTGTCCTGCTGCTGAAGTAGTAACTAGGGACTGCAGACGGCCTTGGCAGAATCCTTAGAGAGGGAAAAAATACTAAGGGAACAGTTGGGGAGTACTCATTTCCTCCTTGATAAGGAGAGAGTGCCTGAGTCAGCATATCTCTCAGATGATGTCCATCCTTTGAAAATAGGAAGAAATTACACTTGTCGTAGAAGGAGGGGGCTGTGATGTGGCCCGATTGAGATATGGACTGTTGATTACAGCCAGGGACGTGCTCAGCACATCGCCATACGCACCATCCCTTATTCCTTCAGGGTTTTGGCTAAAACACAGGAAAAATATTCCTGGAGTCCCTGAGAAACTGAAACTGAGTATGTGTGGAGCATGTCCCTCACGAAAGGAATCTGTATCCTACTGAGTGAGCCTGGGCAGGAGGACTGGACTCCGTGGAGAGGGGATACCCTTTTTCCAATCAAACGCACATGGCAGGCCATATCCTGGAAAGAGTGCGGAAAGCGGATGCCTGCAGCAGGTGCGTGGCCACCTGCGGATCCCGCCACAACACTCCCCTAAGGAGAACGCCGCAGGGTCGTGTCCCTCGAGGAGGGGATGCCTGGAGCTTTTACGCCGCACGCCGGGTAATTCCAAGACGATCCTGCTGCCCGAGGCGCTGCGGGGAAGGCGGCAGAGAGCACGGGGAACTCTCCTCCCCTCCCCTCTTCTCCCCTTCCATCCCCCGAGTGCTGTCCTGGAGGGAGCGACTGCCGCTCCCGATCCCCCCGCACGGCCGGGCGGGAGAGCGAGGGGAAGGGGCCGACGGCGAGAACAGCAAATTAAAAACGCAGACCAAGGGTCGTAACAGCCTTATTTTTTTTTCCTGGGGAATCATCTAGTTGATGAGAATGAATTTGTGGAAGAAATTTGTGGACGAAGCAGTCTCTGATTTTAAAGCACCCACAATGCCTTTTGCTGGTTCACTTCCAGAAGACAGAAAAAATTGCAAAGAAAACCGATTGCTAGATGAGTGTTAGTTTCTTCGGTGGTAGAAAACACGTCACATAGGTGTATGTTATTCTCCAGGGAAACATAGGCTTTTCCATTCAAATCCATACAAATCAATTAACTGCCTGCACATATTCTTGCATCTTCCAAGGGATATGTGTGAGCTGAAACAAAAATAGACAATAAATTCACATTTATTTTCTAGATACAATTCCCAAACTGTGTTGTTTTAGTAATTGAACAACCTAGTAATTGAACAACCAAGTATTGTTATGGACACTGCAAACACATCTTTTGAATCCATCTATAAACCCCACCTTGGGGTCCCAGACCTGGGAATCTTGTGTTAACAGAATTGCTTACTCTCATCAGATGCTCCCTCTACTCTGTAGTGCCCTTCCAACCCATCTCTGTCTCCCACTCTGACATGGCTGGGACCTCCACTTTCCCTCATCCCTGTACTCCCGATAATGCAGATGTTAGATGCGCAGCTTCACAGACTGTTCTCTTTTTATGTATTTTGCAGGTGAATGCAGAAGGAAGTCAGAAAGAAGTTAAGTAGGAGCACCATCATGCTGAACACCATTAACAAATGTCATCCATCAGCTAGTTGAGCTCTCTATAAACCAGGTGGCAGAAACAGTCCTCCATCCCTCATTGCCCTTACTTCAGTTCCCAAAACTACTTTTGCAGCCTGGGAAACTATCAGATGACACATTCAGCAATGACTACAGTGTTCACGGTGTTAAGAATTTCATTACTTCAGCCCACAAATGAGACTCTATGACAGATGAATGCATGAACTATCTTTTGGTCCAATAGTGTTTCTAGTAGACAGTCCTAACTAAAGCTTCAAGCAAAGTCTTAAAGAAAGAGCAACTGTGGGCAGTGGGAGAGAAAGTGAGCAAATCTGGCTTGGAGAGATGTCTCTGAATAAGATCAGTGGACGTCTCTGTTCCTTCAAATATGGAATCACAGAATCACAAAACAGTTGAGATCAGAAGGGCTGGACAGTTTACATCCCATGATGACAGTTTGTAAGGAAGACATTTTTGGATAATTTGTGGATTGACCTTTTCTGAAATTGCTGCAACTATTTATGCTTAGGGCAACTCAATACCTCTGCAGCTGCATGCAAGTTCTCAGGAGGGCATGACTACCACAGCTATTTCCTCTCAATTTTCCAGTGGATACACTTTGGAAATAGGTTGTCCAGGCTTTCTCTTCAATATCAGCTTACAGGTGCTTCTCCTGAAAGCTGATTCCTCCACAGCTTCAGCCAGTAGCATGAAGGTATTATGCTTCTGTGACAGACTTGATTCCATATTACAGCCCGGTTCCTGGGCTTTGGAGCTTTACTTCACAGAATGGGTAAGGTAAGGTTGGAAGGGACCACCTTGGCAGTCATCTAGTCTAACTTCCCTGCTCAAGCAACATGCCCCTAGAGGATTTTACTGGGAATTGGGTCCAGGCAGTTTCTGAAGAACTCCAGTGAGGGAAACTGCATTACTTCTCTGGCCAAACTGTTCCAGTGCATGGTGACTCGCAGAGTAAAGAAGTTAAATTTTCAGTAATTAGGCCACCTCATATTTTGGAGCTAGTAATTTTATTGTTGTAACTCAAACAAATATATATATATATATCCCAGATTACCATCCTCATCCTTCCCACCAAGGAGATTTCAGGGGGATCCCCAGGACCCCTATTACAATGCTGAGGATATACTCGGAGTAGGGAGGAATGTCAGAGTGCATCATAAGAGATTGACATTTAATAAAAACTCCAGTACCTAATAGTCTGGTTGTCTCAGGGGAAATCAAAGGTATAGCAGAACTCAAACCTTTCTTATCTACTCAGCATAGTGTTCTATTCAGGTCCTGGATTTCGAACAAATACTTTCCCAACTTAGCAGAAACCTTCTGTTATAGTTTCAAACCTTTTGAATTCCTTCCAAAAGCTTGGAGGCAATGCATTAGCATAACTACAGTGGTTAA
>JAWWEW010000088.1:56991016-57008452 GCA_035583185.1 Anabacerthia variegaticeps | reverse complement strand
TACTACAAACGAATGTAAAAATATCTGTGGCTAGGGTTAAAAATTAGCGGAGACTAAGAATCATTAGGTAAAATGCAGCTGCCTGTCCCTGGATGGAACATGCCCCACAAAGACTTCCCATACAACCACAAGCACCTGCTACGGGAGATGGAACAGAGGATGGAGTGGAGTGCAGATGCCACAGCCTCCCTTCACAGAAATCCCTACAGGGAGGGGAACATGGTGGTACTTTGTGGTTCATAAGACCATACTGTACCTGTCAACTAACAGAGACAGAGGAAGGTGTTCTGCAGTTGAGCCAAGATTTCAACTGTGTTAAAATCCCTCTCCTCAGATGCCAAGATATGACCACCACCAATAGGCATGGGGAGTGAAGAGAGAGAATTTTTCATCATGTTGCAGAGAACGTGCAGTATCAGAAATGGGAAAAATCATATCAGAGATGGGTCTCTGAAGAAAATGAAGAAACCAGCCAAAGTGCTTTAAAAACTGAAGCCTTTATTGTGTTGTAGGATTCATTGTCTTTTTTACTTAGTCATCCTTCTTCCCAAGACCCCTCGGAACACCCCTTATCTATGTAGCTAAGCACCAAGGAATTCGTCCTTGAAGGTGTCTGTTTAAGTTCTTCTACTGGCCCTTAGTTAACCCTTTCCCATTGGTTATTTATCCCTTGATTTCTATTGGTAGTAATTTGGATTCCCCTAAAACATATATATATACACCCCAGCTATGTTAATAAACTCTCTCTCTCTCTGCTTCCCCTCCTGTGGACTCCGTGTGTGTCTCTCTCTGGGGCATCTCGGGGCTGTGAGCGGGGGTGGGGGGCGAAAGAGGGAGCGTCTCCCACCAGCTGTTGCAACATCAGTCAGAGATAAAAGTACTTATGGCTAAAGTCACTCAAGCTCCAACTAAACATAAAGAGATAGTATAAAAATAAGGGGAAAATTGAGGAAAACTCCACCGAAACTGCTGGGACCAGTCAATGGACTGAACCTGTCTTTCCCTCCTATAGGGACGCATACTGGGTAAAAGCCACTCTTTATGTGCACTAAATACCACTATAGGATTAGAGCATGTGCTTCCTTTACAGTGTAGTAGCTTGCTTTAAACATATTTCTGCAGTCGAACACTATCATCGACAACCCTCGACCCTTATTAACCTGTCAGAATTTGTATCAATAAAGAGTGTTACTTCATAAAGTGCTAGACTGTGTCCTTTATAGGTGTTAGCAGCTGCCGGTGTACAACACACTGGGAAGATCCGCTGAAGGGTCTCACGCTGTTGGCTTAGCCCTGGCTGAAAAGGGCGGTGAAATCACCCTCTGACCCAGTGAATCTGCTCGGTAAGGGGTCCCCCTACAGGGCAGTGACAGCCTGGTCGGATGTAAGAGTCGGCTTTCATAACAAATCACTAAGGGTTGAGTAAATCTCCTCTCACTAAGGGCTTCATAAAGCCCCCTCCTTCACGTGACAATCTGTATCTTTAGTAAATACAATTGTGAGATAAAGATGAGCGTAATCTAGAAACCACGTGAATCTGTGACCAAAGCTGTTAGTATTTAAGGTGAATATTTCGGAATACTCATTAGAATATATGAGGATTTCTTTTTTAAAAGGTCATACTTCCTTATTTCTCATAAATGTATGTAACCTGGATTATTTAGGGTTGATCTTTGGCTTTTCTACAGCTTTATTGTCACCTGATCTGTCATCCTTTCTCCTCTTTCTTGCAGCACAGATCTTTTAGACCTTATGTGTTCATCTTCACACTTTATAACAATTATGTTACTCCATTTCTAGAGATCACACAGTTCTTCTGTATTTCAGAAAAATTATTAGTTATGTTATTTTCCAGAGAAAATCCTCAATCTTCACAGTCTGTTTCAGTATTGTTGCTTTTAGCAGAAACTTCAGCCTGTTTACATTTGAGCATTAATCTATCGAGCATAAATCATGTTCTTTTTATTTTGGGCTATTGATGTAATTAATTGCAAAGTAATTGTATCGTGTCACCTATCAGACAAATACTTTCAATATAAATTGCCTCACATGTTGTTTTTTTTTTTTCCCTGAATAAATAAAGGCACTGGTCATACCTAGATTATTTACCTATTGGTTACCACTGAGAATTCTTGATTTGTTATGAAACAACTTATTTGTCTGTCATTTAGCTGAACTTCTTTCTGAGCTGGCCCTTTCATTGCATTTTTTCATGGTAAGATTGTAAGTGTCTTTGCAAGGACATTTAACCATCAGTTATATTCCTGCAAGATTTCTTACCTCAAAATATTATACTTCTCAATAAAAGAGTATATAATAGAAGAGTCCTGTCAAAATATCTAGTTCTGCCAATCAGATATATTCATAATACACTCAATCTGCTTCTCAGAAAACAATACAAAAACTATGAATCAATTCTATAACCCCCCAGCTTTTAAGTAGGTCTTTGATTTGAACTAGTTTGCTTCTGGTTTTGAGATTGAGTCATGCAGTAGTCCTAAAAGTGAGACAGAAAAAAAAAAAATAAATGTCTAAACAATTTACTGTCCTAGTTACAGAACTCTAAGGAGAGATAAACTGAAGATTTACTATTTTTTTCTGTTGTTTTTGCAAAGAGCATCAGAATACTGTCTGCCCCATAAAATGTATTATTTTAGCCTTTGCATTAAAAAGAATTAAAGCAAAATTGGAACAAAAGCAGATGAAAAGCAAGACTAAAGGGTTATGTTTATAACCCTCATCATACACCTTCTCTACTAATTTTCAAACAGTCTAAGAACTGTGATCACCTAATGACTTGGTAGGCATATATAAATAAAGACCTCTGTCATAATCCCTTCTAGGGAGGTAAGATCCTGCTTCTGTTGAGATAAAAGTCATAAGAAACAATGAATATCATAGATAAAACACAGTCTTCAACTTATTTACTTCATTATTTTTTCAACTTTATAGCTTTGCCTACCATTCTCACAAATGAACAAGAAAATTATGATGCATTAGGCACGACCTTTATTGTGCTTGACAAGGTTAACAGTACTTCATGCCTGCCTGTTTTTCAGTATATTGTAGTTTAGGAAAGCAAGAGAAAAACAGTCAAAATTAATCACTATTTAGTAAACTAACATGAGCCCTTCAAAAGAGCCCATTACCCTGCAACACAGATTATCAAAAGGTATTTCTTTCTCAAAAGAAATCCGTTTGAAAGAACCAGACAGAGAAATAACCAGAGAAAATACAAGTATAGCTTTCTGTCTTAGCTTCTTTTTCCTTTGACAAAGCAATAAATCCTAGAAAATACCAAGCAAAGGAGAAAGAGAATTAAGACTGGGCAGCAAATCCCCTGGGTATACTCCCAGTGTTCATAACTAGAGGTCTGTCTGTTTCAAATATAGTATCTTGATGTGTTTTTCTTCGACAAATATTCGTTCAGGTTACAGACCCTGCATAAGCTTTTAACATCTACAGTACCTTGCATCAAGGAGTTGGAAAGCTCAACTGCAATTGTCTACAATGGCCCTAATTTTGATACTGGAAGAGACTATGAATAGGTTTTCTGTATTTGCCTTCTTTGTGCCACTCATAGTTTAAGTCTTACATACAGGTCTCCAGCAAATCCTACTACCAATCACTTCTGGATTGAGGAACCATAGTGTAAATATTTTCTACTGTTAGAAATCCAGAATGGGTATACTAGGGTCAGCTAAGGAGCCTAAAACTCTACAGCCTACGAAGAGCATATGGTGGTTTGTGAATTCATGAGAAAGAGTAAATTGTATGAAAATGAGTACATTTTATTTTCCAATGTACATGCTTGAGAATTTTAAGCTATTAAAGAGTGTACAAAGGAGGGCAAAGAAGATGGTGAAGGGTCTTAAGGGGAAACCGCATGAGGAGCAGCTGAGGGCACTTGGTGTGTTCAGCCTGGAGAAGAGGAGACTGACGGGAGACCTCATTGCAGGTACAACTTCCTTGTGAGTGAAATAGGAGGGGCAGACACTGATCTCTTCTCTGTGGTGACCAGTGACAGAACCCAAGGGAATGGCCTGAATTTAGGTTGGATCTTAGAAAAAGCCTCTTCACCCAGAGGGTGGTTGGGCACTGGGACAGGCTCCCCAGGGAAGTGGTCACAGCACCAAACATGACAGAGTTCAAGAAGCGTTTGGACGATACATTCAGGCACACGGTGAGACTCTTGGGGATGGTCCTGTACAGAGCTAAGGGTTGCACTCGATGATCCTTGTGGGTCCCTTCCAACTCAGTATATTCTGTGATTCTGTGATTCAATTGTGTAAAGGCTGAAAACAAACCAAGGGAGGCAGTCTATTGTATAATGTTCAAAGTATGAGACTTCATCACCATAAGCTGCTATGGACAGAGAAAGTTTGCAGGGATTCAAGAAGTTTATGACCAAAGCAATGGGAAGAAGATCCCCTGCAAGCTCTTAGTACACTGAATTGCACTCAGTCATTAAGCGCTAGACCTGATGTCTTTGAAGGTTACAAGAGCATTTGGAAAAACTACTGTAGGCTCATTCTGTTCTAATTTTCCTCCTCAGGCACTCGCTAAGCCAGGTATTAGAGCATGCATAATGGGTTAGATGGACCTGGATCTATGCAGCCCTTGGGATCAGCACTCTTGTGATTTTAGTTTACCGTTTTAGTTTATCTGTCCTTACTTTCTGTAAGCTATTGCCAAAATGAAGTAAACATAAAAACTGAGATTAGCATCATAGTCTTTTATCAGGGACATCTTAGACGATGCTTGCCTTCTAAAGGTTGCAAGAATTTTTTTCGACTGTTGACCCATAAAGTGGGCATACTCCTCTAGCTGATGCAGGAGCTGCCAGTAAAACTAATTTGAGGTCTCTTAACTGAAAAATCCCTTTAGCAACATGTGCTCCTCTCTCTCCCAGGTCACTTGCCTGTGAAGCTTAGATGCTGACAGTAATGTCTTTGAAACAAAACTGCCCATTGGAATTACTGCAGCAAACATTGCAATTTCTTATCATGAGAATTTTCTACACTAAAACATCTCATCTGGCAAATACAGCTCAAATACAGCTTGCCACTAGAGATTACTTCTTCAAAGGTTTTGAAATTAATGGGGCGCATTGTAATTTATCTGCATCTAGTTTTTGCTAGATATTTATGTATATATGAGTCTTTTTTCAGCTTTATCCTTCTACAAAATTATTTGCCTAATATTTCAATATCAGCTGTACTGTTCAGATAGAAAATTACATCTGTAAAATGCTGTGTAGCCATCGAATAGATTTTTATGTTACTATGTTTTTTTAAAACTGCAGTATGTATGGTGATTCCTTCAGTCCAGGTATTAAATATAACTTAGGAAGATAACATTGTTAAGCATTGTTTCACTGTCCATTTTAAATTACATATCTGGTCCTGTAACTATAGTTGGCACTCTGAATGTAGCAGATCTAGGACAGAGAAGAGAAAGTTATAAAGTCCAAATAGGTACATGTTATCTGATGTCTGAAAGCTTGGAATGAAACAAACATCATTATTTTTTAAAAAAATGTGCATTTGAAAGCTTATTTACATAAATACTATTAAAAATACTATTAAAATCTGTTGTAGGTATTTACACTAGAACAATTTAAGAGACTGTTTTTCCCATGTGTCTGTCAAGCTATTCTGCTGTTGGCTCTGAGAAGTCTGTAATTTCAAAAGTCAAGGCCACATATGTGACTTCTTTTTTCTTTTCATTCTGTTAACCTCACTAATGAGTAGATGAAGTGGTGGGTGACTATCACCACTAAGGACTGATTTGACAGTGCAGCTGAGCTGACTTCCTAGCCAGCTACTGTCAACAGGGGTGCCAAAACCTCTGCATGGGCTGCACCCTCATTCCTCTGATTTTCATCCCTAATGCAGCAGTCTCCAATGTTTTTTGATCACACACTCCATAATGAAAAAGTTTTTGAGCACATACCTCTATATATGTATATTTCTTTTGTAGCAAGTTGTATGCATTTACTGCTGTACTATTATGTACACTATAAAGCATGCACAAAAATGGAGATTAAAAAGGACAAGATTAAGATAAACTTTGAGAGAAATTTTTAAAATATCTTTTATTAATAGTACAAGAAGTGTTTTCCTCCCAAGCCTGGCAATCAGGACTTTGCATGCACTCCACTTTGGAGACCAGCACCCTTATGAGTCAGCTCATAGACAGACACTTTAGAAAAGTAATCCTGCAAAAGAAATTGATTATTTTTTGCAGTATGACCTCTCTGAACAGGTTTTCTAAGAGCTCCCAGAAGCTGCAGTGGGTCAGGAAGTATCATATCAGAAACAGGGAGTTGTGACCATCGCATTTGCAGCAGCTAAGTCATCAGAGCCTGCCCTCTGCCTAACTGCAGAAACTGTCTCAGCCCAGAGTCTCAGACTCCTTTCCATGTTTTTCTCCTTTGCAAACTGGTTGAGTTAACCCTCTCAAGACAAATTTTACTCCCCAGGTATGGCACCCTATATTATGATATTGCAGCCTTAGTCCTTGAGCCTTGTCAGAAGCCTGTACTGCAGATTTTCAGGCATTCCAAAAGCTGGGATTCACACCAAGAATAATACAGTATATCTTTATGTTCTGCCCTTCCTAAGAAATAAAGATGTGCATTATGGACAAGCTTTAAAAGCAAAAAATCAACTTTTTCTATCAAGGTAAAGGTTAAGAATATCATTACTCATTATAGGACTAGAATATATGCAGGCTCCTTTGACTTGTTTCTCTCATCTTTATTTTCAGCTTCCTGCATGGAGAAGCAGACAGCTCTATATATCATCATTCAAGACAGAGCTTCTTCTTTTCCTTCTCCCTATACTTTTATGAGCCTTCTACCCAGCCCCAACCACAGAGGTCAGAGGCAGTCATCATAAGCAAATGACCAGGACACAGCTCCTCATAGTTGCACCTCTGTCATGTCCCAGCGTACCTTCATGCAGAACAGCTCTTCCACGTCACTGCTTCTGCTGCCTTTACAAAGGTGCAATCAGCTTAGACCTACAGGAGGGCTTAGTACCTGTGGCACTGGATGTTGCAGTGTCTCCTCTTTTCTGGTACACGTCTCCAAGAAATTTATAGAAAAATTCATTGTGGTGAGTTAGGAAGTACCTACATCTCCATAGGGAAAAGTAAGATTTCTACTGGGAAATACTGAAGAGAGGTTGGAAGCTTGCTGCTGCCATACTCAAAATACATAACCGCAAGAACTACCAGTGAGATGAACTCAGACATCCATATAAACTAAGTTAATCTGTTTAATAAGGGCAGAAGCAAATTAAAGAATGAAAACAGAGCCTCTGCCTTTGGGAACTGACAGTATCCACAGTCTAATTCTGCTTCTTGACCTATAACAAGACATATCTGTTCTTACTGCCCTATTTACACTGAAATAATATAAGGTTTCCCATGGAGAGAAAACTCCATTTTTCACAGACTGGAAAAGATAATGGTGGAATGAAAGTACAAACAGCTTAAACACAGACAAACAACTTGATCTGCATACTTAGAAATTATACTATCTGAACCCTTTTTAATGAAATTAATCTGTCAATTGATCTTGCTTCTTCAATTCTGCAGTCAGAAAATAATGTCTTATTGTGCTATTTCAACTTCCTGTCATAGCTCATCCTTTTCAGATTCATTTGGATTGAGAAAGCTATCAATCCTGTGGTGTAATCAATGTACAATACTCCTTGCAGCTGTCAGTGCTACCTGAAATGAGTCTCATGCATGTTAATGTTGTAATTTTATTAAAGCTTTTGAACAGATAATATGATACCTGGTGGGACACTAAGGAAGAGAATGGAAGACATCAGGACTTATAAGTGAGAGTGGTGCAAATGACAAAATGCCAGTGAAAGTCCTTTAACCATTGTTCAGTTTCTGTTTCTTGATGGAGAAACAACAGTACAAAAGAAAAAAGAAAAAAAAAGTAACAAAATCAAACTACAAGCCAAAAACCCCACCCTCAAACCTGTCAGTAACTTCAGATTCTCTTCAATAAATTATAACCAGTTTGATATTTCCCTCTTTAATTGCTGGTGGATCATATAAAATATTAATTATTGTTCCTGCATATTAGGCTGGACAGCTGGGACTCTCTTGCAAACATACTGCTGTAAGATTTGATACTACTGTCAGATTCAGGTCATTTTGAAAAGGGGTCTCTTGGGATGTGTAGGAGTTTTTCTGAACTGCTGGTAAATCGGAGAAGACAGTAGAAATTAAAGTGATTTCACTGGTGAGGTCAGCAGAGAGAGGTGGCTTGCAGGCTGCGCACTAATGTCTATGCTGCCTTCAGGTCTGTCAGCTAAAATTAATGACTCACTGCAAACTAGAAACGACTGTTTTCTGTGAGCTGCTGGGGGATAAAACAGCTTTGCAAGGTCACAGTCTGTGCACACTGTGTTCCTCATTAACCTCCGCCTGGCCTAATCATCAGTGAAAAACAAAATCCCAGTGTAGACATATGATAAAAGGCAGTAATATCTGATTATATTTGGGACACCAATAGGAGGTAAGAGAGCTTACTCTATGAACAATGTATTTAGCTAGATAAGACTTGGCAGAGCAAACCTGGGTTTTAGTGGAATTAATGGAAACAAAATAAGAACACACTCCATATCTAAGAATAAGGTATGGTCCTACAATATTCAATTTAAAAAAAAAAAATTCTTTTTTAAAAAATAAATATCTCATATGCATTATCAGTTGCTTTCTTAATTTTTCACTGCTCATCAATATTAGCTACAAAGATTTTAGATTCTTTGACAGAAGGGAATATATTTTGACCTTTAACCAGGGGTCTGATCCCAAAACAATTCAAAAGCTGTATTCAAAAACAGTACTATGCTGTGTCTTCATTCTTTCAGAAATTTAGGCTTGGTGTTAAAGTTCTTCAGATGGGAACGGAACTATGTTTCAAGAAACCAAGTAGAAAACACATAAAGCAAACCTAAAAAAAGAGCCATAAATATTTTAGAACTAGAGATATTGCATAATAAAGAAAAGCTCAAATAAAGCTAAAATAATCAAGATATTTTTTAAATAAAAACATATGCTTAGTTAATGCAGCAGGAAATATATATTGTTCCCATGATACAGATCAACATAATGATTATTTCAAATACCATATTCTTACCTACTAAACTGGAAAATTTATATAATTCAGATTATATAAATTGGTATAACAATGCTACACTAGTTGTCAGCAATTTAAGTCAGGCATTGTACATAGAGTAACACAGCCCATTTTCCAGTGAACTCACAGACAGCTGCAAAGTGGCCATGTTTTAGCAGCCCCTTGGAGCTTCCAACTTTCTCAGAAAGGAAGAAGCATCTGAGAGCTCCTCAGGAGTGTTTGGCTGTCTCGTTTTACAGCCTCCCTGATGGGATGCTGTGGGGTCAAAATACATTTTCATTATGCTGATGGTTTTATTTGGATTTGACCTATTGTGCCTTAAAAGATAGATACCCAAAACCAAGTTTGAGGTATTACATGACTCTCTGCAGAAAAATAATGACATTTTTTTAAGATACTGCATAAGAGCAACGCTTTTATTTTTTCCACACTTTTTAAGATTTCCATTAAGCATTAGCTAAGATAGATAGTGAATTACAAGAGCTCTCTTATATCCTTTTAATACAGATATGAGCTAGAGAAAGAATGTGCCACTCTTTATCACATAGGAAAGGATCAAACATACTCAATGAACTTTACTGTTGTTCCTAAATTGAAATATAGGGAGCCATTTTGTTGTTATGTATGTTGTTATGTACAAGTGAAAGCATACCAAGTAGTGATTTTTATGCATATATTATACATCCTACATATTTCTGCTTTAATAGAATGATTATGCCTGCCTAATGCTTTGTTAGCTCCATTTTGGAAGGTCATGTCTTTTGTATTGGCACAGTGTGTCACAAACTAACGTGGTTGACAACAGTGGCTTATAATGTTGGAATAACACAGTAGTGTAATTCACAGTGATTTTAATAGGATCTGACAGGGAGAGTGTGTGAAGGCTGTGCAGAAGGTGATTATCTAAAAGCTGCTAGTCCCCAGAACATTTGCAAGGGTGTTTGCACAGATCTGCTACTCACAGAGTGTATCTTTCGAATAAAATCTGTGATGCTGGAAAACAGTTGTGGAAACAAGGGAAGCCTTGCCATGAAGAAAGAGATCTACACCTTTTATGGCTGATGTAAGTTGATGTTTCGAGCCTTGCATCCTTGTTCTTCCTTTTTAAAAAATGACAGTGAAGAAAAGGTGGTTGATTCATCCCAATGGTATTTTCCACCATTTCACTCTGATGCTGAATTAGAAGTCCTTTAGCTCAGTCTCCTTTATAGGCAGAGGGCAACTTCAGGGCTATCCTAACTCCAAGGTGCTACTGGAAGCATCTCTCTGTCTCTCCATGAAATGCAGATGGAGCAGAGTAAATACATGTCTAAGCTGGGAGGTTTAGTGAATTCCCAGTGCTAGGAAAGAAAATGTTGGGTCTGAGACTCTGCTGCTGCTGCTGTCCTTCTCTAATATTCTGCTTGCTTCTCAGTGACATGGCTGCCTTTGGACTCATGCTTCCCTACCATTTGTTAGGTGACAGAAGCAACTCTCTCTTGTAGTTTAAACCAAAACAATTCAGAAACTCGACTAACAGTTCTTTGTACAGCAAACAGTCGATCTCCTGTGATGTGCATGTTGCCAAACACTGGCAGATAGAAAACTGACTACTAAAATGGGTGTAGAAATTTACCACTTTCTCAGAACAGAAAACAGTAACATCCCTTAGAAGTATCAGGAATGAGATTGATGGGCACCCTTGCAGTGTGCCTCAGGCTGTAACCCTGGTGCTCAGGGCATCCCGAAGCGCTGCCGCTCTGGAGTCGCCGGGCTCAGAACACAGCGGGGATTTGCAGACCGACACCGGCTGGTCCCCGACCTGCAAACCACGGTGAGAAAGTGACACCTTGCGGCCAAAGGACAGACTTGCACAACCCACAAACACTAGCTCGAGGGTGCAGGGAAAACGAGAGACTAATTATAGTCTCTCCTGCAGTCTCTGTTTGCTTTTAAAATATTGATAGCTAATTGCTTTCCACCGGTATCATTGAAGCTCCTAATGCAGGCAATCACAACGCTCTACTGCTCGTATTTGATCACTGATGTTTTAGAATTGTGCTGAACTAAATAGATGAACTCTTGAAAAGTGAAAAAATATTCCCCCCCCCCCCCATCTTTTAACCGTAATGAATCTTCATTTTAACCCTAATGAATATTCATTACATACGGGAGCAGAGAGAATAAATATCTCTAGAGATTTATCGTATTGGTATCATCATTACTCTCCCCTAGTGCTATGTGACAGGCACAGATACAGACTGAAGTTCTCATGCAATGTGGGCTTCCATAGACTGTGACACAGGTGCCAAACTCAAGCACCCAGTTTCTCTCTCAGACTGAAAATGGATGGACATGTTAGGCTACTGAGTGTCTGAAGTATTCCACGATTATCTAGTTCATATAAACTTTATATAATTCTTTCTACCTACTGAATTTGCTAGAAATCTCTAGAAAGCCACTGTAAAATATCCTTGATTGAAAAGTTACCCATCAGTATAGGCACTGATGGTGGTGAGAGCAGAGGGAATTGAGTAACAGTGGTTTTGGTTGGTTGACTCAGCTGTGTCAGTTCTGTACATTTAGATGAGATGAGAGTTTATGAACTGCTGTAATGGAAAAACACTACTCTCTTAAACATAACCTGGCACTTAATAACTCAGTCAAATGGCTTTAGAGTACTTGACCTGATGTTGTAACAAAAAAATGGAAAATTAACCTCACTTTTTCACAAGCTGGGTAGTTGGGGATGTCAGTTGTTAAAAATATTCTCCAAAAGAGAAAGTAAAGCAATCAATCATCTTCAGCTGATAACCAAATAACAGACCATGATCATGCTCCTAGTTTAAGATGTTGGTGCTTTGCCACTGTCCTTAATTTTAGCTAGGTGTACCTTACATATCTTTCCCCAAGAGATCTTCAATAATTCACCAAACCACTGTGTGGAAATCTCATTTCCATTTAGAGGCATTTTTTTCAAATGCTATGTTAATATTTTTTGCTTCCAGAAATCACTTCTCCTATATTCTTCTCAGCACCAATCACTGCTGTCTTTCAGTAAAATCATTGCACCACATCTCATCCAAGGCTCCATTTTTGTCATTCAACCATGCTTCTGTGGTTCCTTCCATTCAGTGATAATGATGAGTAAATCTTTATAATTAAATGATACTGGATGGTTTCAGTTAGAAACTGAGTAACAGCATGTGCTGTCCGTTATTGCTTCACCATTATTAGTCTTACAGTGGTAACAAGGAAGCAGTATTTTTAATTCAGTTACCAAATTTTGATAAATGTGATGTAGGATTTCCTTCATTGGTACTTTTTATTTGCCCAAAAGTTTCCTGACAAGTCATGTCAAGTGTCGTATCATGATTCCTGAATGGCTTCCCCCCCAGTAGAGTAACTTCCCAGATGCCTCACTTTGGTCCCTGCATTTTGGGGTCAACAGTTTAGCACATACCCTTTTGTAGCTTTCAGGATTGTGATACAAGAATTCCCTTTTCAGAGGTTGGGAGTCACCTGTTATCCAGGCTGAGGGTAAGCAGGGACAAAGCATAAAAGAGAAAGTCCTGCTTCTCATTACAAGTGAATTTTTGTGTCTTTTTTACTATTGCAGAAATATGTCATCTCCAATTTCTCCAGAAGAACCACCATATTTTTTTCCAGGTTAAATTGATTAAAACATAGATTGGCCAGTGAAATAACTGGATTGACAATTGGGTCAAGAGAGTCACATCACCCAGATCCGAGCTTGAATCTGTTTTTTGATGTCCAAGTTCTAGGAAGCAATGGATGACCAAACACATATTGCATCAGTGCCTTAGGTACCTTTACTAGGATTTTTATAATAATCAGACAGGAAATCAATATATACCCATTTAAATCTTAGGATATAACTAGCATCTTCAAAGCACTGTGCAACAGGAGGTAATTTGTTTTTATGCATAATTTTACTCAAGAAAATTATAGTCTTGAATTCTCATCTGTGGAACACAAAATTATGAGAAGTTTATTTTGTTTGATTCCCTCCCACATACATAGATAATAATTTAGCTCTCTCTTATGCAGACTGTTTGACAGGAAGGCACATAGGAAATTTTACATGATTGACCATGGATCAACCTCCTAGCTGGATCTTATAGTAGAAGATTAGATGTAATCTTATGCTAAGATTTGTGGAACAGAGATGAAAAAGCAAATAGCAGCCTTAAATCTGATATATTGCTGCTTTATCTTGCATTGAAAGTGTTTAGTTCTAGAAATACCCTAAGTCTTGAAAATTACAAGTAACATATACTGGTAATAGATTATTTGAAAAAACTGTAAAATTCCCAAAGAAGTATATTTGCCCTACCTATTGCCAACTATTGAATGACATATGCTTTAAACAATACTACATATTACATTCCATATTTTCAGGAGAAAGGGGAGCAATATTCATTGTATTGCTTAAATACTTCTTCTCTTTACTGAGACCTCTGGCTCTTTGACTACTTCTAGATATTTACTGCCAATTAACTTAGTGAGCAAGGAGCTCAGTAAATTTATGACAGACAGGAAAAGACAGATTTTGTGGTCTGTTTCAGGGCCAGTTTTGGAAAGGAGACTCAGCCTTGTAAAATGTTGGTGTACTGGGTCTGGCTGAGATGAGTCAATGTCCTTCATTACAGGCCATACAGTGCTTGCTTCAAAACTGTGGCTAGAACAGTGTTGATAACACAGCAGTATTTTGGCCATTGCTGAACATACCTTGCACAGTGTCAAGGTTTTCTCCTTCCCACTCCACCTCCGCATCAAGTGAATTCAGAGTGGGCAAGACACCAGAAGGCTACCCAGCCAGGACATCTGACTCTTACTGACCAAAGGAATATTCCATCCCATATAATGTTCTTCTCAACAAAAACTCAGAGAAAGGAGGATATGACATTTGCCTTCTCAAACAGCTCTTACACATGCTGAGACCCTGGTTCCCAGGAAGCACTTGGACATCTGCCTGCTAGTGGCATGTAGAGAATGTATTCCTGTTTTCGCTTTGCTTTCATGCACAGCCTTTGCTTCCCCTATTACAGTGTCACCGTGTTGATGGGAGAGTGTTTTTGCCTGCCTTCCATTTCCTCCATGTCTCATGGGAAAGTGGAATGAGTGAGCAGCCATGCGGGTATTTGACAGTTGTCCAGGGTCAAATCACCCCCACAGCTGGCTACCTACCACTATGAAAAACATAGACTTTTGGGGCATGTGCCTCTAATACAGCTCTCCTAACATAAGAAATATAATTGAAGAAGAGAAAATCAATAGCATTTTTTCTCTTCTGAAATATTTATTACTTCTCTTCCTATAAAAATACCCACTAAAATTGTAAAGTGATGTGAGTGAAGAGTCATACACTAGTGAAAACACTGGTGCCTTGTTAAGGTATATAAATGATTGCTGGATGGTATTTTCCATTGGGAAAAATTAAAAAATGGGCAAACTGTACCTTAGCTTTTCTTGATCTAAGGACTCTTCTAGTCCTATGTGTCGAGAAGCAAAATTTTGAAAAAAATCAGTATTATGCAGTTCTTCCATAATTATTGCAGCATTAACCCTAAGAACAACCAAAAATTCAGCATTTCTACTCGCAACCTTTAGCAGGTTACCAGAAAGGGCACAAGAGTATGGCATGCACACAGTGACATGCTTCAGGGATAGCTACCACAATTTGACCCATCCTTGGATTAGACTGTCCTTGAGACAAAGGCTCTAATCAGTACTTAATACTGGTAG
This sequence comes from Anabacerthia variegaticeps, assembly GCA_035583185.1. NCBI lineage: Eukaryota > Metazoa > Chordata > Aves > Passeriformes > Furnariidae > Anabacerthia > Anabacerthia variegaticeps. The sequence goes on along the minus strand of JAWWEW010000088.1, from coordinate 56,993,535 downwards.
ACCTTTCATTTGTGAATTTACATAATTACATTTTAAGCTAAGCTCTGATATTCATAATATGCTGCAGCACTTAGGTCTCAGTTTAATGATCTCTCGTGGGAAAACTATAACCTAGCAATCTGTACATAAACTAGCTATTGTTTTGCTTTTATCAACTTCTGTTATCTGCCACTTAAACTTGCTTAAAATGTTATTCTACAATTCTGAGAACTCATTTTCAGATTCATAGTTAAGTATCAGTGTAGTCTCTCACCTCACTAAGCACCCCTCTTGCTTTTATTAATATTTTGAACAGCATGGATCTTGGCATTGATCTTTGCATATTATTCAGGTTTGTCTGATTCTTATTAAAGCAACTTTTTGCTGTTCTGTAATAGGTTGTTGCCTCTTCCCCTAGTCTTTTCAGACATTGCCAGTATGGACCTTGTCAAAAATGTTTTTGAAGACCAAATACACCATTTCACTCTTTCTGTAACTTCATTGTTTCCTTCAAGAAATCTCCTACAGATTTATGTGGCGACACTACCTATTCCTATACTAACACTTCATCAGTGTATCACTTATACTAGTCTGCTGATTTCACTGACATATGAACAAATCTAAGCATGAAGACCTGTCTGTCACCCAGATGTCCTTCCAGATAATTTCAAAACTTTAATTAATAATGCAGATGGCAGGCTGTGATCTGGAGGAGAGGTTTTTCTGTATCTGCCTCTCATACGTATTTTGAATGCAGAAGTGCTGCCCAGATGTCTTACATGGTTTATTTGTTCTTACATTTCTGAGCTTCTTTTGTAGCAGGAAGGAGAACTAAAGTTCTAAAAGAACTTTCCTGAAGTGTGCTTTAATTCACTACTAATGTCAGCTTTTGCTATTCAACTCCCTAGAAACATATCAAACACCTTCCATGTCTGGCATACATCTTTGCCCACACCTGTTCTCTCAGCCTCCCCTTTTTGAAATCCCATCACTTCTCCCTCCCTGCTTACTTATTAAGTTCTACGGGTGGGATCAATTTTCCTCTTTTCCTGCAGATTATGCACTCTTCCTTGCCCCACCTATCTCCTGAGACAATGGCCATCCACACAGTTCAGCTGTAGTGTGGCTTGTCCATGCTGTGATGCACCAGCCCCACAAAGTATTTTAATTTACATGTTTTTTGGGAGAGGTCACTAGGAGGACAAGATCAAAGGCACATCATTCAGCTTTAGAAAGGATATTTGTGACCTTGCTGAAGCATACATAAAACCCATCTGGATTCAAAGGTAAAGTCAAATGATACTCTGATGTTTTGTTTGCTTTTCTATCACTCAATGTACCTGTTATGACCATGATTTTAGAAAAGGCTATTAGGTTGTGCAAATATAGATTTTCCTAGTGTACTCTTGTAACTGTCACCTAATGTATGGTGTTACTGTATATCTAAGATGTGGTAGAAAATATTAATATTGTTGTCAAAGTTTGGTATGTTTTATCAAGCAGCAAAATGTCATGTCTTCAGCATTAAAATTTTCCACAGCTCCTAACAGCAATTTCTCTCTTCTCTATAAAGCCCTTATCCCACCATTTACCGGGACATTTTCCTTTGTATGCAGTAAGGCAACACTGCCCTAAAGTAGCCCACAGACAACCTCATAGAATTGCTCCTGTTGAATGAGCAATAACCATGACATCCTTAGGATCCTAGATCTAATGTACTCCATTATCATTAGAAGATGAAACAGCAGCTGAGGTCATTCTTTCCAATATGCAACTTAGGAAAAAGCTTGTTCTTCCCTCCTCTGCATCACCTTTTTCTTACCACTAAAGCCAAAAAACAGGAAGAAATGTAAAAACACTTCCAAAGGTTTGGAATACTGAAGGGTTACTGGAAGCGATATTCAGAACATTCATTAATTCATTTTTCACTGTCAAAAACTGAGGATTGGTAGTAAAAAATCACTTGAACTGCTTTGAATAATATGTCTTATTTTCTCATGACAACACCTGGGAGTATATGGACACTTGCAGGTGCTTCTGTCTGGGCTGATCTAACAAACTGAACAGGAAGCTCATTTTTCCAAGTTAAATGATCTAAGATATGCTTTTATTTACTTCTTCAAAAGTAGGCTGTGTCAAGTTGCATTGTATTTTCTAAGTAGTATCTTTACATATATGGATGGAAAAGGCCAGTAAGAACTTTCAGACACACTCAACTTTTTTGAATTGGGTTTTCATCTCTTGGGATTTGGATTTCTTTCAAGGCATTTTCCTGATTCTCAACATTTCTTTCCCTCATTTTTGTGTGATAAAAGTTAGTGGTCACAGATTTGCACAGATTCTTGCCAAGTAGAACCACTGCACCTGAACCTAGAATAATCTGTGATCCTGACAGTACAATTGCCTTCAATGGCTGAGCTACATGGAAAATTGGGATCAGTTCACCAAGAGCAGTACAGCACTATAAATAAAACAAAACAACAACAAAAAAAACAAACAAACAAACAAAAAAAAAAAAACAAAAAAAACCAAACAAAAAA
>JAWWEW010000088.1:56977087-56990916 GCA_035583185.1 Anabacerthia variegaticeps | reverse complement strand
TTCCTTTCCCTCCCGGCCACGTGGTACCCGAGATGTCCCAGGAAAGACACACACACAGACCGCAGGAGGGGAAAGCAGAGAGTTTATTCACATGGGCTGTGGTATTTAAAGGGCTTTGGGGATTTTGGTTGTAACCAATAGGAATCGAGGGTTAACAGCCAATGGGGAAAGGGTTAACAAAGGACCAATAAGGGGGGTTTTCACATAGACCTGTCTTCACATAGACCTGTCAAGGCCCATTCCTGCCTACTAATCAAGATAAGGGTTTTCTCAAGGGGTCTTGGGAAGAAGAAAGGTGACTCAAGGAAAAAAAAAGGCAAAGAATCCATTTTGCAATACAGTAAAAGCCTCAGTTTTTAAGGCACTATGGCTAGTTTCTTCATTTTCTTCAGAGACCCATTGCTACACCTAATTCCCAAGTTTCAAAGAGTAACTGCACAACCTTATTTTGTTCAATCAGTCTCAGTGGCAGGTGGGGGTAACAGTAATCAAGTAACGTAAAGGTTAATGTATTTTTAAATGTCAGACATGATTATCAGCTTTTTATCCATAGAAACAGCAGAATTAAAGTACATAAACAACAGTAGTTAGGCAGTATGGAAAGGCTATTGCTATTTTATTTGCACTGTGGATATGACTTCTTACCAATCTATTCGAGGTGTTGGAGCTGCCAAGTTGTTTGGGTTTCTTTTAAACAGTACTGTTGTTATCTTCCTTTATGGTTGTCAGAACTATTTATTCATTTAGGAGACTCATGCCCATCAACAGCAAAGGATATAAAGTGTCTTATTCCTCTCTTTTGGAAGAACTCCAAAAACTTTAATCTCCGTCTGCTATTACTCTGTTTTCTATATACTGACTTTTAAACAGCTATGGTACATTAAAAAAAAAAAAGTAATAGAGAAGGATTTGGTATTACAAATATACAGCTTCACTCTTATTCTATTGCAGTAATTTGTCCATCAAGTGGCTTTGGCTGCACATCCTATACCTGCTTAGGATGTGACCATTTACAGAAAACAGTTGGCTTTATTCTTCCATATTTTTGTCCAGACTGGTCCTTTTGTACAACAAATTCCAAGTGGCAGAAATACAGGCAGTGGTACCCTTCTCTCTTCCAAAGGTCTGCCTGCCTGGTAACTGTCCTGTGCCAGGAGCAAACACATGCTAACAAACATTTAAAACAACTGGCAAAAGAGGGACCAAATATATACCTGCTGCTGTGCGGTTTATTTAATCTCATTTGAACTCTTCTGGCAAAGAGCAATCAGCAGGGATAAGTTGTGTTACTTAACACAGTAAAAACAATGTAATATGTACTAATAAAATGCCATTATGCCCTTACAATCACAGAAGGCAACAACCTCAAAAAACACCCCTAGGTCTTCCTTCAAAGGATAATTGCAAGGAAAAAACCAGTGTATATTTCAATTTCAAAGTCAAGTGCAGTGATTTGTCTTCATGGCAGAATTTGCTATGTTGTGCTTTATAAAAAAAAAAAAAAAAATTGAGTGATAGAGGTTGGTTTTTACCCTGCTTAATCCAGAGTCCATTTTGGCTATTTTCTACTGGAAGACAATCCTTAGCACATCCCCCATGAACGGAGAAACAATGGGTACAAGTTCCTAATTCAGACGTCCAAATTAGAAGGAATGAATCTAGGCCAGGTATAAATGTGCACATAGAAAGTAATTACTCAGCAATCACTTTATATTTTGGGGAAGTTTTATCTAGAAGGTTATAGATCTAAGTACAGACAGTTGGATAATCAAGGAAATGAGCAGTGTGGGTCTAAAATAAGATATGAGGGTATGGACGAAAAAAACCCCAGGAGTCTGATTTTGTTTCTTTAAGACATCAAGGCTTAATTTCACTCTTATTTTATGGTTAAGTTTATTGAAATTTTTAAGTACAGTATTATCAATTCACACTTCTCATAACTACTGTCCTCATCTGATATACATCAAACATACAGATGCTATTTCCATTGCTGAAACAATACAGTAAAACAGTTAAGTGAGCAGAGAGTATAAAATCAGAACGTAAAATAAGGCAAGCTTGAAAAAAGCATTAGTCTTAGTAGTCTTTCACTAGAAAAATAGATTTCGCTGTCAAGTTTCAGAGTAAACTTTTAACAAACATACTGCAAAAGAGAAAAATAAAATTAACTACAGTAAACAAATCCTTCCTTCAAGGCACTGTTACATAACTTTTAATGTCAATTTGAAAATAATTCAGCAAGTCAGTTGATAGAAACATTATTCTGGTAGTAAAAAAGAACAAAAATCTTTGGTTAAATGTAAGGCTGAGTAAGTCAGATTAAGTTTCTGTATGGAAGAAAATACTTTGGCTATGATAGAGCAAACAACGAAAAAAATGAACTCAGTTACCAACAATAAATTTGAAAATCAAGACTTTCAGTAGCAAATTGTAAAGTTTGGAACTTGGGCTATTTGTTCATAAAGAATTATATATGCATGTTCTCATATAATGAAGCAAAAAGACTGCAAAACTGCTTTAAACTACTGGAGAAACATTTGCTAAGCATGCAAATTCTCTCCTAAGACATCTCATTTGGCTTTCTGTTTTCACACATGCAGAGCTCAGCAATAGCAGATTGCTTTCAGTTGCTGTACAGAACTTCCTACACAAACACAGTTGAAAAGGTTTTCTCTTAAAGATTTGCACTTAGTGCATGTGTCTAATAACAAGTCATAACAGCTTCTGCTGTCTGTCCCTTAGGACCCCTATTGAATACACCTATACAGCTCCTTTCTACATCCCTACACCATTCTCAACCACCTTCTTCCTCACCATTTGCACTTTCCTGTTTTTGAGGAGTTTTCGGCTAGAACTGAATCATGATGTGACTAACTGTGGTCACACTACATGTGCTGGGTAGCTCAACACTTAGAGGTCCATTCAACTCAAACATCCCTACACTGAAGACACCAGTTTAATTTTCATTGTTCAGCAGTCATGACCAAAGATTTCCGAGGCAGAATTTAAAGCCAAAATATAACCCTCACTTTCTCTGTCTGAAAAAGAGTTAGAGGAACATAGATTTAGTAGCAACATCTATACTGATGGCTTTTCCCGTGTCTTGGGAGGACTGCATGTGTCAAATGATCTACAGCTGATCAATTATACTGAGCCACTGCAAGGTAATTCTTAGGTCTCCATGCTAAAGAAATATTGATACAGTTCCACCTGAACCCAGAGTTTGAAAACGCTTCTAATATTTGTCTATCTTCACTAGGACTTTGGTCTTGCAGATGTTTGATTTTACTTTGGATCTAAGGACAGGAAGAATTTGCAGTGAAGCAGTTTGAAGCATTAGAGAACAGACCTTCAGGATTCTTTTGCAGACTTCAACCTCTTCCTCTAAGAAATGGGTAAGGCTTTTGTGGGATAGAAAACCATAAAATATCCCCTCTTGCAAAAAAAGGACTTAAACTTGGAAGATAAGATTTGACAAACAGACATAATACTCAGTCTACCCATATAAGTCAATTATTAATGTTTGTTATTAAAAATAATTCTGTGGATCCTTAGATCTAACTTCTGTTTGAAGAAAATATCTTTGAAATCATTTTGGCCCTCATTTGGTATCACTTGGCTTAAAGGAGGTAAAAAGCCAGTCATTGCCTAAAATTTTGGGGCTTTTTTAAGCTGCCCAATTTTTGTTCCCCTGAAGGATATGTCTGCAAAATAAAACACATCATAAATCAACTGCAATAAAAGTGTTTTGAACATATACAATACACATGTCTCTAAAGATAAATTTCAAGATTTCCAGGGCTCCCTGTGGTACCTGGACCCAAGCCAGTAGGGCTTATGCCTTTGTTGTTTACCATTAATTATGCCAATTATTTAATATTTATCACTTAATATTTTGTTATTTCCCTCTGTAGGACAACCCCAGAAGGCTTAAACATAGGCAAACATAATGGAATAAAACCACTTACCAAGATGAAAAAAAACCTACCTGCTGACCTGAAAGTAAACAGCAAACCCCTTGCAGACAGGGCAAGCAGAATGTGCTATAGGCAGGTCAAGACAGAACTAGCGTCAGCCGCTAATTTGACCAAATGAGTTATCAGTCCTGACAGATCTATAACATGCTGCTTCTAAAATCCATGCTTAATCCAGGGTCTCCCTGCCTTCAGTGCAGCCTTGCCTGCTAATACCAAAAACCCATCTCTTCATCTGACTTGCTTATTTTAGTCAAGACTTCATACCAGTTTCAAGATTAGGTAGAAATGCTAAGTGATGGCAGAAGGTGTTGTTACCATTTCTGATTAAGAGGTGGGATTTTTTTCCAGGCAGTATTTAGCCTCATTTTCAATTGCAAAATATATTGGTGCTGTTTTATTCAGAATTTTTAGATCTGTAAGATTAACTCATTTACTACTGAACTACCCACAAGAAACAACTTTCTACAAAACTTAAAACATGGCAAACAGCATACTAGAGTAAACCATTTAAAACTGGAAACATCTACTTGCTGCAACAAAAATAGTCTTATCAATGACAAATTCATATAAAAAAAGACCATAAAGGCACTCTGGTTCTTTATAATGCACAGAAACTCCAAGGCAAAATACAATCAATGCAGCATCCAAGCAAGGGAAATCTTTACCAGTGTTCAGTATTACAGTCCCCTAATGCTTATAGACTTCTCATTGTGTTTTGACTCTAACTTGTAGTTCTTAATGCTGGAAAATGAAGTATGAAGTGCAAAAAAACATAGATCAGATTCAATTTTGTCTCCCATCTGCAACAAAGCAGCCAGGGGTAGCATTTCTGACATTTTCAAACTCATGAAAACAGTAAAACAGAAAAAAATAAAGGAAGGCAATTGAATCTCCTTTTTTTCTGCATTCCTTTACGTTCAACAAAACATGGCTAGTTCAAAGAAATGTTGCTTAGATGTTTTTTTGCTCTCACTTTCTTAGGGAGACTGCAAATGCTGCCTGTTTTTAACTTACATTTTCACTGATAAATTTTTCTGAAGACTTCACTCTTCTATGTCAAAATTCAAGTTTTACTTATTTGTCTTCTGGATTAACAAGCAAAAGCAACTAATGCAACAAACTGTTCTCATAATACCTGAGCACTTTTCAGTTTCTGGATGCATAATGTCACTAAATGGTATAATGTCAATTCACTCTCCTAAAGAGCATAGCAAGTCATTAATAGCAGTGCTACAATTTTGTATAAGAACTAGTGTTAATCATGTTGATTTATACTATTGCCTTGAAAATTTAGCTGCTCAAGACCCTCTCTGTGTTTTGTAAGGAGTTTAATGAACAATACAGTTTGCTGAAAGAAGAAGAAGTACCAACTAGACAAAGTATAATCAGAACCATGTATGTATATTCACAAAAATTTACTGCTCTGTATAAATGGTAATCACAAAGCTGGTTTTGCAGTGCAAGCATAAAGAATTATTGCAGTTATAGCCTGAGAAGGTACTGTATCCCCATTACTTCTTTCATCTATTCTGAAATATCTGACCTATACAGTATTCAAGTGTGTAGACTATTAAGAACTACAGTATAGTAGCATTCAGAATGAAGCTAAGAATGAAGATGTTACACTGTTCAGAGCAACTGCAAAACTCTAAAGGTTTCATTTAAAGCACAATAAAAATTTCCCTCTCACCATTTCTTTGGTAAAAATGGCTGTGTCACATTTGCTTCATCAGCTAGTAAAAGGCATTTTCTTTGGTGGAAATACTTCTTTGATCTTACATTTCCAGCACCCATTCTGTATTAGCCATTCACTAAATACAAGCTTAGTTCCAGTTTAGGACATAAATGAAACAGATTTTTAAAAAACAGAAAATAAACCAACAGGAAATCTAATCACAAAAAACGCCTCCTAGTAGTAAAATCACAAGGTTACAGACAGCAAAAGACTAAATGTAATATATCAGATTATCATCTCTATAAAATGAGCAGTTTCACAGCTATTTTAAAAGCATCTTATTTTCTGTAAATGTAGAGGACTTTACTTAGAAACATAGTGAATGTTTAAAATGCATAGCCGCATGTATGTTCTGTAGCTCTGTTATTATTTGCACTTTTGTTGGCTTAAATCTCCTGCAATAAAAAAAAGAACAAAGACATTGCATTATAATATGAATTCTCTTATTTTGCTCCTTAGTATTTTCCCACATTTGTTTGAAAATAGACTTCATTCTAGGTAATACTTCATTTTGAATGGTCCAATTTGCAAATCAGTTACAGAATTAGAGAATCTTTTAGGTTGGAAAAGACCTCTTAACAGTCAGCATCACCGTGTTCAACACTAAACTACATCCCATGTACACATGCCTTTTAAACACTCCCAGGGATGGTGACTGTACCACTTCTCTGGACAGCCTGTTCCAATGCCTGGCCACCCGTTTAGTGAAGAAATTTTTCCTAATATCCAATCTTAACCTGCCCTGGTGCAACTTGAGTCCATTTCCTCCTGTTCTACCACTCATTAGTTGCTCGGGAGAACAGACCAACCCCCACCTGGCTACCAACTCCCTTCACAGTTGTAGAGAGCAACTGGCATTTATCATGTTAAGACATTAAAAATTTTAATGCTGTAAATGAAGACAGGACAAGTGATTATTAGAGAAGAATCCTTAGTTATTCACTGAGTGCTAAGAGTCAAAGGAACTTCACAAGAATGGAACCTTAGGTCCAGTATAAGGCCTTGTGTGCTGGTTTGGACTGGGATAAAGTTAATTTTTTTCATATCAGCTGGTATGGAGCTAGGTTTGGATTTGTTCTGGAAACAGTGTTGATAATAGAGGTATGTTTTAGTTACTCCTAAGCAGTGTTCATAGAGGGTCAAGGCCTTTTCCGCTCCTTTCCCCATGCCACTAGTGAGGAAACCAGGGAAGTACAAGGAGTGGGAAGGGGACACAGCCAGAGCAGCTGACTCCAGGGATATTCCATGCCATGTGGCATTGTGTTCAGCACATAAAGCTGGGGTGGGGGGGAGAGGGACATTCAGACAGATGGTATTTGTCTTCTCAATTAACCCAAGTAGCTATTATGCATGGTGGAGCCCTGCTTGCCTGGAGATAGCTGAACACCTGCCTTCCCTTGGGAAACAGTGAATGAACCCCTTGTTTAGCTTGAGTGTGCAGCTTCTGCTTTCCCTGTTAAGCTGTCTATATCTCAGTCCATGTGGTCACTCATTTTCACTCATCTGATTCTGTCTCCCATCCCACCAGAGAGCACTAGTGGCTCCATGGTGCTGAGGTGCCAGCTGGATTAACCCTGACCACTTAGGGAACCTAAGTTACAGCAGTCAATATTAAAATAATGTGCAGGAAACTGAGGAGACAATATAATCTGGTAAAGTATTTTTCTTGATGGTCTCCTGATTTGTAACTCTCTTCATATGAACTTTACCTGACACTCCTTTAAAACAAAGGCTTTGGGGAAAAAACTTCATTCATGTAGATGGGTTGTGATGAGGATAAACAGTATCAGCAGTGACATGAATGCAAAGTCATTCACACCTCTCATTTATAGATGAGGGTTTGGGGTGCCAGATGCAGAGGGGAAATAGAGTGTGTAGGACTGGTCCTCAACTAGCAGACTATCCTTTGACAAGTATTTTCAGCTGGCATAAGTAGAAGCAGCCTATAATCACAATAAAGAGGGTAGAGAATCAGGAAGTTCATCATATAGCTTTCACATGGCTACATACCCTCTGCCTTCTTATTCTATCACTAATCCTTTCAAGCCACCATCTATTAAGCTGTCTTTTTTCCTAGACTGGTCTAACCTTTGTTTCATCTCTCCAGTACTGTGACATTCACTACTTAGTATTACACTTGGATCCTTTCTCAAACTCACTCAACATCCAAAACACAGCCTGAAAGAGCAGGATTTTGAATACAGTCACAATTCTTATGCATCTCAGCACCTATCCTGGCATTCACAGGACTGTTTCATGATCAGGAACCAAGCAGTTAAACAGGTTAACCTGGGTCCCATTTTAAAAACTGCAGGGGATAACAGAACTATTAAATCACAATGACAATGACAACAGAATTGAGTTCAAAGGATTTGGACTTGCTTGATTGTATATTGTTTCACCTAACAGTAGTTCAGTTACTATGTTGCTACCACATAAACCAGACTGAGATGGCACAGTGGATTTTTTTGTTCTAATATTAAGCTGCTCAAGAGAAAAGTAAACTCTGGTCTCTGTTTCAATTCTTACCTTTTCAGGAACCAGATTAATTTTTTCTGTGCATAGAACTACTGCCTTTGTCTGACCTACTAGAAGAGAAAGAGGTTGAATTCCAAAGCTCAATTTTTAAGTATAAGATAGCACACTTATTCCAGCGCCACAACCCAATCACAGAGTACATCTCAAATCCATTAGATTTTCTCTTTTGACATATGAAGTTAAGAAAAGATTAGAATAAATTAAGCAACCCAAATACTGACTCTTGAGGGCCTTTAACCAAGTAGTAAAGACTCAACTTAGTATCTCCCAAAAATCCCACAAAACTCTGGGCAGAAGTTAGAACAGTAATGGTATTCCCAACTGATTCCAGTAATATAACTTCATTCAAGATACAGAATTTGTATATAAAATGTACAAGCAATAAATATATAGCTCAATGTTCTCAGAATGTGGAATGAAACAGACATATGATTGCTCCTTCCAAGGCAACTACAACTAGTATAGGGTGTGGATCACAAACAAGACTTGTATTAAAAATTCTCTTGCTAAAAAAAAATATAATTCTCCAAATCACTAGGCTCCCACCTCAATACATAGTTGTGACACTTAAATCATAGCTTCATCAGCCAAGTTCAGGTGTATTAGTCATCCCACACAGAACAGACTAGAAATTTTCCCTCGTACACAAATCTATCTTCTGAACAGCCAATAGTTGAATTAACTTTGTACTTCTGATTTCAAGAACTGAAAGTTAAATTTTTTTTCCTTGTAGATTTTAACGTAAGATAGAATTCCACAATAAAGATTAAGCAGCTGAAAAGAACCACATCCCACAAGCATAAAAACATTATTTTGATGCACTAGTTAATATTACAATCCTAGTTTAATACAGTTTCAGCAGAATTACAAGAAGTAGGGCTGTGCATCAGAACGATTATTCTATTTTCAACACAAGACATATCCTCAAACACTGAGCCATACAATAGCATCCTACAGCATCCTACATTCCCAAGACATACTGCCACTTTGTACTATAATTCAGTTAGAACTTTAAATCTGTTCAGATAAGGGGAAAAGCACCAAAATCTATTTTCAGCTTGTGCTGGAAAGAGAAATGTGGAAGTGAATACAACACAGGGAAACAAAGGTCACTGCAGAAAAAAAACAAACCTCAAGGAGGGAGGGAAAGACACCTATTCAGAAGAAAAAAAAAAGGGAGATAAACACAGGAGTGAAGGAACTGAGGGGAGAAAAACTTCAATAGACTGAACACATCCTAAAAGAGAAACTTCTAGGCAACTTTGATCTTGTTTTAGCATGTAAAAGGCCAGATGAGGCAACTGGGCTTAAGAGGATGGGCACAGAGAGAAATGACAGCATATTTTAGCAAGCAAGCCTATAAACATGCATCGTCCTAAGGACAGGGGAGGCAGCATGGGAGCACAGACCTTCAAGCAGCAGAACAGCAACAGAAGTGTTTTCAGCAGTGCAGCCAGTACTATGCTCAGGAAACCCAAGTTATCACCACAGTGTGAGACCTCTCCAAGAAGCAGCTGGAGTTACCCACCAAAACAGCCAACAAGGCCAGCTCCCAACACCCCAGCAACTACAAGCTTACCTAGGAGAGTAAGGGCTTTGGCCACATGAAAGTGAGAGAAATGTGTATTAATATCGACAAACATACATTTTAAAAATTCAAAATCTCTTCTGCAAAACTTCCACCTGAAGGTTATTTCCTTGCAATGGTAGAGTTCTAGAATGAGCTTATAATAAGGACACGTGGGTGCACTCACATGAAAAAAGGAGAAATCTCTTAATCTCAATCTTAATCACTCTTAAACTCTAGCTCACTCTGGAACAAGAAATTCTAAGGAAAGCAATAAACTGTGCTTCCGCATTCATCATTACCCCTTACCAGTTGGGTCAACAACAATGTATAATTTTGTATAACACTAATACACAAAAGAAATACATAACTACAGTACAGAAATTCTTCACTTACAGTTGCTCGATTTGGTCAAAGGCTTTTCCACCTTCAGTAGAACACAGGGAAAAAAAGGGATTAAAATACCAGTAAATTTCTGGCTTAGTATATTACTCCTTTTTTTATCAAAAACTAAAAAATGAAAAAACAAGGTCTTGTTTTCTTCAATTTGTAATTCAAACAATCTTGTTTCTCTATTCAATGGAATTACTTCTAGATTTGTCAAAAAGCTTATTCTGATAAAGTTGCATTGATCTGATTTTAAAGCAAACCATGTTATATACACAGGTTTATATATTTCTCTATTATAAAATATTGATACATGTATCTATTAGACACATGAAGACTTTATATACGTAAACCTTTTGTTTCATCTTGCACATCTAGTTTCACTCACCTTTAGTTTGCCTGAGGTTCAACAACCAGTTTTAGTGCATTCTGGCTTAATGCATTTTCCTTATTTCATTTCTTTATATAGATTTCTCCCATCAAAGCTACTATGAGTTGCTTCCCTTCCGAACCCACTCCCCAAAAAAGCAAAGCCTCTAAATTTCCATATAATCTAATGAAAATAACCAGGACTACCTCAAACCTTTTATGGGAAAGTATTGCTTATTGAATGCACTTTTCATTTCATTCAAGACTCATAGAAGAGATTTAAATATCTAAAATAATGCACTGTTCTAGAAGAAAGTATTTGATCAGAAAGAAATTATGTAAAATTCACATTAAACTCCATATATGAAATGCTGTGGGTCGTACCTTTATGCCTATGGCTGCAATTTCAATAGAAAGCTAGAAATTATTTTAAAAAATCCAAACAACTTACCCGTACGTTTTGCTTTCCTTTTGGAATACACCTCATAAAGGGCAATAGTAGTTAGCAAAATAAGAACTTCAGCCACAACTGCTATAAAGGGTTTGAGAGGCGCCAGGATGGACAGAACTTTAAGTTCCATCTCCAATTTAGCTTTCCCTAATTCAAAAGTAGCATCACAGCAATATACACCAGCATCTTCCATGGTGAGCTTGAGTATCCTCAGGCGGGTTACATTGGCAGACAGTCTATCAATTAGATACTTGTCTTCCTGCAAAGAGGCATTAATGGCAGTCTGAAAATAAGAACATTACAAGTCTTATTAATGTAATGAAAAAGTGTTTAACCAAATTCTATCAATATATAGTTCCATACAGAAATGTAAAATCGGTTAGGAACAAGTGGCAATTGTGACACATGATTACTCCACCTTCCAGGGAAGGATTTATCTCAGGTGGCCACATCAGTTCACTTTAGATTCAACAGAGGAAATAAAAACTTTTAGTGGGTTAGTTGTCTGACCTTTTTTAGTTTTTTTTAAGATCAGATGAAGTATATCTTTGGCTCTATTGACTCTTCAATGAAAAAGGCATCCTCATGTGCCAGGACCTAATGCACATATTTCACCACAGCAAAAAGCATAAACTTTCAAGGTCATTGAAGTGTGAACACTGGGAAATATGCTGATAGTCTTAGAAGTCAGTGCTGCTCTCCAGCAGTGTCACAGAGACAGCTCTATTTAACTCCTCTCAAATGACAGTGCTGCCCTCAGAAAAGGGCTAGAACACCGTAGCTGTGCTTCTCAGAGAGATCATAAGGCTAGGAAATAGAATTACTTGCCCCTGGAGGAGGAAGAGAAGGGACACATACTCATGTCCTCCCTCAGTCCTACAAGATCTTATAGGTCTTCAAAAGTGTCTCACTGCAAAATTTTTTTGTATCAAGTGGAAAAATTGGAGCAATATAACCAGCATAAATACGGTAAAACCAAGTCTCTCAAGGCTTATCTGATTTGTTTTACTATTATGCATGGCAGGGACTTTTTCAAACAGAAATATCATACAAACCAGAAGAAAACCAACATATCTATAACAATTACTTCTAAATATTAGACATTTTTTTCCACATGCAGAGTTAACAAAGCTAATGGAAATGCCATTTGTAAAGCTTGCAATCAGGAGTCATTATACTTTACAAAGCATCTGTACCTTTTTGCCACACTGTTCTGCTTGATCAACAGATGGAGACCTTACCTGCTTACTTCCACTGATCATATACCAGGTCCAAGACATGGGAGTAGAGCCACTTTTACAAACCATTACAGCTGTATCTTTTTCGTAAGTGATTATACGTTTTCCTCTTGCTTCAATTTCTGGTACTAAGAACAAGAAGGAAAAAGTTCATCAAGCAAGAGGTACAGGTTTTAATTAGTATTACAAAAAGACAGAATATATCTAGGTATCTATTTATGATAGTCTATTCATTGCTCTTTCACTTAAACACAGATGACTATCATTTATGACATGACATAAATGAGAAGTCATTTCACACTGATATTTCATATACAGAATTTGTGCAGAAGAGTATAGAAATCCTTTTCCCAGTTGCTGTGTGATCTTAAAAGTTGCCACTTAACACCAAACTCCAAGTGATAATCACACCGTGATTTCTACTCTTGCCCTTCCCTTCCTTGGCAGCTGTACACTACATGGTTCAATTTTAGTACACTAGAAACAAACAGAATTTTCGTGCAATCTCACTCAATCTGCAGAAACTGATAGAAGTCTATTCCAGCCACAATGCAACTACAAAATGGTATATGACCAGTTGAGCATGTAGAGAACTTTTCTGTAAATAAGACAAAATTGCAGTGTGATGAAGATTTGTAGTTACAAGTATTTTCTCAGCTGAAGGTAAGATTTTTGGGTGCATGACAATAAATAGGACTTTTGATCTTATCTTGCTGAGGACAGAATACAGCCCAAAAGAAGTAAGACATCAGTTTAGCTCTAGAGCTACTTGTCCAAAGCATTTTAACTGCAGGTGCTCCACAAACTTTCAAAAGCCCAAAAAGGCTTGAATGTATTGATGCTATCTCACAGATTTACTTTATGCTAAAGTATGTATTTTCACTTCCCCGTCTTTTCTCTCTCTCTTTATTAGGATATTCACCAGCATGTTTTCCTCATATTTTAAATTTTATGTCAAGTTTCAATGCTCTACTTTTTAAGTACAGATCCAGACCAAATATGATGAACTTGATACAAAGTTTGTTCTTGTTCCCTCCCCTTCACAACTAGCTAAGCACAAACTTATTCCCCCAAGAAGTTGACTTTTCATGCGTATTAAAACTTCAAAAGTTTTCAGTCTAAAAACACAAACCCAATTTGCTAATAACAGTTGCTTTCAGCCTCATTTGCTGCACCATACATCAATCCAGCCTCACTACAAGTGAAGTCTTCTCACTCCAGTGTATATTTTATCATTAAACATATCCTTTTAAAGGCTACTGGCCGAGCATATTCCCTGCTATGAGTAAAAGTGATGACCTCACCAATAACTGCTGCCACCTCCCTTGCAATTTAGAGAAAAAAACACAAAAAGAGGTTGGGGTAAAAAAAAAATAGAACACATGGAAACAAACAAAAAACCCATATACCCAGCACAACAAGCTTATGTGGTAGTCAAGAAGACTTAGCCATACTGATCAGTGACAAAGCACAGCTATAGGCATACTAGCAATACATGTGAAATACACTTGCCATGATCAAGGATATGAACACCCACCCTAAATTCTGGGATTGGACTCTAACAGTT
>JAWWEW010000088.1:56936944-56954520 GCA_035583185.1 Anabacerthia variegaticeps | reverse complement strand
TTTACTTTACCTATTAAACTGGCTTTTTCTTGAGCCACAAGTTTTCTCACTTCTGCTTCTCTGATTCACTCCCCCATTCTGCTGTGGGGGGAAATGAATGAGTGGCTATGGAGCTGAGTTGCTGGCTGGGGTTAGACCATGACATGACCTTTCAGTTACCTTATTTCACACCTTTTTTTAATCTCTTTTCATGTACATTTGGTTCATTTTTACTATCTGCATTTTCCTAAAACACATACTGCCTAACATTGTGTAAGATGCAGGAAATCCACATTCGGAGATTTTCAGGAGAGGAATATTTCAAATAGACACAATCTTGTAATGACAACCTGAAGTCAACTGAAGCCGGAAGCATCACACATTCCAATTCTTTTTCTGCCAAGTATGCAGCTTATCTGATTCACAGTATGACTGTCCACATTTAGTCCTAAACAGGCATCCTCTGTAGTTCAAAAAAAAAATTAAACTTCTGGTCTTTTAGAAAAGGGAGCAAAGTACAAAAATGAGATCCTCACAAAAGGACTGAATTTCTCTGGGAACTGAGCAAGCATTTTTTCCAGAAGATTTCTACTGAGAACAGCAGGGCTATCAAGTAGCTCTTTTATGTCTCTTATTCAGATAAGGCCTTTGTGCAATGTTTGCTACTTTTCACTCTTACAACAGAAGCTAGAACATGTTTATCAACTGCACGTTTGTTTTCTGCTCTCTTGGTTTACCTATCTGCAATAGGTTCTGCCATTTTTTGCATGCGTGCATATCGATATTATCTGAATGAAAAAATACAGTTTATGGTCTTACTAGAGAAGATGAGATAGAAAATGTGAATATCATCTCCCTAATGCTAAGTGTACACAATGGATTTTTTTCTTTATCACTCGTCTTTCATAGACCTAGAGGGAAAATGCTGTCTGTAGAATTCTATCAGAATGTGAAGCACAAAAAACTGGCTAGTTTGGAAGCATGCACAGTTTTTCACAGTTGTCTCTGAGGTGGCAGTTTTACTGTCAGCAGATGCTGATCAGAGAGCAGGCAGGAATGTGCTTGGGGTCATACTAAACAGTGGTGTGTGATTTCCTGTACTATTAGCAATGGTCATAATTTGCCTAAAGGCCCTGGACTTCTGGCATAGATGAACTTTGACTTGAGTGCAGGTTTGGGTCTGTATCTGGAAGACGGTGAAGACATCCAACCCAGACATGTTTTTATAAAACCCAGCTGCAATGAGTATGCAAATAAGGCTTAAATGGGAAACAAAAATCCTTTCTGCAATGCAAAGTTAACTTTTTGAATGATAATTACAAGATTACTGGTATCATTTCACAGATACCAGTAATCTGCCCTGGAGCACAACTCTGCAGGAAAGAAAACCTCCTTTTTACAGGTCCTCATTATCTGTAGGTAACTTCACTTCTGATAGGGATATACTGGCTTGGCAGCATGCTGGATTCAGTGACAGTAGAGAGAAGATAGGTAATGGCAGCTATTTTATTTTGGGGAGGAAGGTGATCTCTGCTCAGCTGTAAGATAAATTGACTTTTATCACAGTCTTTCTCGCAGTAAACATATTTTTAAATCACAGTCTTTGTTTTTCAATTCAGTAAGCTCTTTTAAGCTAACAAGTAGAGCACATATCTGCAAAAAAATCAGTGGCAGATTAAATTTGTGTATACAGAAATCACTGATAAATACTAAGAAAAAGTTTTCCCCTTTAAAGACAACCAGAAGTAACACATATCTTAAAATCATACCAAATCTGCCCAAATACCAAATCTTGTTCCAGAAGTTTATCATTAGAAAATAAGAAATTACAAAATAAAATGTCATTTGTTTTGACTTTTTTTTCCACTTTGTGCTGCACTTTATGCAGGACACATTCATGTTCTCTGACTAGGCAAGTGCATGTCTGAACCTCAGTTCTTTCTAGTGAGCTAGGAGATTATCCTACCACAGAATCACAGAATCCCTTAGGTTGGAAAAGACCTCCAAGATTGAGTCCAACCTTTGACAGATCACCACCATGTCAACTAGATCATGGCCCTAAGTTACACTTCAGTCCTATGTTGAACACCTCCAGGCATGGTCATTCCACCACCTCCCTGTACAGTCCATTCCAATGTTTAACAATCCTTTCCATGAAGAAATTCCTCCAGATGTTCAAATTCTTTTTGATCTCCGAAACTGGCACACCATCTTGTTTCCTCTGTACTTACGATTCAAAATCTTGGAATAGAGCCAGCCCTCTTGGGACAGTTTGATCTCTCCCTGATACTCAGTGTAAATTGTGAATCTCTTCAATTCCAGCTCCAAACAAGAGCACAGTGCCTTGTAGCAAACATCCCTACAACCAGGCTGTGTTTGGACACCATACACCAGCATGTAAGGAGCCAAGATGCTCATAGCTGATCCATGCTTTGCAGGCACTGGGAACACACTTTTGAACTGTAGTTCCCGTGTTTGTGTTTGTCTTTGAAACTGCAGAGAAATTCCTAGGACTACAATGTCTGGTACTATATTAAACACAGATGAGAATCTGATGGCACTCCTCTATTATAATGAATAACTTTCTTGTACTTTTTTGTGTGTAGTTTTCAACCAGTTCTAGAATCCTAGTGTGTTTTGTTATTGCACTGGACATTCACACATTTAATCCCTGCATCCTTTCATTTTAAAGCCATCTTCCTTCAAACACAGATGAGAAGCCCATGATAGTTTTTCTTTTTCTGGGCTTACTATTTCTTCTTTTTGGTAGGACATATCTAAAAGTAAGTATTCAGTTGTTTTTAAATGTGCTCAGATTATCTATGTAATGTGCAATATGGTTGCACTTCATATACTGCAATGAAATTTTGTAATAAAAAGCTCAGAATGCAACAAGACTTTATAGTGCATTATGTAAAGGCACTGAATACTTTTATGAAGGTCACAGCATTCACTCATTGCTGAGACAAGCTAGTTTTGACTTCTGACCTGTAAGACAAAAGGAGAGGTTATCATTCTCTGGAGACACCTAAACAACTGTGTAGTCTTAAATGTAAAAAAATTTCATTGATCTTTACTGGAAGATATTGCGTGTTTTGTTATTTTGAGAGATCTTTTTTTTGAGTAGAGGTGACTAGAGGTGAGACTGGATGTGGTAAATCATACATTTAGTAAAATGGCATAATCATAACATCAATGTTCCTAGTGGTTAAATTTTACTGACAGCACTGAATCATAGAATCATAAACTGGTTTGGGTTGGAAGAGACCTTAAAGATCACCTAGTTCCAACCCTGCCATGGACAGGGACACTTTGCTGTAGGCCAAAGCTCCATCCAACCTGACCTTGAACACTTCCAGGGATGGGGAATTCATAGTTTCTCTGGACAACCTGTGCCAATGCCTCACCACCCTCACAGTAAACAATTTCATCCTAACATCTCTCTAAATCTGCCCTCTTTCAGTTTGAAGCTATTCCCCCTTGTTCTGTCACTACATACTCTTGTAAGAAGCCCCTCATCAGCTTTCTCATAAGACCTCGTCAGGTACTGTCAGTATGCAGTAAGGTCTCCCTGGAGGCTTCCCTTACTCAGGCTGAACAACCCCAACTCTCAGCCTGACTTCATAGGAGAGGTAGTCTAGCCCTCCGATAACCTTGGTGGCTCTCCTCTAGTCTCACTCCAACAGGTCTGCGTCCTTCCTGTGCTGGAAGTCCATGTGGGGACTCAACGGCAGAGAAGAGGGGCAGAATCACCTGCTGACCAGGCTTCTCTTGATGCAGACAAAGTTGGTTTTCTGGGCTGTGAGTGCACATTGCCTCTTGATAGCAAGGTGCAAGATGATGAATACCAGTCATACGACTAGAACAAAAAGTGTAAATATTTTAACACAGTCTTTGTGATTATTTGCTGTTACTTCTGATTATGGTTACATCAGCTCAACTTTTGAAACCATTATTCATGGTTTTTATAGTGATAGGTTGGGTGGTAACAGCATTGGGCCTATTTAAAACACTTAGAAATCTGAGAGATACTGAATCGTGAATGTTGGCAAAGAGTTCTTTTTGTTGCAATCAATACAAAATGAGGAGATGGCCTTAGAAACAATTACTTCATTCTTCCTTGTGAACATTAAAGTACATTATTTCAAACACTTGAATGCTACAGTTATTCCTGGAATATATGCCTAAATGCTAGTGAGGACATCCCTGTAATCTGGTAATCACCAAAGCAAAGCCTTCGTTGTCAAATTGTTGATAATTCCAGAGTTCTAGTGATGGTGATAAATACATGGTGAAAAAATGCAGCACAGGACCTTTTGAGAGCTTTCATTTCTTTTAAAGAGGAAAAAAATGCAAAAGTGTGAGACAGATATTTAAAGGTTGTTTGGCACAGCATCTTAAATATCGTCAAGTTTTAGATGCTTCATGTTGTAGACAGTGTCTAAAAAGAAAAAGCTAGGGAAACCGTTTTTGGCAAAAAATATTGGTTGTTGTGTGTCTCGGTGTTTCTTGGTGTACCTATTATACCTCTTTTTTTTTCCCTTGCTGCATTTACTGAAACCTCCACATTTCCCTTCATGTTAAGAAAAGCTGGGCCTTGAGAAAATTGTTCCTTGGAAAAATACTCGTGTCCTTTTTTTCCTGTCTTTGCTTTTCACTAAGTTCTCTCTCTGTTCACAATCCACCTGTTCCTCTAGATTTTGTCTCAATTGTTTATTTTGTTGAAGCAAGGAATTTATATACTCCTGTGCATAAAAATCTTCTCATCTATCATTATACTGAATTTAGAATGGCCTATTCAGTACTAGAGTCAGCAGTTTGTATATTATTTTATGCTTGTAGACTGTCATCATTTATATCTTCTCAGGTCTCGCATTCTCCTTCTGAATAAGGGATTGTCTTTTCTCTTCCCTATTCCTTGGTGTTGTCCTGACACTCTTCAGAGTGTTGTCCCTTTAATATACTCTCTTCTGTCCCAGGTACAAGAATAAAGACAGTGCTTTTATTTTTGTACCTGCTTAACTTTGTGAATTTTTTTCATTGCTTTGGTAACTGTGCTTGCACAGACTTCAGAATATATTGGTTTCCTTCAGGAAGAAGGTAAAACAAACCTGCCTTTCTGTCTCTCATATGGTAGTTAAAGTACATAACCAGATATTGCACACTCTCAAGAGGTTCATCACAACTAAATTGCACTTTCTACATTTACAGTTAGAGAAGATACAGTGATCTGTCCTAAGGATTGACCCTAATCTAAGTTGACTGATGAATGAGAAACTCTGAAATTCCATCCTTTCAATGTCCAAAGTAGAATAAAATCTCACAGTGGGATGGCATTGAGATGGTGTTCTTGCACCATGCCAGGCTCCAGTCCCATCCCTGTCTCTCCGCCCCCTCTGCAGTAGCTTTTACATTTGTTACAGTATAATTAAAAATTAATGGGCCAAAGAGGCAGACTGAAAAAGGGCATGTGGCCATGCAGTTGGAGCACTCACTGGGGAGTGACTGGAAATGCTCTTAATCCAATTTATGTACTTTGTTCATAACTGTTCTTGAAACAGCATCAGAAATCCAATTTTTTGTTTCATTTTGTATTTCAAATTTTACTTATAGTGTGACAGTCTTACTAGGAGGAATCAAACAATATTTTTCCTGTGGTAAAATCATGTTTTTCCCATCAGCCCTTTGATGGGAAGCAGAAGAAGCCCCGTTAGCCACAGAATGTAGTGAGCCCCAACCCCAAGGTGCTTGTGGGTAATTCCAGCACCTCTAAGTACCTCAATCATGACACAAGCATTTCGTGTAATGACAGTTTAATTTATAACAGACCTTGAAGCAAGGACCAGGAAAAGGCCCTTGTGAAGTGAAATCCCATTCATGTTACAGCCAGCCCCTTAATTGCAGCTGAACAGGGACTCTGGGAGCAGTGGGGAGGCCTCACCTGTGGGGTGAGACAGGTGTTTCAAGACATTCCCCTGGTGAGGAAATGCCTTGGAAGGGGACCTTGAGCAGCACCTCTGCCTCACAGAAGCGTCCTACCTGCTGATCCTTAACTCTAGCTCCTGGGAGTTGCTTCAGGGTGTCCCCCTGCAAGGAGATAATGTTAGGAGATTTGGGAAGGGAGCAGTGCTAAAAGATCCACCCTGCAACACAGAGTCATGTGCATGGATTATAATGCAGTCTGGCTGGAGAAGCTGAGCACCTCAGTCCCCTTAAAAGAGTGCAGGATGCACAGAGCCCTTCTGAGGGATGCCTATCAACTCACAGCCCATGGTACTTCATGGCATTTGAGTGTCTACAAGGTAAGGTGCCAGCTAAATGGTGTTTTCAGACTGAATAGATAACTCCTCTCTGAACACCTACATGAAGGACCTCTCTCTTCCCTGAATCTGGCCCACATTCATACTAGCTGTGGTTTGATTGTTACATACCTCCTAAGGGTTACATTTTCTCTAAAGGACTCACAAAATAATCTGTTCAAAAAAAGTAATCTCCCATTGCCTCAAGACAGGCAAACTATTTTGTTACTGTCATTGTGAATCTCCTCAAAATTGAAGCGCTTTTACATATTTCAGTCTTTAAACATCGTCTTTTATTCTCATTCAAGAAAGTCTAGTTTTGGTAACAGTTCAGGATTTTAGTATTTCATTTTACCTAAAGAAAAAAAGTCCAAGGAAAAATATGGTAGTTTTTATTCCTTTAATTATGTCCTTTTTTTTTTTTTCTGAACTAGACCAGTGAAATCTTGCTAACAACATACAATTAAAGTAAAAAAATCTGTAATTTTACTGTTTTAGCAATTCTTGAAGTAAAAATACACCTCTGTGTATGAATTTGCTCACCCACTACTTTTAAGCCTAAGAAAAAAATGCTCATGTTTTATAATAGTCAGCATTTTTCCTATATTTTAATGCATGCAATCTGTCATCAGTTTGTGTCTCTTTAAGTCCTGGCACTGATTTCTTAAAACTTTTCTTCTAGTTGCAGTCCTCCTTTGTTCCTTTCAAAAATTACTTTTCTTTTTCTAAGGCTCCTTGGTAAAAGACAGAAGAAAGTATAGTGGCAGAAATATTATAAACTGAAGCAGATGGAATTTTGGGTTTTCTTTCATGCTCTTAACTAGACTGAATTGTCTTATCTCATACAGTCCTTCCCATTTGTTTTCTGTTAACACATTCTTGGATTATTACTCTTTGCCATTTTGTATATTTAAAACCTATTAATTTTTTATTTGTTCTTTAAGATAGTATCATTAAATTGTATGCAACATATGCCATCAAACTTCTCTAAAAGACAGAAAAAATTGCCAGTCATAAGTCTTGCCTGTGCAAGGGGGCAAAATGTTTAAATCTGATTATGCTGCCCTTCTTCAATATTAAGTAGAACTCCTATGACAACCCAGTAGAGCACAGTCTGTATATAGAGATGGCTGTTTATTAACCACAAGATAATAACCCTCCTATTGGTTTTGCTTATATTACAAGTGGTCATATTTATGTTTCTTCAGATACGCAGGAGTGATTTTTTCTTTTCCTCAATACAAAAATTAATACTGGATAGTAATGATCTATTTCAGAAAGAGGAAATCTCTCATCCATATGAGAAAATAACATAATTTTTGGAAGACATGTACATGATTTGGAAGCTACAGGGGTGGAAAGAGGGGAGTTATCACAGGTGCTTCCTTAAACTGAGATATGTAATATTTTATTTTTCTTTTAATATTATACTTCATCAAAGAAATGCTATTGAACTAGAACGTCAAGATTAAACTGTTATGCCAGCAGAAGAGAGTCAGACTCCATCTGGTCCTCCATAGAGTGTTTGTAGAGGACTTTGCTTCCTTAATCTCAAAGAACAGACCTTGACTGTAGCCGAAATGGGTATTTGTAGGTTCTTTCTGCAACAAGTCCTCCAATGTATTTTCTACCAGCCTGGCAATTGTGCAATCGCATTGTCCATGCCCTTGTTTTACTGCATGTTTCAGCTTCATGCCTTTCAAAGAAAATCTGTCTTTGCTTTTTGTTCCCCCTTCCACATCCCCATTCCCAATTCTAGAGAAAATCTCTGCACGATGGACTTCAAGCCTCCTGTGCAACTGCTTGCAGAGCTCACAGGCTGACAGACAATGGGAACAGTGAAGAGTGTCAGAAACTGAAGGCAGTGGCAGCAGAAACAAGCAGTCTGGGGACACCTCCAGCCCACAGCAGAGAAAGAAGTTCTGGTTAGCTCATGACACTTGCAACTCAGAAGGGGGAAATGTGTTTCAGAACATAGCCATGCACTTTAGTAGGACAGGCAGCTTGCCTCCAGCTATAGAGAGAGCAGCTGAGGGAGCACACAGGAGCCTTATCTCCAGTTAGCTATACTCAGCTCTGAGTGTTGCAACAATTTTTGTCATGTGGTATTAGCTGTAGCAGTGATCAGCACACTGTTGAGGAGACAAGGGGAAAGTTTCTTGGAGGAAATGATCTAGAACTCCAGCTTCTGCTATAAAAGCATAGTTGCTTAGGGGAAAAAAAAAAGTGTGTGATGTAAGGCAACTTTTAAAACTAAACCATCCACCTGTCCTGTACCGAGCACATTTCCTTTCCTGTTCATCTGTTGTACTGAACCCACACACACAATTCCCAAAGCCCTCAACTCCCTCCATCTCTCAGAAGACTCCAAGCAAAACAAAATTGCACCAATCTACCTGATGGGCAGTCCTGGAACCGAAAGAATCTGTGCAGCCAAAAGGCAGTTTTTAGCTTTTAAAACTAATGAATGCAGAAGGCCTTAGATGTCTAACTGAATAGTTCTGATTACAGACAATTAAAGGGCAGTAGTATACACTTAGCAGAGTTCCTTTCTCATATGTCTGTTATTTGCTATGATCTTAGGGACAATTAGATATCAAGGTGGGATTTAGCAAATCCCATCCAAATACTTTTTACATTTTGTAGTATTAAGTTATGAAAAATAAATTTATTTTCTGCCTTTCTAGATGTAAATCAGACAGTAAGCAAACAGACTAATTAAAGAAACCTGCCAACAGCCACATAAAAAGCTTTATTCTTTGAACTCCCAGGGTGAAGTTTGATGCCAATACACTGTTTTTACCATTACAAAATATTTCAGGATAATGTGAATAAATTGACTGAAAACTGAAGCTGAATACTGCAGTGGACAAAGAATGAATACAAGTATATAGGTCTCCACACTCATTTATTCCTGAAGAATTAGAAATGCTACATTACTTTCTTAAAATATAATACTGCCATAGGACAATACATAATTTTACAATGTGAAAGAATTTAATGGGCCATATGCTACTAAAGAAAATTAGTTTTTGAACTTGTGATCAACTGCTTATATGGAGAGTAACTATGCCTCTTTTTTCCTGCAATATTTCTTCTGAAATATATTCCTCACAAATGGTTTAGAATAATTTATTAGATAGTATTGTCACTCCTCTCTGGGTAGGAGGACAGAAGTGAGAAATGGTCCTGATAAAGATTGCTTCTATGGATCATGCAGTGGGAAGGTCATGTAATCAAAAATGCTGGTGTCTATTTACACAAAACAGTGACTTTTGTTATTCTGGGCTGCAAGGAGGCTTGACTTGAGGCTCTGTGCCCTCATAAAGTGGGAAACACAGGTCTGTTCCCAGACTATCTGACATACGGAGACTGATGTTTATGTTATCATGATGAGCATTGCTTCCTGAGTAGTTTGTGTCCTTTCCCATTTGGCAGCCTTCCCATCTCCAGATTTGAGCTATGCTGGTCACCTGTGTTAGAGAAGTAACTGCGACAGTTGTACCATGTTAGGTGGCCTTCTCTTTTCCAAAACTCCACTTTGTGATGAGTTACTTTGTACTCAAATCAAGTATTTCAGCAGTATAGCTCATCTGTAATTTTTTAGGACTTCTGATGTGAACTGACACATTCTTAACTCAGTAGAAGGTTTATGTTTTAGACAATAATGCTTATGTTGTTACCTGTAAAAAGGGTAAGTAGACTCTTTGACTGTAATCAGTGTATGGAAGACAATGCTTGGACTTGGGAAATTTCTTAGAATTGCTACAACCCATCGATGCAGTTTGCTGTAGTTCTGTCTCCACCCTTGAATCAGCATGTTGTATACTTTGCAATAAACCACTTCAAGAGCTGACTTGTTTAAAATTGCTTTTTTTTTGTGTACCTGCTTTTTTGCTTCATTCCCTGGACCAGCTCACACAACCTCAAATGGGACTCTAGCAAAGGGGCTTAAAACACACAGGCAAAGATGGAAGATAAGTGGACTGGAGAAGCTGGAACTGAATCCATGGACTTTCATCTTTGTTTTAGGGGATGAAGAGGGAAAGGGAACAAAAGAACTATCTTGTATAGTATGTTGCAGTGGCTGTTGTTTACCTTCAGACATAAATTCATATTCAAAGTTTAAGCTGAGTTGTTTTTATCTCTTTATCTTCTCTCATTTGTTTCCTTGAGTGTATTCTTAAAAATCTTCTAATTTACAGCCATTTCCATTGATCATATTTTGACCCCCTGATGTTCTAGTTCAAAAAAATGGCCTAAAGAATACTAATGACTATTTCAATCAAAAAGTCTCTGAAAGTTAAGAATTTCCAAACTTCAGAGGTGCTCCAACTATGCCTCATTTCCCTGGACATTCTTCTTACTTCTTCCTTCCTAGGAGAGTATCAGAGTGGTATATGAACAATTTCTCTTTTTATCTGGTAACAGAAATGCCTTCTAAGGGAGATTCTGAATTTTTTATTCTGGTTAAATGTATGAATAGATTATCTTTTTCCCAGCAGAACATAATCTTCTCCTTCACTGAGTTATGTGACTTGTGTATTCACTCCATATATGGGAAAATTGAACTGAGTTCCTTCCTCTTCAGGAGATGGATTTTATGCTTCTCTACAGAGTGCCATAAATACCCAGCTCTCAGAGAAGTGCTCTGGCTTTGTGCTTGTAAAGCTGATTCTTTGTCTAAACTAACACACTGAGCAAGGGCCTGGGATCCTCCTGAGTGTTTTCAAACAGTGGAACTGAAGGTTCATTACTTCTGTGTTCCAACCAAGGCAGGAACAAAACCAAACCTGGCTTCTGCCAAGTATTCTAGCCAGGAGCTGGGGGAGTTTTCTGGACTGGAGGACCTTTGTTGTTTTACCTTCTATAAAATACTTCAGTAAATGTCAAGAGGCCATGATGTGAGACATTGCTTTGAGGTCCTCTCAGGCCTTGTAAGATGCAGAATAAAAGGGTGTTTCTTATGCAGTTTTATGACTTCTTGTTTTTCCTCAAATGAGTGTCCCAAAATGAAACTTTTTGTTTCAGGCTAAAAAGACCAATTTTATGTTAAATGGACCAGAACTTCTCTATTTCTTATTTCAGTCTCCAGAAGAGCTGACAAAAATAAGTTTAGCTTGACACAAGCCAAATATTATTTGACTTTCCCTTTGATTCAACAGCAGAATTCCCAGTTGGGAACTCAGAATAGCAAAGACCATCGCCCTCCCATTTTGATAAGCATATGTATCACTTCATTATTTTAACATTTTTCTGGGAATAGCTATTGAGTACTGCATTGCTTGAAAACAATTCACTCTAATATTTTTAATAATTTATTTACGGTTTTGCAATTTTGTTACATAATACTGTGTCTTTCTAGACCACGTGAACAGAAAAAAATAATTTTCTGGCTCAATGTAAATGCTAATACTTGTGCCAGAATCATTATATCTGCATATTAGCTTTATCCAATACAACAATCCTGCAGAATATTTTCTAAAACAAGCAAGCGTAAGGAGTAGGACTATATAAGTGGCAAGGGGGAGGGGAATTTATAAACGTTTCCATGAAGATTTTTTTTCCTACTACTTACCCAGCTCTGCTCTTGTGACCGAGTTTACTGAGATGGATAAATCAGAGCTGAGTATTTCAGAAATCTATGCATCTGTATTTTTTTTTTAGCCTTCTCCTGTAAGTATGAAATATTGTGCCAAAGGCTATATCTGTGTGGTTTACAGAATTCAGATAATTATGTAGGAAGATGAGAAATAAGAAAGAAGGAAAGAATGAAAGAATGAAAGGAGGCAGGGATGGAGGGAGAGAGGAAAGTAGGAAGGGAGGGAGAGAGGGAAGGAGGACGGGAGGGAGGGAGGGGAGGAGGGAAGGAGGGAAGAAGGAAAGAAGGAAAGGAGGAAAGGAAGAAAGAAGGAAAGAGAAAGAAAAAGAAAGAAAGAAAGAAAGAAAGAAAGAAAGAAAGAAAGAAAGAAAGAAAGAAAGAAAGAAAATTGATAATATAAAAATGTCTGTAGCTGCATAAAAAAATCACCAAGACAAGAAAACTAAGGTAAATCTCCTTATGTAACTTTTTATCACTGTTTTGCATATCAAACCTCATAGACCATATCTATAAAACTGAAATAATTTAAAGACAATGATGAGCATATGAATAAATTATTCAGGGGGATGCAAATGTGTAAAGAGAAGTTTGCTGACACTTTAGCAACCTCATATTTTACAGGAAATTTCTTTTCACCCTTGAAATATTTTTAAAATTTGTGTTAGCCTTATGGTTTTCAAGTTTTGAAAGAAAAAAAGGAAATCATCAAACATAAAATTCTATATAAAAATATAAAATAACTAAAGTTTACACCTAAAAATCATTAATAATGACCTAGTTTCAATTGTGGCTGTTTTTCTATACTATTTCCACAGAGCAAGGTTAGTTGTATAATTGAGTTAGTCTGTTTACACAAGTATATACTTTTGATGTGAATGTTTAAAGAAATTGGTCTCATACTACACTTTATTAAAAACACACTGTAAGCTTTGTAAAACAACTTTATCAGTCACAAGACATCTACAATTTATAATATATTGAATTAGTGCTTATGGGTGTTAGATGGGACAAAATAAAGACAAAGTTCAACCAAAACAGATGGAGCTCCAATAGAATTTGTAAAATGGGTTACTTCACTGCTGGCAGCCTAGATCTCATTTCAGAGGAAAAATCAAAGCAGAATTGAGAAAAAAGAGGAAAGCAAAAAAGGTCACATAGAAGATCTGAAAAAGACACTTAAGAAACTTCTTTTTTTGCATGCTTTTTCTCAGTACTGTTGTGGTTTTGAATTAATATGACATTCCTCTAAGCTAAGGTAGAAGAACTGCCTACAAGAGGATATCTTTATTTCACTTTTATAATATAACCTTGGTCTTATTATATCTTTTGTGTATCAGGAAAATAACACGGAAGGCAGATAGTACTCAACCCATGCACTGCTATAGGTATTGCTTCATTAATGGTCATACCATAGAATCATAGAAAGGTCTGGATTGAAAGAGACCTTACAGATCATCTACTTACAACTCCTTCAGCCATGGGCAGGACATGTTTTACTAGACCAGGTTGCTCAGAGCCCCATCCAACCCGGCCTTGAACATTTCCAGGGATGGGGCATCCACAACTTCTGTGAGCAACCCATTCCAGTGCCTCACCACACTCAGAGTAAACAATTTCTTCCTAATATCCAATCTCTCTTTCAGTTTGAAGCAATTCTCCTTTGTCCTGTCACTACATGATCTTGTAAATAGTCTCTCTGCATCTTTCATGTAGGCTCCCTTCAGGTACTGGAAGGACGCAGTTAGGTAACTCCAGGGCCTTCTCGTCTTCAAGTTGAACAATCCCAATTTTCCAAGGCTTTTCTCACAGGAGAGGTGCTCCATTCCTCTAGACATCTTGGTGGCCTCCTCTGGACTCTCCAACAGGACCGTGTCCTTCCTGTGCTTGGAAGCCCAGAGCTGGATGCAGTGCTCCACGTGGGGGTCTCATGACAGTGGAGTAGAGGGGCAGAATCACCCATGTAGCCCCAGGGCAGGGTTGGCTTTCTGGGCTGTGAGTGCACATTGTTGGGCCATGTCCAGCCCCTCATCCACCGACATCCCCCAAGTCCTTCATATCCCAACTTCCTTCCTCAGAAAGATATTGATGAATCTTTTCAACGAAGACAGTGAATAATTTTGGAATTATTTTCAGAAATATGTTGTATTTATGGAGACTTGCTTCTAGTATTTATATATATATATATATATATATATATATATATAATACTATTGGAATAGGCAAAGCTTCACTAGATTTACAGAAAATGACACTTTTTTATATGCTATATGCAAAGTTATGTTTTTTTAAAAACAAAGTACAGATGTGGCACAATTAAGATCTTTAAAAAACTAATAATTTAATTTTACTTCATAACTTGTCTTGTTGACATCAGTGGTAATACTCACACTGAAAATTTAGATGTGATTTGCAAAAGAAAGGTCTTCATTATTAATTGTTAATACCTATGGACATTAATTTTTTAATAAGAAGCAAAAATACTGACATGATCTCCATTACAAAAAAAAAATCAAATAAGTAAATATTTCTTTTCCAAGTAAAAGCCATCGTGCTCCTTTTCTCCCAGATATTTCTGAAACTGTTTATTTATTCCTCTACCTTTTTGTCCCCTGGTTCCCCTTCCCTGACACCTTACATATTTGCCTGAGAGATCTTTTTGTTTTAAATATTGCATACTTTCTTTTAGATTTGATAGATAGGTTCTGAAGGGCTCTCAGGTATTCTTTCATTGCCAGTTTTCCTGTCTCACCCATTTTCTGTCTTGTAGACAGCCAGGAGTATCACCACTGGACATCTGAAGCTCATCATCTACTGAAAAGCTGTCTGAAGTTAGCATGTGGTTTTAAAAGGAAAGACACATAGTTGATATGAGGTAAGCATGATTTTCTACAAAGTGCAGAAATGTATGGAAGGAAATAAAATTTCTTCCTCCAAATTCTTCAGTGGTTTTGATTTATTACTCCACAGACCTTTGGCCTAAGATTTTTTAATTATCCCAGTCTGTTTGGGATATAGCAGAGACTGGGCACTTTTACTAGTTTAGAGTATGGTGTTACTTAGCTTAAGAGTGAGTGACTTCTGCATTCTGCATACTGTTGGGCTCACACTGTACCTCAGAGTTAAGATATCAGGGAAATCAAGGAATGGATTGATTTGTGGCAGTCATGAATGTGGTCTGCAAACAAATTATCTGAATAACTACCTAAAGATATGGTATGGTCAGTGGGATGAATACTGTACATATTTGGCTGTGTTTTTTCACAGTTACAGAAATGAGCAAAACCCCCACAGTGCACTCCTTTATATGATTGTAATGTTAAATACAATATCTGAGATGTTATTTTAAAAGGAAATAAAAACCTACTCTGGCCCTGACAGATTACACAACTATTTTATCAGATAACAATCATCAAAGATGGCCTGTAAACAGTGGAAAAGACAAAACCCCTTTCTTAGCCATAGGGTCACTGAACAGGAGACTGTGTGAAAGTGACTAAGGAAGACATCCATATGGAGTCTGAAAGTTAGGCAGTTGTGTACAAGCTTGTGATGCTTTTGCTAAGAGTTAGATGAGACAGTTGCATACACTCATTAATTATTGCAAATGTCACTTTCTTTAATGTTTAGTTCTTTAAGATTAAAGAGTGCCTTGGTTTAAGAATATTGACTGAACATTGCATTAACTCCTGGTTCCAGTCTTCTGAAGGGAACAAATGCAGGCACCCAAATCTAATTACCTCTGTGAAGTTAAGTACAGCTGTGCAGCAGTAGCTGAGCAAACATTATATGACTTTGCTTGGGTACAGGAAAGAGTATAACTGCACCAGCAAAAAACTCTGCATGTGCTAATCTTCCCTCTTTTTCAGCCTCTCATTTAGCGTTTGGTCAGAGATCAAAATTGTACCCCATAGCTTGCAGTATAAATGACTCATGGTCTAGTAATGAAATTAGTCCTCAATTTCTAAAGATTAATCTTGCAAGGTGCTGAATGCTTCCCACCCTATCAATTCAGTAGTTCTTGACAATTCCTTTTAATTTGGGGTTACGAATTCTTAGTTAAGATCAGGCACAGGTTGGCTGCAATGGAGGCTATTACAGCAGGAAAGCATTGGTACCTGATAACAGATGGTGACACAGTGAATCATATTTACTATTGCAGAAAATGGACTAAGTGGATTATTTTTAGCAAGGTAAGTATTTTATAGTTTGAGTACTTTCTGCCACAACTATCTGCATTTAAGAAATTTCAATCTGGATGTAGGGAAGAGTTTGGCCTTTTTTTTCTGTTTGTTTGTTTTTTGGTTTCGTTTTGTTTTTGTTTTGTTTGTTTGGAGTTTTTTAAGGCGTTTTAACCATGTATTTGCTCAGAAATTGAGAAATTTGCCATGTAAGAAGTTCAGCTGTGGTTAATGACACCAGTAATACTACAATTTTCTGGGACCAAGTGTGAGCGGGGAGCAGTGCTTACATGCCACCCCAGGGCAATAAATGCAGCTATTCTGTGAGCATAGCATAGCACAGCCATCCAGGTTCCTTCCACAGTGAATGGGAGCAGTAAAGCTCTTGGGAAGGTTATTTAGAATAGTTGTAAAAGGAGCACAGCCCATGGCCAAGTAAGGAATAGAGCTGCAATTCTGCCTCTCCCCTGGGCTTACCTGCCTATCTGCACCCCTGGAGACAGGTGCCCCAGCCTGACTGGGAAGGCATTGTTATGCTCAGGCAGGAGGTGAATCTTCTGCACTGATCACTGCTTGGCCTGAGGGTGTAACTGATAACAGGCAGTTTTGGAGGTAATAAGGTCATCTTAATGTCAATCTATTAGACACTCACAACTCCCACCTTCTAGAGCAGTATGCTAGCTACCGGGCCCACTACTTGCCTTAGTGAGCACTGCCAGAAATGCCCTCTATTCATGGAAATAGCAAGGGTGCTGGAAAGAGGCAACTCAATTCAGGAGCTGGCAGAAATTACAGAGTTCCCCTTCTGGACTTGTTTGTGACTGACATCATAAAGTCGGGATAGAGAAATATTCTTGCTTGCCTCTCTTAAAACTCCAGTTTCTGTAGAGAAAGTTCTATTTTAGCCCTTTTATCTTGATCTGCTTATGAAGTGAGACGAGTGAAATGCAAGACGGCAACCAAATGAATGGGATACACAGAAGTTAAAAGCTGAAAACAGGGAATAATGAGATACACTAGGAAAAAAAAAGTCTTAATGGTGTAAGACCTGGTGAAGAAAAGAAAAAGAAATAGGAGAAATGAGGCAAATGAGCAGGGACTAAAAGCTGAGATGAGGTTAGTGAAGGAGGAAAAACAAGTTAAAACCATCATTACAAAGTGTAATGCTAAGAGTTACAAAGAACGATAGTGTCATTTGCGACACTGATTGCATGCTTTACTGAACACTGCTAGAAGCATTTATCATCGCAGCAGCCATAGGCTTAGTTACTGTTGGCCTCAGTGACATCCAGAAAGATGAACACTCAGTCTTTAATGGAAAGCTAGAGATCACTGTCATAGCAATCTAGTGTGTAGCACCTGTACATGCTTATGTTTTGTTTAAAGTGACAGTTGTTGCTGTTTAATACGTAAAACTTTTTAATTAAAAGAAATACAGTTGCTTTGGAAATTTCAACAGTGAATTTAAAAAAAATTAGGCTTGGTTCTCTATCACTTAAATGCTCCCCCCCCCCCCAA
>JAWWEW010000088.1:56908230-56919595 GCA_035583185.1 Anabacerthia variegaticeps | reverse complement strand
GTGAGGACAAGTTTCATGGAAGCTGATAAAGTGAGATATAAGTTATGTTCTTTGGGAATGGCCTGTATTGAAGTGGGGGGAGAACCAAAATGGTGCATAGGTCCCTGAAATGGTAGAGACTTGAGAAGTTATCCCACATAGCAAACAAGTGTTCTCATCAGTGTTCTCAGAGTCAAGACACTGCAGTGGTCTCTTTTTCTGTTTTCAGTGTAAGGTGAGCTCAGCAAAGCTCTGACCAGCCTGTTTGTAATGTAGATGGTCCCACGGGATACCTCTGGCACAAGGAAGATCTTATCCCAAAGAAAACATAATTTCTGGATTCCCTCCTGGGAGATAATAGTGACTTCAGACTGCAGAAGTTAGAGAAGATTTCACACCAACCCTAGGCTTTCCATTTTAATTTTGGTGATGCCACTGAGGAGCATAGGCAATTGTCTTCCTAGTTCTTCCCAACTTGTCCTTTTCCACCTCTTTCTTATGACCTTTTGTTTTCCAGAGGTGCTCTGCGTACTGATTTGTTCTGACAAAAACTGCTGTTTGTTTTGTTCATTCTGTTGAAGCAGACAGACATGAAGCAGTTGGCATTACATGACTGTGCTGTACAGATTAACAGTGTGGAGCAGCTATAGACCACATATTTCCCAGTTATCTTCAGTTTATGTATAGAACTTGAAATTCTTGTTTCAGTTCTTCAGAAGTTTCCCCAGAATAACAACGGGTGCTCGATCTGTTAATCAGAGGGATCACATGTTCATTGTTGTTCATTATTCTGGTTTTGGTTTCTAGTATGTGAGTGGCTAGGGCAAAAAATTCACTGCTGAAGTAATTGCAGCTGCAGTCTGAGTTGTTCGCTGACTTAGGTTTAAAATTTAAAATGTTTTTTTTAAGCTGGTTTTTTTTTTTACAATTTCTGTTGTACCTAAGTAAGTCTGAACAGAGATGTTTTAAAATGGTATGTACTTCAGATCTTTAACTGTAGATGCTGCAGAGGTGTAAAAGGGCATTCTAGCTTGAAAAAAATAAAAGTTGTATGCCCTTATGCATATGTTTTAAATAGAACTGCAAAGCAAATAAAACCAATGTTGTTTTATACAACTTCCCATTTTTTATGTTACAGCTACTTACTGTTTAAAAAACAACCTCCGTGGACCCTTGTGAGTCTCTTTCCAGTAACTGTTGTTAAATTCTGTTCCCCTAAATAGAGGAAACCTGCTATTTCCGTCGGTGACGACAGAGTTCATTAGGTGCATGGTGGTGTTAGTTGTCACTCTGAACACCCAGGGCATTCAGGATTTACTCTGGGGATCATGACAGTGTTCTTTTCATGTATTTATTCAATAATAGGACTGGCTGATGGTGGCTTTTTGCTCTCTGTGATGTTTGAGCTCTTCCTCAGTTGGCTTCTGCTTTGATTTGTAATAGAATAAGTGACAGATGAATGACTTGTCCTGTTGCGAACCTGAGAGTGGAGTTTCACTAGTGTGAATTGGACACCTGGGGTATTGTCTGTGTTTTTGTAAGGGTCAGGCTTGAAAACAAGGTTTGCCTATTGTGCAGGTCACCAGCCCCATAGGCAGAGGATGGGTGTGCCCTCACTCAGGAAATCTGTCAGTGGTGTACCAGTAAGTACAGCTTGGGGGGAGTGGGTGATGAACTGTGCCCTGCCCAACCATATGAATCGAGGGAGTGTGAAATTCTTGTGCATGCACGCTCCTCGAAGGTTTCTTTTCCACACCTCAGTCAGGGCACTTGGAATACACCTGAAATGACCATCTTTTTCAGAGCTTTCACAGCAGGACAGAGAGCCACCCCGTACTGAGCTCCAGTGAGCCCTGCCAGCTATGGGGCAGAACCTGACAGTCTGCCATGGGAACCTGCGCTTGCAAATGGCTGCTCTCCTCGCATTTCAGGACAAGTAGGACTTGTAGCAGGCTGGCAAACAGCGTAACTCCACAGGGCAGCTCAGTGGGAGTCAGGTCAGGTAAAATAAATAATTAACTATTTCAATCAAGTAATATGGGGGGTTGGAGAAACCTTTTGTTGCCAGCAAAAGGCTCATCAGGCAAATAGAAGGCATTCCGTAAGTTCAGTATTTGTGATATTTGGGGTAAAAAAGGAGTTAAAGAAGGATCACAGACCTTTCTTATTGCCTTTGCATCCCAGAAGTCTGGGAGTCCTTCGGGTTAAGCATGAAATATTTGCTCCTGGAGAGGAACTAAGCAAAGTGTCTCCTTGCCATTGGAAATTTCATGCAGTAATCTAGCGTGCACCAATCTGCAGCATACACAGACACTCCAGACCATATCCTGTGTGTACACACACAAGCGGTGTCAGCTTTCTATTTAGCATTCAGTCCTTTCTCAGAGGATTTATAGATCTGATTGCATCTGAGCTTTTCATAATAAGGTTTTTCTTTCTTTTCATTTTTCTCTGGTTTAGAACTGTGTGTGTGTGTGTTTTTAAATGTCATGCAAATGAGTTTTGCCTTTTATTTTTTTTTTTGTTTTCATTTGCCATAGTGTCCAGGAGGGTGGCAGAGGTTCTGCAGCATTGTTTAGGGGATTGCTAGTGTGTGACTGAAGGCGTAAGATCCTTATCCCAGGAACAGGTTCACTGTTTTGTTTTGTTGTTGCTGCTGTTGCATGAAGGACTGTAGAAGTGAAATATGGAGGAAGTAGCGCAAGAGAGGAGCTGGGTTCGATATTCGCTCTGAATTACATCAGTGCAAAGTAGAAGTCTGCCTATGTGTGGAAAGACATCTTTATTAAAGAGATTGTGTTAAACAGCAAAGACAGAGCAAGGTGTTATTTGTTGCTGTCTGCTTTAATCTACAGTTAAAATACATTAAAAGACAACAAGGACAATGAAAATATCTGTTTTCTCATCATCTGTTTACCTCTGTATTTTTTCTCAGAGTTGTTGGTCATTTATTTTTAATGGCAATAAATAATTCTGGCAAGATTTTGAAGCCAGGTGTGTCACATGTTATAGTAGTGTTATTTCCTTTGGTGATACAATGCCAGGTTTTATTTTATTATATTATATTTTATTTTATTTTATTTTATTTTATTTTATTTTATTTTATTTTATGTTAATTCTATTTTTCTAGTTTATTTTTCTTACAGGCTGAGTATGACCACTACCACACCTTTTTCAATTATTCTAACTGAAATTTAAAAAATACTAATTTATGCATCTGACTGACATGCATTCAAGGCTCAGATAAAACATTCAAGCTGTTCTGCCCCTAGTATTTTGAAGTTCCTTATTGGATGCAGGCCATGGCTCTGCAGTGGCAGAACTGGGACATTAGCTGCTACTGAGTGAGTGAGAATCCTTTACAGCTCTCAAACTTCAGTGAATTCAGTGTCTAACAATTACAATATGCTCATTATTAACTACATAATATACTGAAAATCCTTGGATGATAAGGTAGAGGCTGACTGCACTGTGGTGATGTTGGGATTTTCCTGCCTAATTATTTCAATTTTCAAGTCAATTGGTCAGAACTACTGAGGTTTTTATTGTTGTACTTGATAAGTTTCAGGAGTTTATCACAGAAACAGTTTCATTTTGCTGCTGATTGGTATGTTGATTGAAACAGAATGTATAAGAGGTTTCCACATTTAGCCTCTTCCTCTCCACCTCTAGACTGTATAACCCAATGAGATGACATAAGCCTAAATAAAGAGAAAGCATAGTTTAGTTTCTTATATATGGTCATATTTTACCTTCATCATTCCATTTATTTCAGTTAAAGATTACTGAGGCAAATATTTAACTTTTGGCCAAATTTAATTTTGAAATAATTCTATTTATAGTTCAAATTGCTTTGATGTATTTTGCTGTCTTAATGTCTGTAGCTGCAGATCATCTTCATAAAGTTGAAGTAATGATACTGGTTTTACTTACACTCAAAAGAACTTCACCCTGTGTATCTGCTTGGCCATCTATCTGTCTAAAAATCCTCCTTATGTTTATATATAATATATATCTATTTACAGAGGATCAAGGTACTCAGTGATTCCTTGGTTAATATTTTCATTAAGATTGACCATGTCACATGGTCAGTGCCATGAACAATAGCATATTGAGAGAAGAATAATTGGTCAGAGGGCTATCCGTTAGTGAAACTTGGGAGAGAGTTCCATCAGGATCCTCTGATACTTAATGTGCCATGTTTATGTTCTTGATATTAGCATGTATTTTTGTTGTTGATGGGAAGCTGAGTCACTGAACTTTCAGTTTGCATTATTTCATAAACAGCTGCTTCATAGTTACACTAGTAAAATCACAAATGAGCCTGCAGAGGTGTCTTAAGAAATAGCATGGTAAAAAACATGCATCTTATAGAATAAAATCTAAAATAAATTTATTTTCCATTGAAAGTGAAGATAGATGAATATGCCAAGCGAGTGACAGTGTACTAGTAAAAAGGCAGTGGAGTATTTGTGTCAGAAACTTATACTTGCTGGTCTTTTGAATAATTTTCCAAGTATCTCTGAAACTTATTAATCTCTTACAGCACCTCTCTCCTAAGGTGTACTGGCATCTGTCTGGTTTCCTGTGGGTTGGCGCTGACAACATGCAGACCCAGTTCTTGGTAGGACTGTCAGGGTGCTGAGGAGAGGCTTTGGAAAGGGAATATCTTGAGTAGGAAAAGCTGCTGAGCTTGTTTTGGGACACACACTCCCTGGGAATTCAGGTACTTGCCTCATGTCTGAAGTCATGTATGTATCTATACATACCCTTTTTGTTTCAAAATATGACTACATGTTTTGTCGCAGTAGTTTCTTTCTTTCAGTAGCATATGATCCTGTTCTGTTCCCACAGTAGAGGTGTCAGGGTGCTCAGCTTTGAGGCTGCACGACACATCCAGACCCACAATTAGTCTGCTCTGACATGGAAATAGAGCCTAAATGTTTCTTAAAACCTCTGAATTCAGACCCTTTCTTGTTTATCATTTAGCTGTGAAGGTTTCTAAAACTTGGTCTCACGATCCCTAAGTCCTTTTATAAGCCTGTGACTAATTGTGTAAGACTGCTTGGACGCTGGCAGCTTGGATGTATGCTTTGGAGTGGAAATGAAGTTGCTTGGTGGACATGGCTCATTAGGAATGGGGATGTCAAAAGACTTTTTAATGAGCATTCAGTCTTCTGGCTCCTGGGTCAGCTAAAGAGTTCCGTTCCTGAAGTGAAACTCAACTGATGTCAGTTGACATAGGTTCATGTATTTTTCAATGGAATTTTGCTCCAAATCTGTCTTTTAATACAAAGTGGTTGTGAGATTCTTGCCTCACTGTGGTGTTTCAAGTAAAATGACAGTTGTGGCTCCAGCATACTCTCTGCATGAGATCCAGGACCCACTGAATTGTGAAGGATTCATCAAGCGTTTGACATCTAGGATATATTTAATCAGTGAAGAAAAATAACAGCTGATTATCCCCTCCCCCCCTTCCCCCCTCCCCCCCCACCCGGGCTGGCAAAGTCTGTGTATTCTGATCCCCAGATAAATATATCTCATTCTTACAACTTAACCTCAGGCTGCCTTGTTGTTGCAACATGGTTCACAACCAGCTTCTGCTCTCATATGTTCACCTTCTCCAATAGTATGTTTTAAAAAGCTTGGAGATAACAGAGGAGGAGGTCTAGATGAGATTATCTTTTGTAGTGGGTTATTGCATTGGTGAACTAATGTAGTCCAGTCATTAGTTTAGGAACCCATGCATCTGTACTGTATAAATGCCTATATTTGCATTCAGTTATTTGAAATTGTATTTAAGGTGATATTTAATATCATGGGAAAAAGTGACATATGGTTCCATCAGCGTGAACATCTGTGGATCTCAATGATGAGAGATGCTGTTAGGTCAATCTTAAAGCAATATGATTGTGCAAGTCTTGTCCTAATGTAGCTTTGGTGTATGTCCCATGAGTCGGTGGACGTTGTTGTCGCAACTCATTATGAAGTCTACAGATGCAAAGGTTTGGTGACATCAGCGGCTGTCCCTGGCTTCACTGGAGTGCTTTGGGACATCTCAGGAATAATGCTCTTTCACTGCCTCCATGTCCAGCTTCACATCTTTCAGTAGCTTCGCAGATTAAAAATCTGACTTGGGAACATAGCTCAGCCTAGATACACAAAACCAGTCCTCGGCTGGGTATGCTAGATCTGCCTTATTGATTCAGAGCCAGGATGGGTGTAGAGAAAGGGGTAACCAGGAGACACTGGTGGAGAAAGTGAGGGAGAACGGGAAGCTGAAGATTGCTGGGTCTTGATAGAAAAGGCAGAGGGAGCAAAAAGGAGATAAACATGTAATTTGGGAGGGGAAATGGAAGGACATGTTTGAGAGCTTGAGTCAGAGAAAAAATGCTGCCAATAAGAGCATTTGAGGAAAGATGGTGTCTGGAGGGAAAAAATAGTAACCCTCTTGAGAAAAAAGGAGAGTAACTGTTACATGCTAAGGGAATGTAGCATTCCACATTGAAATATTTAAAATAGACTAGGAGTAAAGGGAAAAATAATTAAATATTGATGCTTTATGAAGAAGATAGACTACAG
This sequence comes from Anabacerthia variegaticeps, assembly GCA_035583185.1. NCBI lineage: Eukaryota > Metazoa > Chordata > Aves > Passeriformes > Furnariidae > Anabacerthia > Anabacerthia variegaticeps. The sequence continues at coordinate 56,913,034 of JAWWEW010000088.1, read as the reverse complement.
AACATAAAATAGAGTAAAAATCAGAGCAGTGTATAAGGGTATATGTATTCAGTGCTGCTGGGTAGGATAAAACGGGGTTTACGAGTATGTATTATGGACAGAAGTCCGTATGGACAGATACCTGAAACATCATCTTACTCTTGTCATTCATAGAGTTTTTGATCTAAAGCATATGGCCTCCAGGTCTTGCAAATACGTATATGTGTTTTTTTTCCTGTGGATAAAGAGGATAGCCTTTAGTAGTCTCATTCTTAGAAACAATTGGCCCTTTTTATATTTCACCTTTTTTAAAAAAAGTCGGTAGATAATCTGTTGGAGAAACTGTTCCTAAAACATTACAGTCTGATAAAATCATAGGATATTTTTAGTAGTGGCCACAATCAGATTCAAAATTGGCTTAAAATTAATGTGTGTCCCTATAACTTGTGAGTCTGATTGCAAATTGTAATAGCAATGACTAGATCTAACTCCTGGCTGAACTAGCATTTTCATTACAGGCAAACAAATTCAAATTGTGTTAATGGTAAAAAAGCTTTTGTGTGTATAGAGCCTCGGCTTCTTACTAAAATGCTTTACTTTTTGGCTTCAGTCTGAAAACTAAGTCCTTGCATATTTGCATGCATGAAGTTGAAGCAGAGGTTTGTAACATCTGTCAGTGAGATTTTAAATGTGGATTGTTATCGTCATTGTCATAAATTTACTCATATGAACAGGTCACAGCAGAGAATGATGAGCTAATGATTCACAGTGAGGTCTGCCGTGGTACTGTGGCCTGTAGTAGGCAGTTACCAACAGGAGCCACAGTGAGGTATGGGTCTGTTGCTTGTCCTTTTATGTGCATTTCAAAAGCAGCTGTCACAGTATTCCAAAGGGATAACCTGAAACAAGACGGGTCATCATTGGAAAGCCATTTTCCTTGATGGTTTTCAAAGTCCCTTTTTTTTGCTGGAGACCTACAGTCTTTCTGGGACCTGCATGAGTTAAAATGGAGAAGGGAGAAAAGAAGAGTGTGTCTGGAAGTATTTGAAGATCTACGTACTTAAAGATGGAGACATTCTTACTGCTACAAGAAGTTTCAAGTTCAGAGTGTGTACTCTTGTGAGCAGCCTCCTAGTACTGTCCGTGTTAGCCCTGTCAGGCAGCTCAGCCCCACACTGCACGGCTGCTTGCTTGCTGGCCCCAGCCAGGGTCACTTGGGGTCACTTTGGGCTGTGCCTCCTCCCAGGCTACTTGCTGTGCTACTTGCACAGCAATAACCAGAACAGCCCTGTGTTATTGACACTGGTTATCATAGAGTCATAGAATGGTTTGTTTTGGAATGGACCTTAAAGATCATCTTGTTCCAACCCTGCACCATGGGCAGGGACACCTTCCACTGGACGAAGTTGCTCAAAGCCCATCCAACCTTGCCTTGAACAGTTCCAGGGATGAGGCATCCACCACTTTTCTGGACAACCTGTTTCAGTGCCTCACTACTCTTAGAGGAATTAGAATTTTATTCCTAATATTTAATCTAAACATACTGTTTTCTAGTTTTAAACTATTCCTTCTTGTCCTACCCCTTTCTGCCTGTGTACAAAGTCGCTTTCCCTTTTTTTTATAAGCCACCTTCAGGTACTGGAGTGTTGCAGTTGAGTCTCCCCAGAGCTGTCTCTTTTGTAGACGGAGCAACTCTTAACTCTCTCAGCCTGTACTGATAGGAGAGGTGGTCCAGTCCTGTGATGATCTTTGTGGCTTCCTCTGGACCCAGTCCAACAGGTCAGTGTCTTTCTAGTGCACCTGATCCTTCAACATCTTTCCTAGGAACATGAATTCCCTTTTGATACTTTGCCATTTACTTGTTGCAGCCTTCTTCGACCGTACATGAAGTTGTAAGACTGGTCTCTTTTGATCCCATACCCAAAACACAGCATCATACAAGCTATTGTGAATTAAAATTAATTTGAACACAGCCAAAACCTGTACAGTAGCATACAATCATACTGATGATTCAAGAAATAGCTAACACTAAGCTAAAAGGATTTGTGTCAGTCTGCACTGACACAGGCATTTATGGCAGTTTTTCCCCCTACAGGAAGAAGGAAATAAGTTGCTAATTATTTCACAGCTCAGCAAGTCCGTTTCTGCCCTCAGTAATGACCTTTAAATTGTGAACAATTTCCTTCAAAATCAATAAAGTTCAATGGAATTATAATGAAGCAGAAAGAAGAAACTTTCTGTCTTTTCATCGTGTATGCTTCCTTTCCCATACCTCATACTGCAGATCACTTTGATCCTAAATTGTAACAATTTCTACCTATTTTTACAAAAACTAGAAATGTTTTAAAGTGCAATTGAAGTGTGTTAAACAAGTATTTCCTGTTCCTAAGTTTGCTTTTATTTCTATACCTCACTTTTAGTATGGGTGTAGCCACTAAACCTGCATTAAACTAAACTCTTTGATGAAGTGAAACACCAGGTGCACTTCTCTGAGCTCAGGGTAATCAAGTCAGGTCAGGACAGCATTGTGCATTTTATTCTTCAGATGATTTATTTACCTGACCAAAAGCTATTTTCCTTTACTCATTCACTTTAGAATTAACCTTTGAGCACTTCTGTTTAACAGATATGGGGAGAAGTATGTCTGAGAGAGAATGTGATTTAATTCAGATCTTCTTTTTCACTTTAAGACTTCTGGTAGCAATGGGAAGTCAGGAATATTTAGTAGACTTGAAAGACGATTGACATTTTTATGCTTTCAGATATTTAATCCATTAGTGCTGAGACACTTTAACATTAAATTTTATGGTCCTATTAACTGTTTTGTTTCCTAAAGAAAAGAGTGTCTGATATGCACCCTTACGGCAGGACCAGGTTGTGGGTTAGAGACCCCTGTGTACTCTGGAGGTGGCCTTGGGAAGATCAGCCCCCTGGCTCCTATTCTTTGAAGAGTTTCCTCTTTTCTTCAAGAGGAATAAGATGTATGTAAATGGCTGCAGCCAATGACATTTCTTAACAACATCCCTTCCGACGTGTTAAAAATCTGCTGCTGAAACTGTGATCACTGAGATCTGTAGGTACTCACCTTTACAGGCAGAGCAGCAACTAGGTGTGCCAGAAGTGCAGAATGCTGTATCTGAAGGATGGGGTATAGTGGTCACTCTCCTAGTCTGCTCTTTGCTGGCTTGCAAAGAATCACAGGTGTATACTTTGTGTACCAAAGCTCAGACTCCTAACCTTGCTCCCATTTAACCATAAATGCTCTGGTTCTGCTGTGAAGGTGGCTTCTGTCTATCTGTAGATAGATGTCTATTACAGTCTCTCTGGGTATATAACATCAGTAGATAATTGGCTACTCCTCCTAAGGAAGCTGAGGCTCTTCTTTAAGAAGTATCTCTTGATATTGAATACTTCTTTCAAAAGTATTTCTACTGCTACGCATTCTACTGCTACGCATTCATCGTAGACGGCGTTTTGTGTTGCGGATCTTGTTTTGGGTGTATTAGAAATGCTTTGGATTATTGGATATCCTAAAGATGCTCAAAGTGTGAATTTAGCTGATATTCCTTAAGGAAGTGAAATCTTCCCAAGTGTTTGTTTTGTCTTTGGCTCCCATATAGAGGTCTGCCTGGTCACCCAAGGTGTTTTTGAAAAGCCGCATTGTCTCACCATTGACTGAGCAGTATCTTATGTGTCTCTCTAGCTAGATCATGATCTTTCAGAGAACCTAATCAGTTTTTGAGCCATGCATTTTTAATTCAATAGGGGCTTTTTTAGAAACCAGTTAGATGTACTAGCTTCATCTCTTGACTGATGTGAGTCCTCTTCCAAAACCAAAGTGGTTAGGGTGGCAGTGAGAAAAGGATAAACCAGGACAGGGAGCTGGATGCAAGGACACAAGGAAAACTGCAGGGCTTCTCTTGCCTCTCTCACATCCTGTGCAGACAGTAGGAGATGGAGTTTGAATCATATAATTGTAGCATCTACATTTATTTGTGTTTTGCAGATGTCACTGCCACTCTTTTTTTTTCCTGCCTGTGTTCCCTGAAAACAGCCACTCTGTTGTTACCTTTCCACCTTTGGGACTAGATAGCCTACAGGTCATGAAACAGGTGCTAATGCCTCAGACTCTGCACTGCTCCTTCACATTTATTCCCAGGGCTTCATCTCCAGGGAGGTTTTATGCTTTAACAAGTAGCTGTCAAGTGAGAGGTAAAGGAAGCAAGTAGAAGGGTAGGTTCAACATGGTTTTTTTGTCTCAGTTTTGCTTAATTTAGCCCATATTATACACAGAGTCTGACCAGCTTATTTCCTTTGCTGATGTGAACATCCTGTGGCCTCGGATCAGGCTTAGTCTCCTCTGTGCTAATGTGTAAAACACCTTCTCAGAGCCCAGGCTGACCCCCAAATTTGGAGCTTTCTGGTCTGCTGGAAAAGCCCTACCTGTCATCCTGTCTTTGGCTTGGCACTTCTGACTGTGTGTCCATCTCCTCAGTCCCCCAGAGATCACAGAGTACAGCATCCGAGCCTGGACTCTTTTTATGTTGTTGAGCAAGTTATTTATTTCCAGACTTAACACCTTTTTCAGAGAAAACAAAAGCCATTTTGTATTGAAATAACTATACCTATTCCTTACTAACCTTAATTAGTATGTTGGCTACTTTTTTTCTCCTGACAAGTTGGTAGTTGTCATTGCTCTTCTTTTAGCAGAAGGAGCACAGTTCAGTATGCTGTGAGAGTGAAAAGCAGCTGATAGGCATAAAAATAGAGGCAGTTCATAAAGGCAAAACGGAATTTGTATATTTTAGGTACATAGATTCACCCA
>JAWWEW010000088.1:56870003-56881510 GCA_035583185.1 Anabacerthia variegaticeps | reverse complement strand
TATTAGGTTTCATACTAGATCTCAGAACAGTTACTAGAAATTAGAGTGGCTTTTGTTCATGGTGGAATGCTTTTTTGGAACCAATTTTGTTTTGTTTGAAGAAAAAGTCTGGTCAGAAGTGAAGCAATAGGAATGGTCTGGTTTTGGGATCAAATGGTGGTCTTATTCAAGTAGAAGAGGAGGGTAAAGACTGTGACAATAACGGGAATTTGAAAGCATTTTCAAAGATAAGAAAACAAAGGCTTGAAGATGAAAGTGAAAATATTTTCTCTATAAGTAGTGGACATTTGTGAAGTGTTAATCTACTGCTGCACGTTATTTGTAGATAGTGAAGATAAGTAGGAATTTTGGGAGTTGATAGCTGGAAACTTGTAAAAGAATACAATTTCAGTTGCATCTGTTCAACTGGACCTTATTCGTTTCTACAACTTTACCTGGAAGTGAGTAAAAACACCATTTCTGTATAGTGTGCTTTCAGAAGTGTTATGGAGGTCATTTAAAAGGCCCTTTGAGCCAAAGTTGTCACCAGTGTAATTTTATTTTTTGTATCAAAGTTTCAGTAATATTTTTTCGTCTCATGAGCTTGTTCAGATGTTGATGTAGGCTTATAATTAATACTGTGGTAGCATTTAATCTTACATATTTATCCATAGCTTGCTTTGCCGAGTCTTAGTATTCTTCAGGTATAAAATTTTGTGCATCCCATTAACTTATTGAATTACATCATTGATGAGTTAGATCTGAGATTTTGGGATATTGTAAGCAAAAAAAATAGTATCTTCTGAATTCTGTAGTTCCAGATGCATTAAGAAAGTCCTACTTACTCTTTTCTTGTATCCTGTTACAGATTGGCATTAGACTACTGTATGACTCCACATGACAAAAAATCTTGTTTTCTTTCTTCAACAAGTTTGCAAGCTATAACATTAGGACATGGAGCTCTGACTCTACTAGAGATGACTAAAATTGGAATAGAAACTAGATCACTGTTTCCACACTTAATAAGGCAGTAAGGCAATTGTTGCCATGGAACAAAGTGGGTTGAATTGTCATAACTATTCTATCAGCATAAATCTTAGACTTGTGCCAGATGCTTCACACTGATCCTGCTGTGCTAAACAGCTGGAAATTCAGCTTAAAGGGTTTCTTTCCTAGAGAGAAACTATGGGTGGCATAGAGCTGAGATGATGTGCAGTTGATGGAAAGCTACATCCCAGCTACAGCATCACTGTTGTGGCTTTAGGATGCATGTTTGATCCTGGGGTTTGTATTGTGATAAGTAAAACTGCAGTTCAAGGCTCAGGAAGCAATTCTGTAAATCGATATAAGGAGGTAAAGCTGGTTCTTTTCCTTTTTACCAATGTGCTTTGACAAAGTAACTTTTGATGTCTTTTTCAGTTTTCACGAAAATTTTTCTTTGCCCTAGAGATGCAATTTTGGGGTAATATTTTGTCTGGTAGTATAATCAGTTTGGATTTTCCACTCCTTTTTAACTAGCTGTAAGAAATTATTCCAAATGCAGATGAATCTGCTTGTTTTGTATTCAATTAGGACAGATTAACCTGAAAAATAGCAAATACATGGTGCATCTCCATCTAGTTGATGAATTATTTCTCCAGTGGAGATTAACTGCTGCAGAATAATTTTTCAGAAGTAGGAACAGATATAGTTAAAACACATTGGAAGATGCTTACAGTGAGACCCCTGTGATTAAACGTGTTACTAAGCCAAGGCTGTGGATGCTAACATTACTTCAAGCAATAAGAAATTTACATTAAAAACTTATAAGCAGTGAAACATGACAGTTGCCACTAATATCTGACGTGGTGCTTTACTGTTTGTTAAATAACAAAAATTTTACTAGACCATTTCTAGTATGAAACTTGTTTTGAGCTTAGGGGTCAACAAACATATGTACTGCAGAATGTCTTCTGCAGAGGTTCTGGGCTGAGTAAAACAGAAATAGCACCATTATGAAGGCTTTGTTTACACCCAAGAGTTTAGCTGTATTCATGTAGCTAAAACAATACAATTGAACGAGCAATGGTGATGGTTAGAATGTGTTTATGGGAATAGAAATAAATTATAGTGCTATAAGCTGTATTTAGTAACTGCAATAAGGTTGTAGAGAGGAACTGCATTGCCAGAAGGAAAAATCACATCCCTCACTGGAATAATCATGTTGTACTTCTATGTGAGGGCCAGGCCTAAATTAATTCCAGTTGCATTTCTGAGTGCTTAAACGAGAAAGCTGCTTCAATAAAGGCTTTCTTTGGCTCTGAGAGGATTTAACACTGAGAGGTGTTGAACATCTGCATCTTTACTGAAGTCTGTGCTGGTTAAGGGGCTGTAAGCCATCACAGTGTTGCTGTCTTGAATTTAAATCTTGTTGAAGTCAGTGGGAAAATGCCTGGGTGGCTTCAGGACAGGAGCCTCTTGAGACCTTTGCTAGCCTTGTATATCTTGTTCTTTGACAAATCATGTGGACAGTCAGTAGGCTGCAGTTTGTCCCGAGTGCAGAAAAATGTGCCAAACTGTGACCGTATGTGACAATCACAGAGGTGAGCTGAGACACAATTCCCAGTGTTGTGTTGTTCATTAGTTTTATTTTCACTTTTTTGCTTCCATAGTCCACACATAACTAACAAGATGACAGGCCCAAGCAAAGCGCCATCACCTCTCTCTCTGGGGGCCCAAGGCATTTATTCTCCCTGCTGCTGGATTCACTGGGTACTGGATCAGACGCTGGATTTGTCATAACAGAGGCTGATTTGAGACTATTTCTAACCTGAGTTTTCATGAACCTTTTAATTTATTCCATCTCACAAGACATACAGAATATTTTTTGGTTACTGGTTTCCATTTAGCATCACCACAGCTGCTGCAGCCACACATAACCACGTGATGAAGAAAAAGGAAGAGAAACATCCTTCTGCAGGTTTTCTTCACATGTGCTCATAGAGTGAGTCAAGTTCAGCTTCAAAATTATGTTAGGTTGCTCTGAGCCTTACCCAGCTGAGTTTTGAGTATCTCCACTGATGGAAGTTGAGTAACTCCAACCCCTGTTCTTGTTCTCAGTATTAAAACAAACCCATATATAGGAATTCTGAAGGCAGCAAAGAGGTGTGCAAGCAGCCAGTCTAAAAGAGTAAGATTGAAGTACCTCTTTCGGTAGGAGAAGGAACAAGTCATGGAAACAAAAGCAACATCTAGAAGATGGGTTTTGATGAGAATAGACTCTCAGTTGACATCTTGGGGGGTTTTTTTTGTTGTATGATTTTTTTTTCCACACCACAGAGCAAAATTCTCCATGCATGACTGCACTGAGATGTAACATGTCCTTATTTTGGAATTTTCCTTATTTCCCTATTTGAAACAGTGATGTTTTACCCCATGACGGATTAATTAGATTTAAATAATGTAGTCCTTAGGGGAAATACTTCTACATCAGGGGATAGAGATACTGCCTATTCCAAATGTCTAAAAGGTAATTAAAAGAGAAAAATAATAAAATATTGAATGTGCACAGTGAGGGGATTTTAACTGGCTTGACTGAGGCTATCAAGAGTTGTGTGATGAAATCCATGGTCAGCTGTAATAAACACCTTCTGCCTCAATTTATGTGAACGTTTGCAGATGTTGAAGAAATAGGCATCTTTGCCTCTTAATCAAACAATACATAAAATAATCTAGAATAGATGATGTGCTAAAACAAGTGACAGAACTGTGTGTCAATACATCGACTTGTGGAAGCAAGTGGGAGTGACCTACTTTTCTATATTGATTGCCTCTTAACAGTCACTGGATTGCAAAAGTGGAGCTCATTTAACAGAAGTCCTTGAGAGAGAAAAGTTAAAAAATCATACCTGGCTTTAGTTTCTTGTCTACGTGGAAGCTGTATTTGTGTCATTTAGGAAGATACCCTGAACCAATTTTCAGCAATTTTTCAGCAAGTATAATGCATACCAAAATTTGAGAGAACTGTACCATCCTGCCTTTGTCTGCTTGACTCACTACAGACATGAACCCACACCATGTATTATTTAAATGTGTAAGTTGACACAATTTATAGGATTTAGAATTGGAAATAACATGAATTATACAATAGAAAGCTTTCAGCGTGATGCAGAGCTGAATGTTTTTAATGCAAGAATCAAGATGCATACTAAATTTAAAACCAAAAGGACTTGATGGGTGGTTAGACAACTGAGCAGACCATCAGTCCATTTATTGTGCTCTCAGCAGTGGGTTTAATGAAGATCTCCCTGGGTGGTAGGGAAAGCAGATGTGGACTGGGCTGGAGGATCAGGACTGTGTGTTTGCATGACTTTTCTCATGGAGCAGATTCAGGTTATCCACGTAGTGAAGCTACCCTTTAGTGCAACTGTGGCTCCTTCAAATTTGATCTGAACGCAGCTTAACAAAAATGTACAGATACTATGTAAAATACGGAGTTTTGATAAGAGAACAGAGATGAAGCCATCTAGAGCCTTTGCTGAGTCTAACAGGAATGTACAAAAGAGCCTCAGACAATGAGAAAGCTTCCTGCTGAGTCTTGAGTCAAACCCAAAAGCCAGATGCAGAGAACACTGGGCTTTACTACTTTTGGTGTTCAAAGAGTGACCTTTTTTTTTAATCATAAGTACAGATATTGTGAAATGTTACTCTAAAGGGAATATAGCACAGCCTTGACACTCCTTTTAAGAAGGTTGAAATCAGGATGTGCCAATCTAGCAAAGTAAGCTTTCAAAATGGGCAGGATGATTTTTATTTTCAGCTGAGCACTTCAAAAGCCATCAAAATAGCTGTTACCTTCTGTTCTGGAAACTGTCAGGAACCTATAAATAAGCATAAAATAAAAGAGGAGCCGAAAAAAATGTTATGCCAGCAGTAAATGTTGTTGTTTCTAATTTTGTTGTTGTTTGTTTTTGTGTTTTTTTTTTCTTTTTACAGTGTATCCTATTCAGTGCATGTCTCTGAGGATTACCCAGGTACAGTGCAACGTTCTTGTACATGACACATGTATGCATGTCACCACAATTTGCTATATTCAGATGAGAATACCTGAAAGGGTGTTGATGTCTTCCCAGATGCATCTTGTGCTAATCTGCTAATCATTTTCCATTAGTTAAATTGTTTTCACAGTCATTTCTGCTTTTCAGGCATCATTTATCAGATGAGTCAGGGTGATACACAGGTTCACAAGTTTAGAGAGACCAGAGCTTGCAATGCTTTCCGCATCTGGAGCCAGCAGTGATAGGAGTGAGGAAATGCCCAGCCTCTCTTCGGCATGGTAGATAAAGCTTGATCTTTTAAGAGTCCGAGCAGCCTGGCACAGGGCCAGAAAAGCACTTCTGCATTAGACCTTAATGAGACTACTTGTGTTCTCCAAGATAAGCCTGTGGACTGTGCACTGATGCTTCTCAGGGTTAGTTGGAGCCAAGCATTCATACATGGACCTTCAGTAATGTTAGCTTGCAAAGCTGGGCTGGCAAAAGCATTTGTGTAACCATGCAGCCAAAGGGGAATTATTCATAGGAAAAACAACCAGGTAAGAGCAAAAACTAGTTTTCTTTGAACTTATTTCCCCAATTCACAAAGAGACTGCACAGATGCTCCAGGCAGCACAGGTTAGCAGAAACAGAAGAGGGAAACAGGGGTGACACACACAGTGCAAGTAAAGGTGCATGGTAGTACTGCTGGGTTGCACCACATTGTTCACCTCTGATTATTTAATAGTGTAAATACCATGAATGATATGAAACCCTCTATACTTTTTTGATATTTATCCTATAATCTCTGTAATATTCCTCAAAGAAATATTTCTCGTTTCTTTTAGAAGCTCTAAAGAAGTATGACTTTGATCTTCTTCACTGATAAGCAGTAGATTATATCTGATCAAAACAGACTGTTTGAAGCAAATAGAGAAAAAAAATCAACAATGGTGCTAAAAACTATGAATTATGTGAGGAGCTAACAACCGTTATTAGATATGTTATTTTAACCAGTAAAAACTGAAGAGGAAAATGATACTAATTTTAGTCTAGTCAACATGTAGAAAGGGGAGAAACTAAGACTCATAAAATGCACAATCATAAGTTGATTTTCTGTTTACTCCATTGGGCTGACAGTGAATGGAGAAACAAATAGTTGGAAAAAATCTTCATCTTGTGTTATTAACAGTTTCTTCTACTAAACCTCACAAAATTTGACCTCTCGGAACCCCTAACTAAATGGCAAGTGGGAACACTGTACCAGCAGCAGTTACTCCCACAGCACATGAGATCTCATTTCTTGGCAAACTCTTCTGTCTGACAAACCTCAGACTTCCCTTGTGAATGTTATTTGCAGCATGTCCTGATGGCCGACAAGCCTGAGTGACTTTGATGGCCCTAAAACCTGATGAATATTCTCTGCCATCACCCCCTGTATTTTAAAGGCAGATAGCATTTCACACTGTAGCTAGCTTGGAGCAAATAGTAAACCAGCACATATTTACTGATTAAGATCTAACCCTTCAAGGCTTTGGAAGACCTGATTTCATTCATATCTAGAGTTTTGCAGGGTCTATGTGTGCTTCATGATGAAGAGATGTTCAATGTGTTAGGAATGAATGATAATGACTTTTTGCCATTTTACAGCTGTGATCATAAAATACTCATTTTGACTCGGTTACCCAGATTGTTTGTCTCCTGTCTTTGTCCTAAATCTTTAACTTAATGTTACTGCAGACTGTGGCTCTCTTCTCTGGCAAGTATTTTAAGGGGTGTTTCAGGAACATGTCCGGGTGTGATGGTGTCAAATCTGGGAAGCTCTGTGCGGATGTCCTCAACTGGAAGGTGTTCTTCAAGTGCTGCTGCTAGTTGAATAGAATTCAGAACACCACATGCTCATCAAATTAAATTTCTCACAGGATGAATCTTTATAGATCAAGGTTTAAGTCCACTATTGCATAGCTTTACTAAACTTGTATCCTTTGTAGATTAAAAGTGTGTAATACAGAATGGATTGAATTTTTAAATCCAAGACAAGGCTGTCAGAGTTGATCATCAGATAAATTGCTAATGCATGAAATACATATATGAAAAGAGAAGAGATTAATTCCTTATACAAATTATGTTAATTCTGCTAAAATGATACCACCAGAAGTAAATTTTAGGTACTGTAAGAAGAACTTTGGGTGATGTGCATAATTTTCACTGTCTGCGTTGCTGTTGTGTATGCAACATCACCACTGTGGCACTGATAACAGTGTGTAGCTATTGTTGAATTGCTTCAGAAAGCATCAAATACAAACAGCTAAATATTAAATTGTACCTATAGAAACCGTAATGTGACCTGGCATCTTTCAATAATAGAAGGTGTTTCAAAGTTTCATAATTATGAATGAAAGATAAAACTGTACTCACAAAGGCATATTGAAAACTTAACAAGAACTACTGAGACAGTAATATCCAAAAGTTGCATATCCATTGCTGAAATTGTGAAAATATAACTGCAAAGTTTAGAGCCAGGTAATAACAGTTCCATAAAAATACTTCTAACAATTTTCTCGTAACATTGATACAGCTGGTGAAAATAATACTCGTAAGGAACAGTTATAGAATATAACTTCAATGAGTAGACTTAAGTGCCATTAATATGAGTATATCATGACTCCTGTGAGAGCTGTTAGAACAACAAGCTAATGAATATATATTCAGAATTATTTGTGTTGGCTGACATAAACTTGTGGAACTGCTGTAGTCTTTTATCCCAATGATTTGTGGGTTACACACCTGTTAGAAGAAACATTATTTTCTTAGACCTCATTAGATTGCAGCAGAGTGAACCAGCTTGGCAGCGAGTAGTTTGCTGCATCCCTCCACTAGGTCCAGGTGCTAGATCCTCCACTTAAGAGGAGAGGTGTTCCTGGGTGTAGTGAGTTAGAAACTGGATATTGAAGAAAACAAACCATAGCCAATATGATAATTTCAAGTTTCATCAGACTGATGGAAGATTAAAAAAACCCCCTAATAACTGCCAAATAGAAAAGGAAAAAACCCCAACTTGGCAGTGAAAATTATATTACCCAGCTGCCAAGAAAGAATGACAATGGACATAAAAATATAATTAAAATCTATAAAACCTGTTACTGAGCAGCCCTTTTTCCATATATGTATGTCTGTTCTGTACAGAACATGCTGCATTTCTTTGAGTTTTGTATAGCAATAAGCTGTAGCAGAAAGATCTCCTTTCTCCAATCCATATATAGGATGTTAGATATACTTATAGAGCCAAATGGTGTCCTCAGTTACCCCAGCTCATTAGATTCTCTAGCAGTATGTTGCATTCTCAAGCCTGGGAAAGGAGTTGGCTTGTGTTGTGTATAACCAAAAACTATATAGCATGGTGAGCCTGACACTGAAATAATGACAACAATGAGGACTGTGCAAATTGAGGCAAGGCAGGGCTTTATGGACAGTAAAAGATGCAGCTGTTCTGGAGACATAGCTCGCTGCCTCTCCTGCCAACAAAGCGGGAGAAGGAGTGAATACTGGCAAAAGAGACCCCACTTAATTCACACAGTTCTGTGTCTCTAGAACATGTCCCTGTGCCCAGCATGTAGCTAAGCAGATGGAGCAGGTTGCTGTGCCCACTGGAGCACTCGGAAATCAGTGGTGTAGCCTCCTGCAGCATTGCCTGCACACACCATGTGTGTATTGAGCCGACCGTGGATCACTCAGAGCGCTTTGTGGGACAGCGCAGGAGTGGAGGCAGGCGAAGGTGTGGGACAGTGCCAGACTCGGCATATGTATGTGAATGTGTCAGAATGGCTGTTTCCCACGTGGCCAGGAAAACCCCAGCGCCCATCTGTGTGTCGCAGTGTGGCACACCATGCAAGGAACGGCTGGCAGCCCAGGCTCCCTCTTGATAAAGGTGACTAAGGACTGCTGTGATACAAAGGATGATATAACTGAGTTTTCCTCTCAATTAATGTTAACGTCCTTAACATTTCACTGGAAGCACCTTGGTCAAAGGCTTTGAGGTTGCAGCAGTAGATTTAAAATTATGTGTGAGTTCATGAACTTCGCTGATATGAAACTGGAGTGTTCAGAACTGTCATAGATAAGTCCTTCTTTCAGTTTTCTGTGTTGTCTCTTTATCTGTGATGATCTTAATTGTCAGCCTTTTTTGCTCTTGAGCATAAATTTCAATTCAGCCCAGATTATTAGAAAACAAAATATCATTGCTTTCATAGGCCATTTAGCAATATATCCAAAGTTAGTTTCTGCAGATAGTACACAAAACTTTGCTGCTTCTTGTTTGTTGTTAGTAAACATTTGGTTAGAAATCAAAAAAATAAACCAACCAACCAACCAACCAAAAAAAAAAAAAACAACAGACACACCCCTCAGCCTAATCCCTATGTTTTTAAGAAAATTTGGGATAGACATCATATTCATATTCACACCTACCATTTTTGCTGAGTGAGAGGAATGTTATTCTTTTTTTCTTAGTCAGGTACGAGAAAGGTTATCCACTGATCAGAAATAATTTCAAACAACCTTTGTGTGACTAGATAAAATGAGGCACAGGTATTTTGCATAATTGACTGTTAACACGCAGCTCTCAGCCTTCACTCTGCACGGCAGATCTAGCTTGAGTTTTAGTGTCAGGCGTAGCAAAAAAAAAGCAGAGAACAAGTATTAATTTCAGAAAAGGTTGGCCACAGTAAGCCTTGTGGGATGGTTCAGAGCAGCCCTAGGTGTGATTCATAAAAGCAATTGCATCAAACTCCAGGGGTTTGGTTTATAAAGTTTGGGTCTGAACCTTCCATCCTTTCTTTTTGCTAACAATCTCAAGAGAAAAAAGCCAAACACACCAGGAGGATAGTGCTTAGCTTCCCTAACCATCTGGGGATTGTTTCCGTGTGGTACAAGGGTGGGACAAGAAACACAGGAGAGGGCTCACAGAGCACAATGGGACTTCACCATGCAAAGTATTTTTCTTTCGCAGATAACACTTATGTTTCCAGTTCTGATAATGATGAAGATGTGTTAGTTACAACAGAGCCAATTCCAGTAATTTTCCACCAAATCGCTACAGGTAATGTTATGTCTGGATAATTTTATCATGTGCATACTTTTTGAGGGAAGACAAGATGTGTTAATGTGTACAGCTGTACAGTTTGCTATTTTCTCACAGTCTTGCCCTATTAAATTGTCCTACATTGCAGAATGGAAGAAATTAAAATATTTCTTTTAGACATCACCACACTTTGGAGGCCAGATTGTATTTTGTTCTTATAATGGCTTGAAGCCTGTGCTAGAGCAATTCCCCTTGAATTCAGTTAGAGGTGCTTTATACTTCCCAATTAAAAGTTTTAGTGTTCACTTGCTTAAAACTTCTCTGAATCTTCACCATTGTCCTGTACAACTGTCTCTGGTGAATTATTTCAGGAAATTTCAAACAATATGGTTCAGCTGTTTCACTAAGTTAGATTACAGAAGAAATATGTGTTTTTTCCAAATGATTTTGGAAACTTCTCATTTTAAATTATTACCTTACCTTCAAAATGTATTTGGTACATGAAAGCGTATGTTTGTCAGACATACAGGCATTTCTATTGTATATAATAAAGGTTTGTGCATACTTGCTGAAGGCATTTTAGATTTTTGCAGATAAATTCCCTGATTATTTCAGGCTGAAGGAGAAATTGCACAGAGCAGTCTTAATTCTGGCAGTTCTTCAGATAGGAACACTTGGCTTTGTAATTTTTTTATTATTATAATCCTTTAGGATTTTTTCTGCAAAACACAGAATTACTTTGAATTCAACTGAAAGACCAATATGATCTTCAGTCTCTGGTCTCATTTGTACAGACATAAATAAGAAGTAATAATACCAAAGTCGGTGCAGTGGCACACAAACAAAATCTTGCTATTATAGTCAGAAGTTTGAAATTAATCTTACTTGCAAATATTTCTTTAATTTGAAAAGAAATGAAGTCCATAATTTAAAATAGAATAAACCTTTGTGTTTTATATGGAAGATGATCTGATTTAATTTTCATGAAGGATTTTGATTTTTCATTCTTTTAAAAATTATATGAACTTAAGGAATGATGCTAAATTGCAAATCACAGATTGGGAAAAGAGATCTTCTAGATGATCAGCTGAGTTTCAATTCACGCTTACAAATATGAGTCTTCTGGGAAGTAGAGGCTTCCTGATTTTAGATTGTTCCATTGTAAATTCTTTGATGCATTTTATATCTGTAACTTTTTCTTCCTTTTTTTGCTGTACTACTGCAACTGAGAATCCCAAGTCTGTGTATGAAAAATTATTTCACATTTTTTCACATGTTCCCTATTTTCTGTTTTTTTTTAAGAATTAAGAAAAACCAGTGATGTCAACTATTGCTTATCCATAAAATCAAAGTTACAGAAGGAGAATGGAGAGGTATGTATTTCTTGTATGCATATTTTAACAGAAATTATTTTAAAAAAACAACAGTAAAAAATA
>JAWWEW010000088.1:56858358-56869993 GCA_035583185.1 Anabacerthia variegaticeps | reverse complement strand
ATGTTTACCATAGACTTCCTATCAAATTGTGCTTATGCAATCTGTACATATATTTACACATTTTAAAAGATGAGCATATTTCTCTGGGTTTCATATGTGGATTAACCAGTGATTCACTTAATTGGCATAGAGATTCTCCTCCTATCCTAGAAAATGTGGTTTTGATGTTTATCTCGTTTTTTTGTTCACCAGTGGTATAGACCCCGTCTGCCCTAAAAGTACAGCTCTTCTGGAGAAGTAGATCATGATTCCATTAACTTTGAGTCTGCTCTTGTACATAAGGCCACATCGCAATTATTTAGCTCACTGCTTCTTCATGCAGCCTGCAGCAGTCCCACTGGAGACTCAGACCTCTGCATGACTCTGCTCATCATAAGTAGGGTCTTGAGTGTTAAGGTTTTGCAATTATGGTTGTATTTATGCTGTAACTGGTGCTGGTCACTCCCTGACCAGCATCATTGAGACATTAGAAAGCAGTGGCACTAATGTGAAGTCTACAGGGCTTGACAGTGTTACAGGCTCGAAGAAAGTACCACACAGGCTCGTACCTCAAGTAAGAAATTGAGCATTGTGAGAAACTGAGATGCTTAACTTAAAGGCTTCCTTTGATAAACGTGGATACTGTTTCTTGATGACTGTGTTTGAGGCTGTGATCTGTATTTGACCCTGGAAAGGGGACATAAGCATGTCGAGATGCTGTGTGTATCATTGTTTCTTTTAGTAATGAAACCTGATTTGACGTAAAACCCTGCACTGAAAATACTTTACTTCTGCTGCCTCATTGTTGTATTCAGTGCTCTGTGAACATCAGGAAAATTCAAGTGTGGGAAGAATTTACTCATTTGATTAAAAGCACTGAGATTTAGTTAGCTTCTGGAGGACAGAGGTTGAGCTTTTATTTTGTTTTTAGTTAACAAGGTATTTAAATGTGAAAGTATTGAAAGCAAAAACCATTTGTAAAAGGTCTCTTAGTACTGATCATTTCTGTTGGCTACACAGTTGGATGTTTGGTTAGGAAATGATGTGTCTCACTATTCTAATATGAGAGTTTCATTTTTTTGTGTGGAAGTTTTGTTCAGTTGAGTTCTGTTTTACAACAGACTTCCCTCTACACTAAGGTTAAAATAAAAGAAGGAAGACTAAAGCATTTTTATTTGTTAGTGAAGTACAAGCAGAAATTATTTTCTTGCCTTGTACAAAATTGCCATGAGATTGGCTGAAATAGAGTTTTTACACCGTATGTGTATATAGAGTGAATAGAGCGGAAATTTAGAGGCAGAGGTAGGGAAATGGGATTACAATGTCTGACCATAGAAATTGGTGATAAGGGTATATTTTGACATTTATGAGTCTGTAATTTAGGGGTAACGTCCATTCTTTGATTCATACATCTGATTTCTATTCCATTATGGTAGTTCTGTGCAGGACATAAATAAAAAAGAAGCAGTTAGGACATCATGTTCAGGTTGAAGTGAAGAATTGCAATTTTAACAGGTGTTCTTTAGGGGTTCCTAGTCAACATAGGGCATAGAAATCACACATGCGCTGTGGGAAACAAGAATTAATATCTCAAGCGAATGCATAATTATAAGTAAAGGTTCCATTTATGGGAAACAGAATATTATATTTCATCTCATGCTGAGTTGCAGTCTGTACTAGGGTCAGTTCTATTTACTTGATGCAATTATTCAGAGCAGTTTATTTAGAGCAGGTTTTACTTAGGTAAGCATATGACTTTCTAATCCTTACTTTTCACTGTCTCAGAGCACAGCTAGTCAGAAAATTCAGTTTGAACTTTTCTGGCACCAGGATGGAACTTACGTTAAAAATAGTAATTAAGTAACAATGTGTCAGTTTTTCACAGAAGGGAACAGTAGATATTCCACATTTGGACATGGATTATTTCCGTAAAGTGTTAGAACTTATTTACAAGACTTCAGTAAAAAAAATTGCACTAGATCACTGAAACAATAAAAGAACTAAGTTCAGAGCCAGTCTTGGTGGGTAAATTGTGCTTTCTTTAGCAAAAGTGCAGAGTGAAGTATCCCCACATAGTCTGCTGAATTACCCAGTTCTTCAGAATATCACACTGTGTTTTTATGCACCCTGTGTTAGGTGATTGTTTTGTCTGAAATTTCATGATTCTTAAAACAGGTCTTCTGGAAAAATGATACTAAAAGGTCTCTTAAGAAGGGATGCTATGAGCTAATTTGTAAAAAGATAATTCCTGTAGTTATATTTGGAGCTATAAATGCAAGATCATCATATTACTTTTATCATTGTTAACTTTCCTTTTCCGTTAAGGAATCATGGCACAACAGCACAGTTGAAGAAGACTCTGAAGGAGATAATGATTCTGAGGAATTCTATTATGGAGGACAGGTAATGCAGGAAATTTTTAGCACAATTTTTAAAAAAAGTAATATTTGAAAATTCTTTTTGTTCATTCCATTACAAATTTATGATAATACTTCATTTCTTATTTTGTGAATACAGTGCCATGGGTATATATGCATAGTATTTTATAGCAGAAATACTGAATATGTTATATTTTATAATTATCTCAAATCCAAAATAAGATTACTTTGTTTACATCTGCAAAGCTGCTAGAATCAGAAAAGCAAATACTCTCCAGGAAGCTTGAAAATACAAGCTAGTTGCTTACTTCTAGGAAACAGATACTGACTCTGTAAAGCTTATCCCGTTATGGATACAAATGGGAAGTCAGGCTGGATCCAAATGTTTTTCCTTCTGGAAAACTGCCATTTTTTAAAGTCAAGAGCACTGCATTTTGATGGTAAAAACAGCTATTACAAAACAGTTTTGGTCTAGGCAATTCTTTCTCTGAGCTCTACAGTAAAATTCACCTTGAAAAATGCTGCATATTTTAGATGAAAGTACTGCTCTTTGTCTTTCCTTCTTGTTCCCTCCACAGAATTAGTTATTACATTCTGCTGTATTAGGAAATAAAATTTTTTCATACCTTTTGCTTTTGCAATGTGCTTCACCCTGCTAGTCTTTTTTTGCAGGTTTCTTATTTTTTAGCCTGAATGTTGCCCCAAGGAATCATTCCTCACTTTATGTTATTAGAACTGTTTATTTCGGTGAGCATTTTAGCGGATTACAGTCACTGGAAGTTGTCACTGCCTCAGTGGCTGAAGCCATCCGTGCCCTGGGTGCAGAGCCAAGGCTGCAGGAACACACCAACAGTGCCAGCGGGGTGGGTCGGTGCAGAGAGCGTGGGATGCTGATGAGCAGGACATCGCTGAGCCTCTTCTCTTGCAGAGCCAACAGCCTGGTGGGGTTTGAATACAAAATACAGGTCAAAGTGTTTTACAGTAAAAACAAAACAAAACAAAAAAAGCACACCCCTGCAAAGCTATTAAAAGTTATATGAAACTGGAACTGAAAAAATGTATTTCCAGTGTCAGAAGTAAGTAGCATAGGGTATTGACTCATGTTCACTTTAGAAATGACTGCAAAAATTGCCTCCCTTCAGCTGCTGACTCCTGCAGCCCCATGTGGGGAGGACCGCACGCATAATTCAGTGCAAAGAACAATGTCTTATTTTAATCTGCCTGAGAGGAAAAAGCTTCTGATCTTGCCCTGTAGTGATGAGTTGTGTGTACTGGCTTAATTTTTCAACTCTGAAGAAAGGGCAGTAACCTCAAGGTGATGGGAGAGGCAGAAAACAGCTGGGAGTGCTTGTTTCTTGAACCACAGGTAATACGTTTGGTAAAGGACGCCTGCCAGTGCCCAAATGAATGAATAAATATTAACACTACCTACGAGACATGAACACAGAGAACTGTACATAATTTTGCAAGGTGTAAAAGAAACGTATAATAGGCAAGACTGGTTAGAATTTAGTTTCCTTATGTTAACATGGACACTACATTATATTGCATTTTCTTTTTAAGATAGTATGTATAACTGAAGAAATTGTAACTGGCAAAAAAAAAAAAAAAATGGTTTGCAGTAAAAATAAAGTATCAGATGATTGTGAATGTCTTGAGTTTAGAATATCCAAAACACAAAATATGAAAAACAAGGGGAGAAAAAACCAAACATCACAGAAAGTGTATTTAACAAGAAAAAAAGAGGGAAAAAAAAGAGACAATTTTAAATTTAAGTTTTTGTAGTCAAAAAGACAAAATTCTGAAGAAAACATATAGAATTGAACAAAATACTGAGTACTCAGACAATAACTAGAAAATCAGGCAACAAACAAAGTCCCTTAAAAGATAAAAAGAACAATCCTTTTTCAAGCAAGGTCTTTGTAAGATGTTAAGTGGGCACCAGGTGCCAGGTATTGGGAAGACAAAAGAATTGACTGTATATGTGGGGAACATAGGGAAGCTCCTGCAGTTGACACAAGTGTGTGCTGTGCCCAAGGAGAAAGGGACAAAAGTAGTCACTTCAGCTGCTGGAGAGAAGGCATGCCAGTGTAATTGGTGTAATTGTGTGCAATACAGTTGGGAAAGATGGAGGTCCTGGATAATTCTTAGCATTTCTAAGTGGTTACAGCTGGAAAGACAAGAGAGCAGCTGAAGATGAAACAAGGACCATGGACAATGAGAAATGGCATTAGATGGGCAGTGAAAACAAGGAGCAACCTTTTGCTTGTAAATTAATGTTTGTATTCACTTCCTAGGCACCTGCTTGTAATCCTCCCTAAGGATTTAATGGATAAATACTGTAAAGTAGCTAAGTGATTCAATAGCCTAAGACCTATTGATTTTCAAAGGGATTTAGGTTTGTAAATCACTTAATCTCCTTTTAAAAAGCAACCTTTTGTCATTATGTGGGACAAAATAATCTGAATAAGGTCTCAGATTAAAAACTGAGACTTTCTAAACACAGACCTTTCAGTCACAGCAAAGTTACCAGATTTTTTAGCCTTTATATTCACTTTCTCTGCAACTCTTTGTTAACTCTTGCTTTGAATCTCTATCTTCTACATTTGCAAATGAGAACAGGAGATGAAAACAGTAACGCTACTGCCTTTGGCTCTCTGCCTCTCTTTTGTGCTTCAGGTACAGGACATACTTGAAAATGCAGAAATGCAAAACTCTGACAGTTTCCTCTGTGTACATCAGCATGTCTGTGGCACTAATTCAGGGATGGAAAGTACTGTACTGTTGTCTTAAAATTTGCCAGAACACTGCTTTTTTTCCTTTTTGAGTTCTAACCTCTTACCATCAGAAAATAGATTAGAAAAAGCAGTATATTGAGCAGGTCAGTGATCTGCATGAGTGTTCTTTTTGGATTTTAATATTATTGATGCTTAAGACTGATTCAAAAATCTTATTTAGGACCAACAAAGATGGCAAGTGCACTACGGCTATGATTTGTGAAACGATTGCTGTGCTCTCTTTGGAATCAGGACAGCAATTATTTATGCATCTTTAAAGAATTCTTTCTTGAGTAATGAGCACGTAAAAAAGATTGGTTTCCCTCTACCTAAAGTGAAAAAGAAAATACAATAAAGGTTTTCTTCCCATTCTTTTTTACTTGGAAAATTGTTCTGTCATGTCTTCCCAAATTAAGGAGAGATCCTTGATTTATAACCTTCTGGTCATGGATATCGTTGGGACTTCTGACAAATACGTGATCATGGTAGGCTGATGAATTCCATGCCTTATACTTGAAGAATTCTAAGTCTAATAAAATTATTTTCTCATTTTCACACATAAAAAAGTTATCATGTGATTATTATTTTAGCACTATTTAAATTTATGTATATTGAAAAGCACATCTCTAAATATGAGGAGCTGAAAATGTCACAGCACTGATTTTCTACAGATTTGGATGTACAAGTGGAAGAAACAGTACTGCAGTTGGATGCAGCTCTGCAATAACAAGAATTCTCTGCAGGAATTCCTCTATAACAATATATATGTGTGTGTTTCTAAAGTGATAAATTACACTCTTTTTTGTCAAAGGTACAGACAATTCCTATGCTCATTTCTGAATTTGTCCAAATCTGGGAAGTTCATTGACCTCTACAAAACTACTGTCATTTTTATTGTTGTAAAGAAGTAGGTTTAGGTTTATACAATCAGGGTCATATTGCTTGAGAAGGAGGTAATAATAGACAGGACTGTTACATGCCTAACGAGATATTTTCAACCTTGTAGAAGAGAGGAGAGTATTAATTATTTAGACTTCATACGTTCCAACCAAAGCAGCACACAAGTTTTGTTTTATAGTGTAAGCACAAACATAACTATTTACATTTTTTACATAGTGTTTTGGGGGAAAAAAAAAAGGCTAGGGAAGATGATGTCTAAATAGATGCTTCTTTACACCTGTGGTAAAATACTTAAAATGGGCGAGTGTTCTGTAATTATTCTTTTTTTCCCATTTAATATGATTGCACTGATAGATAGAATACATCCAGTGATTCAGTAGTCTGAAAATGTAATTCAGATGTTGAGAAGCTTGGTACAGCAAATGGTTTCAGGCTTCTCTTGTGCCCAAGCACTCTGTGTCTAGTGTATGACAAAAAGAAAGAGTGAGCAAACCTTTGTCCTGTAGTGGTTGGACTGGGATGATAAGATTGGAGGGATCTGGTTCTTATCCTAATTAACCTTTTTAAAATATGAAAGTGTCCCAGAAGAAACCCCGGAACAGAATAGGACAGATGGATGAGGCTCCACATACAGCAGGAGAGCCCTCAAAACATTTCAAGGTAGAGGTGCCCGCTTTGAAAATCTCATTACTTAGCAGACTAGATGGCCTCAGTACTTCAGCTTATGAAACAGTGTGCTTTCTGAGCGTGGCATTGAGGAATCTTAATGCAACACATTTTGCAGCAGGAACTTTCAAGAGCCTAGACTGGGTGCCAGTAATGAAATAAATAAGAACTCCCAAGATATTTTTCTTTCCTCAATAGGTTAGTTATGATGGAGAACTTCACAAGCACCCACAGCTGGAGGCTGATTTAACAGCAGTGAGAGAGATCTATGGACCTAATGCAGTATCTCTCAGGTACGTCATGGACCTTAGTGTATTGTGGAACCTTTAATATTTGGAGATTGAGTTCTGTGTGGACCCCCCTGACTGCCAAAGCACAAGTCTTTCTGGTGATTTCTGCGTGTTGTGTGGCAAAGGGAAGGAGCACTCAAACAAGCAATAATGCTGATGTTTTGGTTGGGGTTTTTTTTCTGTTTCAGTATGGGTACATGTGGCTGTGCTGAGAACAAGCCCTGAAAGCCTGTTCTAAAACATTATTTTTGTTTGCAGTTCTGGTGCTATTTGATCAGGATGTTGTATTCTGTTGAAAATTGCTATTCAACATTTCTCTAAACTCTTGTTAAACTCCTTTTCTGTCATATTCTTTATTTTGCCCTGGAGGTGAACAAGAGGAATGATAAGAGATTTAATAAATATTTTCCCTAGGGAAAGACTGAAGGAATTGGATTTGTCTAGTCTAGAAAAAAGAGAACGAAAAGACACAATAACAGTTTTTCTTCTTCAAAAAAGCTGTTTATAGGTAGAAGGAGTGATCAAATATTCTCTATTGTCATCATGAGAGAGACAGTAAGAAACTAGGAGCTGATTAGAGGTCGGGGAAGCTTTCTAATTGTGGGAATCTAAAGTATCCTACACAGAGAAGTGGTGGAACATCAATCAGATGTAGACTGCTGAGAGCAAATACACAAAAATTCTTTGGGCATATATGAGCATGCATGATTATGCTGTAGGGCATATCTGTGTGATATTTTAAATACGCTTCAGGTATTCTATAACTTCATTTTCCATCTGAATAATCTTAATAATTTCATAAAAATAACAGACAAGACATAACAGACCTGCCAGATGTATTGCAAGGCAAAAGCAAGTTGTCATACAAATCAAGTAATAAGATGCAGATAAGATAATAATCTTAGGCATACATGTACTACAAGTAATAATTTCCATTAATCTCTAAACAGTAGGGTCTGTTTTTTTGTCATAAGAAGAGAGAGCATGATACAACTATGGTGTTCTACACCTTTTCAGGCTAAGTGGAAATTTACTACATTTCAAGAATCTGGGGAATTGAAATCTGAATAGTTGTAATGTGGGTTTAGGAAATGAATCAGTGTTTAGTTGCCAAATGAATAACTATGAAATTGAGAATGTCATGATAATAATTTCTCTCAAGCTCCTAAAATTGAAACATTATATGTAACCTTTCAAAAACTGTGATGCATCTAATTTGTTGAATCAACTGTTTCATTGGAAGCATTGTGATCCCCTTGAGCTCACTGTGATTGAAGTTGACATCTGTGAGTGCTTTTGGCATGTATAAAACTTGAATGCTTCAACCACTCTACTGTGGTTGAAAATAGTTAAAAATTCTTAGAAGTAAAAAACACAGCATTAAGGATCCGTTTCATCTCTCTTCTGTAGCTCTACATCTCTGAGGACAGAGAAGCTTGTGTGACAGGGATGTCTACTAAGTTGCATGTTTCTTAGACAGTTGACCCTCTTTTCTGCAGTCTCTTTCTGTCACAGAGTCAGCTGTACATATAGAAGTTAAGTTCCTATACCTGCATGCTTTTCACCACTGCCTTAGAAATCTGGCCACAAAAGCTGTGAAAAAGTGATCTATCCAACTGATCCAAACTCTTCTGTATCTCTTGACATTGTTTATGCATTGATGGACAGAGGATGTCTGGAAACTTCAAAATCAAGATGTGTTTATCAAGCCACTCTAGGCAGCAGATCATAAGCTGCAGGTGTTGGAATAAAACATGATTTCTTCCTCACTTTCACCTTGGGAAACTAAAACAGCATCATGTGTCTAAAATACATCTAGGATGCCAGTGTAGTGGGGGCAAAAAGAGATTTCAGTGAGTATGAAAGTTCCTCAAAATTAATTTTTGTCTTATTCTTTCTTCCACTAATACTTCTGTTGCGTTACTTTAACTGTGCTTCTGTTGAATTTATAAAACTGTTTACAGCCTTTTGAATCTTAGTCATGTAAGTGACACCAGCCCTCATTCATAAATAAGAGTTCATAACAATCTTTGATATTCTGGAAAATGAACAAAAAACCCTCATGGCACTGTTGTGTAGAGTAGTGGCTAAGCCATTCAGTAAGTGGAGAACTTCACTATTTCAAAGCCAGGTTTTCAGTGAGCTGTAGGAGGTCACTGAGTGCCTGTGCAGCTCTGGGTGAGGTGACACTGGAGCGGTCCTAAGGGTGGCTGGGAAGTCTCCTGTAATACAGCCCTGTCCAGTCATTCACCTGCCCTGTGTGTACCATGTGTGGACACATCAGATCTGGAGAGAGAATTCAGGTTTGCTCTGACCAGAGAGAGCCATTGGGTTATCAAGGTTTGGTGGATGGGGCTCACTTCACCAAAGGTCACAAGAGGTTAAGCAACTTCCAGTGCAGACTCAGTCCTACCACAGCTGAGAGGGGAGGAGCCAGTTATAGTCACAAAAATTTTTGGCGTGTCAAAATTGTCTTATGGACTTCATTACACACAACTGCTACTGTGCACTTAAGTCTATTTTGACAGAAAAGTGTGGAAGTTACTGTGAGAATAAGCATATAAATGCAGTGTACAGAAAAAAACCTAGTAGACTGGAAACTAATCTGTGAAAAATTGAGAGTGATTGCATTTTTACAGTATTGACCACTTAAGCGATTTAAATGAACAGGAAAACAGGTCTTTTATTTAGGAGTTTGAATGAGTATCTTTTAGCCCTGTTTTTCAGAAGTCTTCAAGTATGTTGTGGGATGGTAATCTGACTCAGAAAATAAGAGGCAGAAAAGTCATGGTTTAAATGTAAGATTTCAGATGGCAGTGAAATATCTGTGAACATAAGTAAAATCTGAACCCTGGGAATTCCAGCAATACTACACATAAGAGATAAAAAAAGATAACTATTGCCTTGAGCACATTACAAGGCAGTCTTTATTTTTGACAAACAAATGCATGAATGTATGAAGCACCCCCCCGGTATAATATGGTCTCTGGGCTATGTTGTATTAGTCTTCAGTGATTTGTCTCAAGCCTCTTCTTAGGTTACTGGCTGTTTACCTGAAATACTTTCAAAAATTAACAAGGATTTGCTTTTGTCATAAATAGGAGCAGCATGTGACTTACTAATTTTTCTTTATTTATTTATGGAATACATGAGGCAAAAATACATATCAGAAATGGAGAGATTTGGGGGGAATTAGTAGAAAAGATTTAGCCTGTTTAAGCATGATCCTCTGAAAAAAACTTAGAGTGCAGCAGACGGTCACCCACTGGGAATATCAATCCAATCTATGTAAACGTGTATTTTATAACCATTCTGATTTTACAGACAAGATTATCCTTTATAAAATCTTCCCTGTTGCAAGTACTCCTGGATTGAGGAGTATCTTAAAGAGCTCTAATGTAATGTAATTCTTTCCTTTCAGGGAATATGGAGCCATTGATGATGTAGATATTGATCTACATATTGATGTTAGCTTTCTTGATGTAAGTAATCTAATCACAGAATTACATAATGAGCATTAATACCCATTTAATTTTGCTACACATCAGCTTCTGAGACTTCCCTTTTTTGGAGACTTGATCTTCACAAGTGGCTGTGACATTGATGGTTGGTGGGAAGATTTAGTCTTCCTTTTATGATCGTGTTGTTAAAACGCTTTGTAGGCTTTTATTTGCCACTTGTATTTCCTTTTAAACATCCTTTGTGAATGGTAAATATTGTAACAAAGATAAATGAAATACTTTTTTTTTTTTTAAATGTTATTCTAGACATAAGTCAGGTGAAAGCACTTCTTACAGTCCTGAAGGGAAGAGGACCTTGGCTGGAGTGCTCCTTTACACTGATTAGGGAGAGGCTTGAGTGGCACAGGAGGGAGGACAGTGGTGCTATCTGCTGGCAGCATGACTTCTGCAACAGTTATGCTGTCATTAACTTCACACTTCCCCACCACATCTGTGCAGTAACTTCCTGACCTCTACATAAAGAATAAAAATTGGAACTTTTAAGGGCAGTATTAACTTCTGCACAGATATGTCATATTTTCAGGTTAGCATAGCACATTAGACAGTTATTCTTGTGCTTTACTAAAATTTAAGAAAATCTGATTGCACATTTCATTATTTAGATCAGTTTTAAGGAGGAAAAGTTTCCTTTGTCCTCTGTTATGGCGCTAGTTTCCATTCTGTCTTTGCTCCTTTGCTTCTCAGCTTTGAAGCAGTATCTGTTGATAGAAGTGAATGTGTCTGCCTGCACTGTACATGCCGTGCTGTGTATAAACCTGTGCTTGGTTTAAATCAGTTCACTCAAGAACTGGAAGTAGTCTGACCCTGCTCTTGGGAGCATTAACAAGCAATAGTTTGTCCTAAGTCTCAAGTGTATTGTTGGAGTAGATATTACACTACTGGGTAGATGGATGGATAGTGTTTATAGCAACCCTAAGGTAGACTGACAAAATGCAGCAGTTCCTTGTGCTGGCTAATTGTGTCTGTTTTCTTTTTATCTTGAACTAGGAAGAGATTGCTGTGGCTTGGGATGTAATTCGCACAGAGCCTATAATAGTGCGATTGCACTGTTCGCTTACACAGTACTTAAATGGTCCAGGTTGGTCAATTGTGCATTCTTCTTGTGCCTTGTATAGTGTCCTGAT
>JAWWEW010000088.1:56825697-56842359 GCA_035583185.1 Anabacerthia variegaticeps | reverse complement strand
CAATTATACAGGACAAGTCCCAGAATATATTCAATAAGGTAATTCAAAAATCCTCTGTGTATCATTACTTTTTTTTTCAGTCAAGAAATCTCTTTAGAGTGCCATCTTGTGTTGAAACCTCAGACTGAGGCCTCTTTAGAACAAAGCAGGGGTTAGTAAAAACTCAGCAATATGAAATCTTAAAGCTAGTGTATTTGAAGTATGTACATGTACTTTCAATTATGATGGGCACCTGTTAACTTGAAGAGGTCTTGGATTTCTCTGTCATTTGAATACAAGATTCTTAGGCACCACTGAAAACAGAGAAGCATTGATGTTTCAAAAACAGTATGCCACTAAGGACTGTGAAATTTTTGGAACTGAGTAATCATCACAACTATGGAGAAAAGTGTAGGTGTACAAATATGTTTAGTCATGGAGTTTAGCCAAGATGCTTGTGGAATTCCAAGCATGTCGTGGAATAAAGCTGTGATCCTTCTAATCCTTACTCCACAACATAGGCTGATTTCATCTGGTGTTTTGGTTTTTTTTTAATGAAAAAGGCCTCTGCAGTTACAACTTGTATTTTAATAATATGGATTTCAATTACTTTAATTTTTACTGACTGCAGTATAACTTTTCTGTTGCCACAACTTACCAACATGCACCTTTGCCCAGCTAGAATTCTATAATGCTTGTTTGTTCACTATCTATTTATATATCTAGGAAGTAAAAACACCAGAAGATGAATCAGCCAAAACAAAACCAAAGAGAGCAAGTGACCTTTCTTACTCAGCCACAGTCTACTCTCATCTTTCTTCAGGTTGTATCTGCTTTCAGCTGTGTTACCTCCATGTCCTTGAACAGGATGTTCCATGTAACACATAAATATTGTGAGACTATTCAGTTTACCTTCCAGTAAAACTGAGACTTGCCATGGTTGAAAGTAGGAAACAGAACTGAGATTTGAAGATTTCATCTCCGTGTCTGCTGCTTTCATTAGGAGAAGTGAGATGCTGGCTAATGGTTTCACCTTTACCATTTATTACATTTGTTGTAAGTTAGGCAGGGAGCCTTCTCTCAAGCACCTCCTATTAGATCAGTAGTTTTTAGGTGTGTCAATCATGTTGCAACTTCATTAGCATCTATGTGATATCCATTAGGATACAGGAAGCAGTGGCACATGGCTTTCTGAACACAGCTGCAGCTCACATTAGAAAGTAGCAAGATAGATCAATACAGACTATGAAAGTTTCACCTTTTTGGAATTGAAAGAATGACTGGAAAACATTTTAAATTGTGTATGAATCCACGAATCAGAATGTGTCATAGTACCTAGATTGTTGGCATGTCTGTCAGTCTCAGTCACTGCAGTATGAAACAACACTTGCATTGTAACACACAGGAACTCTCATTGAACCCTTTCTCATCACAGCAGCAGTTGTGTGGGAGCTACTGATCATGCAAAGAACAGGGGTGGTTAAAGGAAAAGTCTGAAAACCTCAAATATTTAGAAAATGCTTTATGCTTCTGTCATTCCCTTCTGCTTCCAAGCATCTGCAGTCACAGGTTAAGTGCCTGCCTCTTATTTTTTTCCTGGCTTTTTACTACTGCAATAATGATCTTTCTAAATAATGTTTCAGCACCAATGATCTTCGCTTAGCTAGTAGTTTTGTGAAAGCTAATGGATTTATGTTAAATTTCTTTTTCAAGTGAAAAAATAAAGTGTATGTGAGATCCCTGGTAGCTGCTGTTTCTGAAAGGAATTACAGTTGCCCTCTTCAGGTAGTGAAGAACAAAGTGTCCCAGCTCTGTGTGTCTTCAAGGTGATGGTTGTAATCTGTGAAGCTCTGCATGCACCTAAGTTAGAGTTCATGTTCAAAAATACGTATTTAAGTGTATAAGCCACATTTTGCTGTATATTTTCCCTTTGAAAGCAATGAGAACTAGTAATCTGGTTAAAGATGGTTATTCTGTACATTTGTAGACATGGATCCACATCAGTAAGAACATGTCCATGCTTCATGTGCATACACAAACATTCTTAGAAAACTGAACAGTATATATACATAAACCAAAGTAAGAGTATCCAAAGACGATGTTGAAATAACGTAGCTTGTATAAATGTGTTAGTGTTCTTGGTTCTTTACTGTGGATAGGGACATTTCTCGTATTTATGAGTTGAATTCAGAACAATACTGTTCCTGTCTCCAAGGGCTCACATCCTATGACAAGAGAAAAGTGGATACCATAAAGGGAAACACTATCAATATGCAAAACATTAGCAGCAGAGTGATAGCAGCCTTGGATCCCAGTTTCTCCATTAAGCTTGTGGTTTTCTTTAAACTCTCTCTTACAGAATTGATTTATTAACTTAATTTCTATATGTTTTCAGTGGTTCTTGCATGCACTGTTGCAGGCAAAAATAAGGCAATGTCATGCTGAATAGGCAAGTCACAGTGTGTGACAAACAAAACCCCTCCAAATGTTTACTTCTCAGTTGCAAGCTATTTTAATTTTGGAGGGATTTAGAACATTTAAATGGTTGAACCTAGCTAATGACTGGAGAGGAGGGCACTGAAATGGCCATACAAACATCTCTTGGAATACACTGCTAACACTTTTGAGAAATTTAGGTTAAAAACATCTGATTTTGCTAAATAGAGACAAATTTCAGAAACAGTATTCAAAAGTGCTCTTAAAATGGGTGGAGTTTGGTTTAAAAGGCATCCAGGGTGGCTATATAAAGAGAGACTGTTGAAGTACAGGGTTCTATTCTATAGGGTTGGGATTATTCTCCCCATTTTACTGCAATGACAAAATATTCACGGGACAGAAAGGTTCATCAAATGCATGAAAGCAAAAGAATTGTATAGACCCTAACAGTAGTGTCTCTTCCATTTCACAGCTGAGATTTTGCTGTCTTGCTTCTCTTCATATCTAGAGTTCTTCAATGTCAATCTGAGACAAAAAAAAAAAAGGCCCTTCAAATGTCTTGCAAAAGTACAGTAATAATTTCGTAACATCCCTCTTAGATGCTCAGACATTTCTGGGATCATAACATAGGGGCAGGAAAGAGAAAAATAACAATGACAAATCATGTGTTCCCTTTACCATCATTAAGTGTCAGGATAACTTAATTTGCTGAGACTGTAAAAACAAAATACCAAAAATAAGTATTTTCTTAAAATTCTTCTTCATGGCATGCATGGCTTAACTTAGATTGCTCTGCTACTCCAGAGCTATTCCGTGCTTTGCGATAAAGGAAGTGGGTGTATACTGGTGATAATGATTGTCATGCTGGTAGTGCCAGCATGATTTCCCAGCTAAGTAAATGATTTAACCATCTTCTAAATGTGGAAAACCTGATAATAATGACAATAGTAAATACCTCTTGTCTAGCGTGCCATGGCAGAGAGAATTTGATCATGTTAAGCTTTGTCTGCTGCCTAATGCAATGTAACATGGCAGATAAAGGAGATCAAATGAGGGACACTACTAGACTTGAAGGATGATAGCTCTTGTAAAGCAATTGATATGAGACTATGCCAATGCAGATTTCAGATGTTTATTGAAATAAAGTCTTGAATTTTTGAAACCCAGCAAATGTATATTTTAAGGGCTGTGGATGAAACAAGTGATTACAAGTACAGCCGTATGCCTGTTACTGACCAAGCTGTTGCTATATTTTTGCATGCTTAATTTTTTTGTTTCTGCAAGTGCTTTCTGGAGGCGTTAGCTTGAACTTCAAAGGGTACCACTAGAAATGCTTTAGTGATTGTTGTGATCACGGAATTTTTAGTTACAGAAGTTCATTATTGGCTACCAAAGATAATTTTAAGTTTCAGTGAGCTCAGATTTAATAATATGCATTCAGAGAAATAATATCCAAGAAGTATTTTTGATTGTTTTCAACATTGTCATAAAACATTGTGTTTATTGGGTTATTTTAAGGAAGGTTTTAATTTGTGTTTCTTTCTTGTATTTTTGTTTCATATTTGTTCATTTTGAATGCTTATAGCAATTCACTATGTGATTCATTACTTGAGCCTTTAAAAAGGACCTGCTAATTATCTTTCAGTAAATAAGATGGAATTGCTTTAAGGGTTGTAAACAATTAAGAAGCCCATGGAGTCATGCCTATTCTCTCTACTTAAAGCTGTGTTTCTCTTTGTTTCTGCTTTGTTTGCTTTTTGAATGTTTAGTTCTCACTCCATATGCAGTTTAGGTAAAGTTTTCTCTTTGTGATAACTTGAATTATTTTTAATAGGCAAAAATGGGATCAACAGCAAGAGGTTTTTATTATTTTTTTAATACCTGAAGAGTGAAAACACCTTTATTTAGTCAAATATCATGTGGCCTTCCCAAATAAAGTGTTTAGGCAACAAAAATAAAAGTAATTCATTTTCTTACAGTTTACCAATAATTTGTTAAAATTGAAAGTAGCTTTACCAAGAATTTGTTTTCCAGATCAAATCTGATGTGTGTTCTCAACAGCAGAGTAACAAGCTGTGAAGAGCAAACCTTCTCCCCTTAGTTTGTGAATTTATTCTCCATTAATTTCAATTATGTAGGAAGTTTTCAGATAGGGTGGTGTTACAAACATTTGGGTTTTTTAATGGTGTTTGAATGCTTCTGTGAATACTTATGAGTTTTAGACTTCTTCACTCTTGCTTTTTGGGTTATTAAAATGCTTCTCTAATGTATCTTCCTCAATAATTGATATGTATTAACTATTTAGAATTAATTTTGCAGTTAAAATATGAAGGAAAGAATTAGCTTTAAATGTATTTGGGGTTTGTTGTAGGTATGACATGATAAAAACAAGAACTCAAAAGCAGAACAAAAATAAAATTAATTTTCTTTCTCTGTGTAGCCCACTGTTTGTGAACGGGAGCTATGTGTATTTGCTTTCCAAACATTAGGAGTGATGAACGAAGCTGCTGATGAAATTGCAACTGGGGCTCAGGTAGAATTATCTAATGCTTAATAGATGTCTGAATTTCTGTAGTATACTGAGTCTTCTCAGTCTCTTCTAGTATGTGTTTGACTTTTATTCCCCATATGAGTACTATTTGGTAAGTACATTATTTATTTGTCTACTGTTATAGCTGTAAATGCACTGGTTTATTTATGGTGTATTCAGATGGTGTTAATGAGGTGTTTCCATTGTTGTGCTTCCATGTAATTAGAGTAACCATGTTTTTGTGTTCTGTTATGTTCAATTAGGTCACCTGGGTTGTTAATAATGGCAGTCATTGTCATTTGGAGATAATTACCATTTATTTTCACCTAATGAACCATTGCTACTCTCATGTAATTAATAAGTTACTTCCTGCTCATGGTCATGGGATGCAGCCTTCCACTGAACATTGGTTGTTTTGATCATTAAATAACACTGGGAAAGTCCCTACTGATGTTGCTACACAGGGTTCTTTTTTTTTTTTTCTTTTCAAGGATCAGGACTTTAATATAAGCTTGTTGCCTGACTCTGAGTTCAGTTATTGATGTAGTTATAACATATTTTTCTTAAATTATTTTTAACTATATTTCCATATCAACATTTAACACAGGAAATTAAGCAAAAGTTAAAAGATTACGTTTAAAATCATCTTAAGATCTTAACCTAAAAGTTTACACATCTTAAGGAAATTGGCACTCCTCCCTAGTTTGATCAGGCAGGAATTCTACTTGTTAAAGCCATGATGGCTGTGTCAAATCACCTGCCTTTCCTCCATGTGCCTTAGCATCTTCTAGGGGTATCTGTTCCATCATCTTCCCTGGCACAGAGGTGAGGCTGACAGGTTGGTAGTTTCCAGTGTGCTCCTTTCTACCTTTTTTAAAAATGAGTGCAATGTTTCCCTTTTTCCAGTCATCTGGTACCTCACCTGACTGCCGTGCCTTGGCAATATCATGCAGAGTGGCAAGTCTATCAGCCAGTTGTCTCAGCACTCTGGGTTCCATCTCATCAGATCCCATAGACTTCTGTATGTCGAGATTCCTCAGAGGTTCTCAAATCTAATCATGGACAGTGGGAAGCATTTTGCTTCCCCATACCCTGATTTGAGCTTCATCCACTTGAGAGGTGTGGGAAGGGGAGACTGCCACTGAAGACAGGCAAAGAGCTGTCAATTTCCTCAGTCTTCTCATCTGCTGTTACCAGTTTGCCAGTCATGTTCAGACAGTACACTTTCTTTGACCTACCTCTTCTGGTTCATGTGCCTACAGAAGCCTTCAATGTTATTATTTGCATCTCATGTCAAGTTCAGCTTCAGTCACACCTTGGCCTCCCTCACCCCATCCTGGCACAAGCAGGCAGTATCACTATATTCTTCCCAGAAATCTCTGCCTGTATTCACTGCCTGTGCATTTCCTTCTTCCCTTTCAGTCTGACCAGCAGGTCTAAAGTCATCTGTGCCAGCTTCCTGTCTTCTTTTCTGATCTCTTAAGCAATAGGGATTGAGAGCTCTTGTGCACTGTGGAAAGTGTCCTTAAAGATCTGACAGCTCTGTTCTGCTCCCTTGTCCCTGAGAGCAGTTTCTTAGGGGGTCCTATTGGCTAACTCTTTGAACAGCTGGAAGATTGCTTTCCTAAAATAGGAAAAAATTAGGTATAGACTTTTTTAAATATAGCTGACAGGAGAGGTGACCCTGGTTAGCTCTCAGTGTTTTATGGAGGTATCACTGCTGTGAGTGTGTGAGGAGCTTGCTCTAGATCTGTGGAGTACCACTAGATTTACAGAGGTTTGCTGCAGAGTTCTGAAGTGATTACAACATTAAGAATGCTTAAAAGAGTTAGAGAAGAGTTTTTGCCTGTTGTCCCATTGGACCTAAGTGGCCTAATCTTGCTAAGTTTCACTTTAGTGATAGCATTGCAGCCAGCTCACTACATTGGATCTGATTGAGCTCTCATTCCTGTTTGCAGAAAGGATTGGTCAGTTCAAGGGTTTGATTCATCTGAGCTATTTTTGTCCTTAATTCAGGAGAGTATGATTCACAGCGTAGGCTATCGTCACAATGGTTGTTTCTCCAGCGAGGCTCTCTTAGATAGCCTAGGCTGACTAGTAAGAGGTGGATGTTCACATTGTGAATCTCTATATTTTGTCAGATTAATCTTCCTCCAAATCATTTTGTCTAGTGAAGGAACCTAAACATAGGTTCCCATAATTGAAAATCACATCCTGTTTTTTCCTTCTGTGCTTTCAGCTAGTTTTCAAGGTGTACTCTGCTACTTTGTCACTCCAAACAGTCTCGTGGTTCCTACTTGGTAATAAGTGATTGTACTTTCTAAAAGTTTCAAGCCTGAACTCACCTTGCTTTTTATTACTCATGTAGGCAAAATGCCTGAAGATTAAATGTCTGATTTGTTGATAGTTCATACTCCCTGTAAGAGTCTCTGGAGAGAGAGAGGCACTGAGAGGCTGATGTTGTAAGAGGAATTGTCATCAGCGTCATCTTGTCCTTCTTGAAAATGTTTTAATCCATACTTATTTACTTCAGTACCTTCTGCTAAGGAGGGGGAGTTCACACCCACTTCTAAGGACATTTGCTAGATCACAGCACTTCCAATTACCAAGGAATGCATATTCAAGGTTGCATTATAAGGTTTCTGGTAGAAAGTTGCTTTGCTTTGCACTGACTCAAAACAGTGACCTTGAGGAAATCAAGCATTAAAAAAAAGCAGAATCAGAAACAATCTAGGAGTCAACAGTTTGTTTAAAGGAGGGCTTAGGGATGGTGTTCTAAGTAGAAGAACTGCCAATTTTAAGACAAAATCCCATAATGCAAGACAACTCTGAGTCACCGTATTAAGAGATCTGGGGACTCAAACAACTCTTCCCTAGCAGTGTTTTGTGACTGCAGGCTAAGAAGTGATTTTGAGAAGCAGGGTGTATGAACTCATACACAATTTCACAGTAATACAATTACGCAGTGGCAAGCCTGTTGCCTGACCTGGCTGCATATGCAGACTCCTCGTCTCCTTTGCAAATGCTAATGCATATGCCCTATTTTGAAACATTCAGCACACTTACAGGTATTATAAAATAGAAAGTAACCAGAGCAGCATTGAGGAAGCATCATGATTTAAATAGCTTCATTTTTCAATATATGTGAGATATTTAGTAACTGGAACTAGCAGAAGTGATGGAGAAAATTGTCCATTCGTGCTGAAGGAGCAGAGGAGGAGAATGTCAGCTGCATGACTCACCACAGCACAGTTCCTTTTGCCTTTCATCCTTACTTTCATTCTGCATTTTGCTCCTCCAAATGATCAGATACAATGGCAGATAACATAAAAACTTCTAGAACAGCTTGAGTTGTGAGAAGAAATTTGATATATGTCGAATTGTGCAAGAAACCTGGGATGCCTACTAAGTACAGCTCATCTCAACTTTTCCTTTCTTTCATGGAAAAGTCTGTTTTCATACACAGATGTTTTCTGAAAGCATAGAAAAAATGGGGAATGAGCTGATTTACAGCTAGTTTTTAATGTAGCAGCTTTGGATTTCATTATTAGCTGGATTTATGTTTCACAACTGCCAGAAAGCTGCATTCTCATGTTTGTTACTGCTGTATTCTATTTTTAAGCTCTGAATTATGTATTTCAAAACAAGCACAAGGGAATCTGTTGCAAAGTTGTATATGTGCTTATGTGCACACATGTGAATACACGTCTATGTACACATTTTCATGCATGGTCCTGCAGTGAAATCTTGGAAATTGTAGATATTCAAAGCTGTGTTGTGGTTTTGTACAACAGGGTGGAAGGAGGAGGATCCCCCATAGAGAACTGTTCAAATGACTGTTAAATCACTGCAATATTCTGGCCTTAGCAGAAGCAATGTTTACAAGTGTTTCTGAACACAGTCTTCAGGAGAACAGCAGGAAGTGGTACAGATTTCACAGACCATTCTTTGTTCTTGAGCAACATTTTCACTGGCATGTACTATACTGAGATACACAGGTCCAGCACAACTTCATTTCCTTAGACAATGAGTTTAATACAGGAATTAATATATGTGCACAAGAGAGAGCAGACGTGCAAGCAATATATTTGGCATTTGACGTTTAGGACCAGATACTGGTCATACTTATGCAGCTGGAATAATACGCCAAGGCTCAATTTAAACCCTATTGAGGTTAATGAGAAAATTTTAGTCCTAAAATATGTCCTATGGATATCACAGTTTGGGCAATACAGGTAACAATGAAATATGGTATAGCTATAGTGTGTAAAAAAAGCAGAGTGGAAGATAGAATATGAAAATGAACATATTGAACAATTGTCTTTCTTCATCCCTAGGTGGTTGATCTCTTAGTATCCATGTGCCGGTCTGCGTTAGAGTCACCAAGGAAAGTTGTCATTTTTGAGCCATATCCTTCTGTAGTTGATCCTAATGATCCTCAGATGCTGGCCTTTAACCCGAGGGTAAGTAGTTACCTTGAATTATGTCATTGTTTGATTTTAGTCATGCATGAGATTTCAAAGCAAGGACTTCCTATGGAGGAGTCTCCTTTACTATAGGAGATACAGCTCCAGAATGTAGCACAGGTGTATGACTGTTTTCAAAACTTTGTAGCTTTTTTTAATTGTCTCTGAGAAGGTATTTGAATATAAACTTGTTCTGGTTTCAGCCAGGACAGGGTTACTTTTTGCAGTAGCCGGGAGGGGGCATGGCTAGGGCCCAGAGGTTATTCTATATCACCTCACCTCATTGCCAGGGGCAGAGGAAGAGAGTCTCTTCAGGCAGAAATCCCTTCTCAGTAATTGTAGGTCATTGTATCATGGTGGAGGGAGCGGTTGGCTATTGTTTCTATGTGAATTGTTCACCTCTTTCATGTACCTTCTGTCATTAGTATTCTTCTTGTTACTGTTTGTTTTCTTATCTTGTTTTCCATAAATCACTCTTATCTCAACCCGAGATTTTTACCTTTTGTGCCTTCAGTTCTCCTCTCCAACCCACAACAGTGGGGAAGGGGAGGGGGAGGGCTGAGGGCGATAGTGAGAAAGGGATGCTTGGTTTTAGTGGGAGCACTAAATTGGACAGTAACATTCCTAAACCACAACAAAACTGTAAGTTGTATTCCAAGTTATGTTAAAGCCAAGAAACTCTTTCAGGGGGCGAATTCTAGATACTAAATTCTTCATTCTAATTGTCTTTCTCTCAGTATACACGTTGAACAGAAACAGAAAGATGACCTTTGAAAGGTGGCCATGTGAAATGAGGCATTTCCAGTCCACCTTTTTATTCTTAAACATATTATTGCTGTCATCTCATTTTCTCATTGCAGTTATTTCCTTAAATGTGATTTTTATCAGATGTTGACATAATAGTCAGGTTTTGTACAAGACAAGTTTTAAATTAAAGAATTGTACTCACACTATCTGCTCCTCAGACTCCAAAAGCTGCCTCTCAGGAAAGCCCTCACTCCATTAACTACTTCAATTCCATTAAGCCATCTCCCCAAAGGTATAAATGAGAACATAGCATATCCTGCATTGGGAGGCGTTTCACTTTTTCTGAACAAAGGCCAGCCCTTCCTCAGGAAGGGCCAGGTGTGTTCTGTAGCATGTGGGGAGAAAGACTTATCAGGAGGTGCTTGGAACGGGGCTGAGGAGGAGACAACTGTCTGGTGGCTGGGCAAGGCAGGAGTTTGAAGCAGATGGGAATTTATGAGAGAGAGTCACACCAGAAGAGGAATGGAGAGAGTCCCCAGGCTAGCAGTGCACACACCATCACATCCCTGCTTATTGTCAGCATGGGTCAGGTGAAGGACCATGGGCAGAAGTTGGCAAGACTCTATGGGGGACACTGAAGCTCGTGAAGGTGACATGTCATGTGGAGTGGATGAAACATGGAGAGTTAAACTCATCCACTCAGAATACTCAGAATCACTCCACATCAAGGTAGTGGTTCCCAAGCAATAGGTAGGTGATGATCAGTGTGAGTCAAAGGGACCACTGAAGGCCCCGTGATGTTTTATAGTGCTGTTAGCAAAGTAAACACATCTGTTTGTCCACATTTTATTTAAAATCTATTTGGGATCACTGCATTATTTATCTTAAAAGCATGTTAGCCAAGTAACTGTCAGAACCTGTGTTTAGTTACAAATATTTGTTGAAAAAGTGAGCCGATTTTTTTGTGTGTGTTGAAGATTCCATTCAAATTCAAAGAAAAGCTATCGATGATATATTTTTTCAGGTTAGAGGGGTTTGAGAGAATTGATTTGCTCAACATTTTTCCTGGCTTTGGTTTTATACACACCCAAAGAATTCAGGTTTTTATAGAGCCAAAGACTAATATTCTTTGAATTTATTTGCCTATTTTATGCTACATCAGAAGAAGAATTATGACCGAGTCATGAAAGCATTGGACAGCATCACTTCAATTAGAGAGATGACACAGGTGAGTTTAAAAATGTTTATCAAACTTAATCGTTATTTCTAGAACTTGAAAGGTGTTTATATTGCCTATCAGTGGTGCATCTAGAAGTCATTAGTATCATCTCTTTCATATAGAGCTGTAATAATATTAAAATATCTGTTCAAAACAATTAAGTTAGAGTATCCATAATGGCAGTCAAGTAAAAGTGATGAAGTGGAACTCAGATCTTTTGAATTTTAAATAAGAGATAATAACAACAAAATGGGGCATTGTAATGAGATAATCACCAACTGCTGCATTTCTGAAAATATCTGAGCTAGACCAATTTCTTTTGCTTTTACATCCAAAGCAAAAGAAATTGATTTTGTGATAGCATCTTGAATGATAACTTTATTTCTGTTATAGCAAAACACTTGATCAGCTACGTATAGTTGGGGACTTTAAAGGTTGGGTCTCTTGGGTTTACTGCTGTATTATTTCTCATGGCATATCTGATAGTCATATTTCTGTTTATTGTTACACTCCTTTCCCAAAGAACCGAGATGATTATAACTGGTTGTTGAAATGTCTTCCATATATCGTGCTTTTTGAGCTGCTGTATAAATGTATCCTCACAACAGTTTATAAATCTTGTTCTATATATATTCACAAAATACGTTGGGATTCTGGAATGGAGAATGTATAGAGAGGAATAAAATAAATCAAAAATTAAAGTTCACATATTTTTGTTAATTTATGTAACATCTTGTAAAAATTTAAAAAATCAAGTATTTCTGTTACTTCATATGATTTCTTTTAAAAATAAAAAATAATCACCATATTGCTTTTAAAATAATTCTCGGACTGATGAGTTTTAAAGGGATGCTTTGCACTGTAATTGAAATCAAGAAACATTTTCAAAGGAATATGATGTGATATTTTACCAGTTTATACTTTGAAAGGCTCAGAAAACCCAAAGTGTATTATTTTGGGGTATTTTTGAGAGAGTTAATTTTATGAATTTCCAGTCCAATTTCTTAATACAAGAGCCAAACAAAAATAGATGTCTTCTGCTGTTC
Source organism: Anabacerthia variegaticeps (assembly GCA_035583185.1). Taxonomy (NCBI): domain Eukaryota; kingdom Metazoa; phylum Chordata; class Aves; order Passeriformes; family Furnariidae; genus Anabacerthia; species Anabacerthia variegaticeps. Next base: position 56,829,936 of record JAWWEW010000088.1, on the reverse strand, counting down.
TCCCTGAGATCACCAATGTTTTCCATAATGTAGTTATTTTGATGCTAATTATGTGCTTATTTTACTCCAGGGAAAATAATTGCTATATTAATGCTTGTTGTTGTCAAAACACATTTATAACTCTGCAATCAGTAAAACTGTGATTTAAACCTAATAAGGAGTCCCATGTATTCATTTTAATAGATGAAATCATGGGCAATGTAACATATAATATTCAACATAGAAATAAAGAACTTAATTACTCTTTTCTAGGCACCTTACTTGGAAATAAAGAAGCAGATGGATAAACAAGACCCACTTGCACATCCTCTTCTACAATGGTATAAAATGAATTCACATGAGATCATTATTGAAGTACCAACTGTAATGAATAATCACTTGAGCAGTGTAATCTGGTGTAAGGTCACCCTAAGTATTAACACTGATATTTGCAACTGCAGTTGTTCACTACTGTTTCTGGACCTCATCCGGATCCTCTGATCTCACTTCATAGTTAAGATTTGGTCTACTTCCATCTGATAGGTTTAAATGGCTGCAGCTGGGTGCATTGTGGTAGCCATTCATAACACATTTTTAAGAAAAAAAGTATGGTTTGGTTACCATGTCTAATTAAACTGTTTCTTATTTTAGGGTTATTTCTAGTAATAGATCACATATTGTGAAGCTACCAGTGAATAGGGTAAGTGTGGGTTCTTTGTTATTTTCTCATTTTTCATGGCTTTTATTAGCATTTAGGTGGGAGTCTCCTACCGAAAAGTAGGTGTCTGCATTCAAACTGATTGCAGTTTGAATTGATTAATGGACTCCATTAATAGACAAGGGAATGAAACAGTCAGTTTCAGGTCATGATTTTTAGGATAATGTTGTGCATATCTGAAATAGGTCGAGGGAATAATGACCCTCTTTGAGGTGAGTAACTCAGATGCAAGTGTCTACCTTGTAGTCATCTAAGACTAGGTGAAAAAACATCACTGTTTTGTTACCATATAGAATAGTAGATGTAGTATTGTACAGAAAGCAGTACACACAAACACAATGTCCCAGGAGTTTCACATATAAGTACACCTTAAAAAGAGTATGGCTCTTGAATTTTAGATGGGTATATGTCTCTGATCCTCTGATTAAGGGCATATTAATCTTCAGCCTTCCAAATAACCTTAATTCAAAGCCACCTCTCATCAGAATACCATGATGAAATTGTTCACTTTAATTACTAGAGCCATATTAGACTGAAATTTTTTTCAAAAATATCTGTATGTTTCATAAACGGAAAGATATTTTTACAGATCAGTTTCAACTGGAACTGAATTTCGTGGCATTGAGACCAATTTCACCATGTAGTTATATAGATGCAGTTATGTATTGTGTGAAATGGCAAGATATCTTAAGGACTACCATCAGGGAAATACAATATTTTCATGTTAATCAACTTTTCTTCACATATCCACTCATATTTTACAGCAACTAAAGTTTATGCACACTCCCCACCAGTTCCTACTTCTCAGCAGTCCACCAGCCAAAGAATCCAATTTCCGAGCTGCTAAAAATCTCTACGGAAGTACCTTTGCATTTCAGTGAGTGCATATATTAGTATTAATCAAACTCTATCAAAATGTCATGCTATTTTTTGTTCTGGTATTTGAGGTTTACAGCTGTGAATTTACTGTTTTAAAGGATTTCTGATTTCATTTTGCATTTTACACTTTGAGCTTTAACTCTTTGTTTTTCATTTTATTCAGTGGTTCACACATTGAAAATTGGCATTCCATCCTGAGGAACGGCTTAGTTGTTGCTTCCAATACGAGGCTGCAGGTAAATAGACAAAATAGATTTTAGCTAACCTGTGTGTGTTTGATTACATGGTAGCTTTGGCAAGTTTTCAGAGGGTTTGGTTCTGATAGTCATATAGGTGGAAAAAGAGATGATTTCAAATACCCTCTTGTTTCCTGGAAAAAGTACTCTTCTGATACAATTAAGATGAAATCATGTGTTTGCTAAAATGTCTTGACAATTCCTTTGCTGGAATCAATGTTTTAGTCTTATATTGCGGAGCAGCACCTCCAGGAGGCTTTGCTTGGTACTGCTTAAAAGCAGTCACAAATGAGAGTTCGAGCTTCCTGAGCTGTGTCCACGTTGTAGGATCCAGGATCATGCCTAATTTTACAGGAACTGTGTTGACAGCTCCTTTTCTGCTCCTCTGGTTTCTTTGGGAATGGAAGCATGAGCATGCAGGCCAGAAGGAATCTATGTTGCAAACTTCAGTTCTCAGACTGAATCATCAGGAGAGCACTATTGCAGAGCAAAGTAGGCACTATGGGGACTGGGGAGCTTTAATGCAGAGTGTTTTAGCATTGTAGTTTTGACAGCGCTTTCCGAGTGCTGTCTGTGTACCTTGGAGGAGGATCCCAAGGTGCTGACTAAGGATTGGGATACAGAAAACAACAGAAAAAAGGAAATGGAAATCTCTGCTATTCAACTTAGTGGTTTGGATGCTTTTATTAGTATCTCTGGAAGATAATTCCCCAAGAAAGCAGAATTTGCACACTAAAATTCACCAAAGTAAACCCCTTTGTTTACACTTTTGCTGTTGTTGCTGAAGGTTGAGATACTGGGAATAGTAAAGTTCTGTTTTATCCAAATCATCATTTTTATCTCTCTCACACATCTTAGGCATATCTTGAGATGAGTTCATCCTATCTACCCCAATATCGACCAGTCAGGAAAACTATCTGCTCACCAAGGATCCTATACAACATTGTAGCATCTGATGAAGTGAAAGCATGTTTGGACACTCCTATGAGAGTTTTGCCTCATTGCAGAGACTATGTAAACATTATTGGGTCAGAGGAAAGAAACAGGAGTGAGCATGACTGAAGCCCCATGGTCATAATATCTACCTAGGTGGGAGATACTCTGAGTTCTCAAAAATGAGAAACTACTTGATGTGTTTTCACTAAAGGCATTTCCATATAAAGCAGTCAGATCCTGGTGAAGTGAAACCCATACTTTACCTTTTCCAGACAAGAAAACGACTGCAGGGCTAATAAGGAAGTGCTCACTTCTGTTGCTTAACCCAAGCTCAAATGACATGGAACAGTGATGATGATGAAGAATAGTCTTCCCTTTCCTGTGTTCTTTTCAGACATCTGGTAGCTTGATGGCTAAAGCACAATCCTGTACTGATAGGATATGCATGCCTGAATTGGCCCAGGCAAAATCTTGATTGAACCCATTCCACCAGTACTCTGGTGGAACTAACAACTGCATTTTTCTATAGCATATGACTAATCTCTTAATTTCTTACCTTAAAGAAAACAAAAGCATCTGTTGCTGCTGTTGATTCACAGAGACTGCCTAGGCTATGCTTCCTGACACATGTTGAGGTATATTATGACCATGTACAGAAGCACCCTCTGTAGGCATCCTCCATAGAATTGTTAGATTTAAAAACGGGAAACACAATTTTAACGCAATATATAAATCTGATGTAAAATTATGTGTGGGCATCTGGACATGGTTTCCAGAATATTTAAGTTTATACTCAGGGCACGTTTTTTTTAAAAATACTTCTTTGAACAGCATTAATTACCTGGCAATAAATTAGTACAATGAGGCAGATGCTTATCTACATTACAACAGGGACAGAGACAAGGTAGGGGAGTTTAGCACATTCTTTGCCTCAACATGAATGATGGATCAAGGAGGTCTCAGTGCCCTGAGCTGGAAGGTCATGACTGTGAGAATGATCAACTCCCCGTCAAACCTGAAATTCTGAGGGATCTGCAGCTCCAGCTGGATCCGTACAAATCTATAGTGCCTGATGGGTTTCATGCCAGAATCCTCAAAGAGCTAGCTGATGCAATTGCAAAACCTCTCTTGACGATTTTCGAGCGGTCTTGCGAATCCAAAAGATGTCTCAGGTGACTGAAAACTGGCAAACCTTGTCCTGAATTTCAAGAAGGGCTAGAAGAAGGACTCTGGAAACTACAGGTCTGTCAGTCTCACTTCAGTGCCTGGCAAAGTTGTGGAGATTATTCTGGGAGGTGTACAAAAACACCTGAAAGACAACACAGTCATTGGTCACAGCCAGCATGGCTTCATGGGAGGTTTTATGACAAGATAACCCACCTAACTGATAAAGGAAAGCCAGTTGATGTAATCTTTTTGGATTTCAGTAAAGCTTTTGACACTGTCTCTCACAGGATCCTTCTGGACAAAATGTCCAACACACAGCTGGAT
>JAWWEW010000088.1:56797875-56814505 GCA_035583185.1 Anabacerthia variegaticeps | reverse complement strand
TTCTAACTTCTTGCTACATCCCACAACAAAATACAAACCTCTCATATGGGAAAGGTCTGACAGAAAAATTACATTAGTACCTCAATATTTCACCCCCATTTATGAATTTTCATGTTTATACTGCTGAATATTTTAAAAATTGAGAAAGACATCCAAACATACTTTTGAGTCTTTCTGGAGATTCAGGCAAGTATTTAGCATTCAAGGGCTAAATTAAGCAATTTGAGTTACCTTTTCTGATGACACGAATCAGCATAGCCCTGTTTTCCCCAACAGCGCTACACTGTTTTGATAACCCAATTCTTTAGCTTCCTATTACTTACTATAAAGTGGCCAGGTTGTGTAATATTTTGTTTAATGTTTTACAGGAACTAGTCAATGACACTGGAATTTTTTTGACTTATATTTTCCCTCTATAGCTCTTGAAGAACTGTTCATGATGCTGTATGATTTTAACATTATAGCTGTTAGTACTAAAAATGCATCTGATGAATAATGCTAAGATTATGCTTTTGTTAATACAAACATAAAATCACTCTAAGTGAAGACTTTGTGCATAGATCAATTATACTTTGCTTATAAATCATTTACTACTGTGGAAGCAATTAAAATTCTTCCAACAAAGATGAATACAAAGTAGGAAATAAAACCTAAAAAGGGACAACTGAATGAAGAGATTCATGGTTTGAAAAGAAAAAACTAAGCTAAACTAAAAAAACCCAAACCCTAAGCAAATACAAAAGCAATACCTAGTTATTTAAGCATTATATTCGGTAGATTTTTTCTTGGTTCTGGAAAATGAAAGTGAGATACAAAGAGTATGAGCCATGACTGACATGACTCACCACACACAGCCTCTGTGTTGGCAGCACTGCAGCAGCTGAAATGTCCCTGGCCACCCATCTCTTCCCTGCTGTGGCACGCAGCATCCTGCCATGCAAAGCCTAGGTGTTAATCTGATGTCTGCGCAATTTCTTCATCATAAACACTACCTCAAGGTGAAGGACAAGCCTGTTCATGAAACCAAGCAAGGCTGGTTGATTTTAGAGCAGTTAAGACTATATGTAGCACTGGAAGCTGTTCAGAAAGGATCTTGAGTCCAGTGAGCCACATTTATTCCTCAAAGTGCTCAGGAGTGAAGGGACACGTGCTTCAGAAGGGGATAAAAATGGGAAGATTTGCTCCACGCACAGCGTCATTCCATGTGCATGGTGTCATGTAAAATGCACAAGGATGCTGCCAGTAGTTTGAATTTCCCCATTTTGGTAAATGTCAGGTGTGAAAGTACTCCTGTCTTTCCTGGAATGTCAGTGTTGTATTGCTCACCAGCTGCAGTTACAGCCACTGGCATGAGGGAATAAGACACCTTGAGCTGCTGTTCTGTAGCATTTTGATTGCATGCTGCTAATAAGTTTTACTCTGCCACAAAACAGCTGCTATGTAAATTAATGCCCATTGCACTTTGGGTTTCAATTTTGTATGTGTACTAGGTAAAAGACATTTGTAAACAAAAATAAATAAAAAATTAAGTAGTTTTTAGATGAACATACCTACTGTGTCAAAAACCTGCTGAAGAGGTTACATTAAACGTTTGACAGAAAGTCAGTAAAGATAGTCCTTAACACAGACATTTAATATTTTAAAAATCATTTTTGAACCTACCCATTATGTATTATGTATCTCTGAATTTTAACAAGCAGCCACTCCTTGATGTAAGCATAAAATAGTCCTTTTTCTTTTAACTGTGCAGCTTTTTTTCTCCAAATAAATTTATTAAATTCTGTGTACAAAATCATACTGCAGCCTGCTATTTAGCCTATGGTGCCTTAGAGTTACTACAAATATTTAACAAAATGTACATAATGTAAATACTGCCAGAAGATCACTAAGGCCAAATATTTTCTCTATTCATTTTTTACTGCACTTGCTTTCTATTGCTATTTAAGCCTCTTTTATCCAGCCTTGTAACAGCTACAGCATTGCAGCCAATGTAAATGTTTACCATCAATAAATCAGAATTTGTTCAACAAGCACTGTGCATTTGGGCACTATTTTGAGAACTCTGTTCGAAGTTAAAACAGCCATCTAAGAATTAAATGGGATCTGAAGCAGTTTCTTGACTTTCACTAATCTCAGTAACATCTAAAAGTTATACCATGCTTTTACATGTATTATTGTAGTATTTTTTTTTTGCAGTGGTCTTTTTTAAAAAAAAAAAAAAAGAACAGTAAAACCAGCCTTCCTTGCTGTGTTTATCTGAATAGGTTACACAACTGGTTCAAAATAGAGATACTTGAATTAAAGCAGTATTTTGCATCTACAGTATCCTATAAATGCATAAGGATGTCTCAAGAGTCAATTTATAATTGCTTTTAAAGAAGTCCTCTATTTTTTCATGGAGCTGTTTTTGTAATGAAAACACAGCAAATATATAACAAGCCATATCATACTTCAGTGTGGCTATGTTTAAACACACATCTGCAACTCATAAAATATGCAGACATTTGTGGGACTGGTTATTAATTCAGTGAGTGTAGTGTTTTTTTCACTGCCTGTGAGCTCATTATATGGGTGGATATAAGTTGTACCTTTTGAAAGTTTTACCTTTTGTTTGTTAGATTTATTATTTTGTTATTGCAGATTTTGGATTGAAAGAAAAAAAGTGGTACTATTTTTCTGATAGGAAGCATGATTGTCAGAGAGATGAAACGATATGTTACTGCTACCTTAAATGACTGGTAAGTTGCCTTTGATTTAAGTGTACAGGCTGGAGCTTGAATTCTCTACTGGAATAGATATTCCAGATTTTGAGGATCTTAAATTTGTTAGAAGCAGTGACTTCCAAACTCAAAACAACAGGTGAATCAGAGTGGAAATCTCAGGCCTTCAGGAGGGACAGCATTTGCTTTGGCTTAACTGTTACTTCACTTCCAAGTGGCTCCATCACAAGCTCTCTCAATATGCACAAATAGTCAGCTTTGTCCAGAGAAAGTCTGTGGTGTATTGTATTCACCTATTGAACAGTTCCATGTGGGACCCAAGAGATTAGTAATCCAAACATTAATCAACAGAAGTAAAAGAAACTATTACAATGGACAAGAGCTACTTTCAGATGCACAAATTGCATTTTTCACAGTAGGAAGAGCATAAAATCCAAGAAAATATGGCCATTGCAAAATGTATGCTCTGTATTCACTAAACAATGTTTGCACATTTGACCAATGTCTCTTTTGAAATTAGTGTGCAGTGCAGATTGCAGCAAATAATTTTGTGCAGGTCTCACAGGCCTGGCCCCCCTGCAAGAGGGATTTGTCCTCCTGAAAAACTGGAAAGCAACTTAAATAGAGGTGCATCAGGTGAATGAAGCCAATAGTAGCTGAGGGCCACAACTTTGCTATGCCCCAGCTCTCAGCAGAGTGCAAACACTTTAAGAGAAGAAAGCTTAAGGAACATAACAAAGGGCTACTTTAAGGCTCAGTGCCTTGCAAAAGCCTAGCGGCAAAATAGATGAAAAACAAGAACAGCACTTAGGTAAAAAAAAAACCAACCAAACAAACATTTTTTATTAGACCACATAATAGAACTCTCAGGTTTATTTTCTTAAATATGACAAACATTTTCCATTCACATTTAAGGGAGAGAAGTGTGATTCAACACACAGAAATGGAAGCCTCTGAACTGGACATAAGACTTTCTTAATATCAGCACTGTATGTAGCTAACCCATGTGAGAGGCATCACCTATTGGACTTCAGCCAGTTCCAGAAAACTGCCATTTTGCAAAACGCTGAAGCAGTGGGAATTACACTAGCAGCAGGAACAGTGACTGCTACAGAAGCAAGAGCAGCACAAGCCTCCAGAGACCATGTCTGGAAAAAAATACAGGAACTCCTGGCTTAAGGTTTGCTCAACAAAAGCCAGAGCTTATCATCAGCAAAGCAGTTCTAATTTGTGACTTTTAAAGAGAAAGCTTTCCATTGTTTGGGAAAAATGAGAGAAAAAAAATTTCATTTTCTTCAATCTGCTGCCCTGTAGCTGTGTAGCTCAGTCTAATAGCATGTCTGGAGCATTGTCCCACTGTACTTGCCTGTAGCAGGTTTACTTACAGCAGTAGTTAGCAACTTTCCTCCAGATCTCAGGCAGAATGAGAAATGGCTCAATTAGCTGACCGTTCCTTGGAGCCTATCTCACATTTTATATACATATTCTGATGAAGTTTGTATGGGTAAAATATTCCAGAAAGGGAATAGGTAGCTGATACTTGCTGGTTTTCAGCATGTTCTTCCCATGTGAGCTGTTGAACAAACAATTTTGCTGACTGTTTAAGAAAAAATTCTTGATCCCTCCATCTCTCCTGATCCCTCCATCTCTCCTTCACAAATATCTTGGAGTTTAGGGGTATTTCTGCTCACAATCATCTACCAAAGCAAATTCAGTACGAAAAATTCAGGGATGAGAGGAGCAAGAGCCTGAACTAACTTGAATATGTATATAAATGTAAATATGTAAGTAGATATTTGAGCCATGTATAGGAGTGTAAGTTGAAACAGTTCTTTTGACTTAAAACTAAAGATCAGGATATCACTGTTTATAACACTTCTGACAAATACTGTGTGTTACAAAGAGTTTTTAACTGCCCTAAGGTGATAGCTCTTGGTAGATCTAACTTGCTGACTTTTTGTCAATTACATGTTTTGCTGGAGGCTTTCAAATTACACCTCCCTTGTATGGGTTATCATATAGCTGCCATGTTGCGCTTTGTCCAATATTCTATCTGTGTGAAATTGTATTATTTCACTATTTGGCCTTTTAGTATCCTATGCAAACTTTTGATTTCGTGTTTGCCATGCTAATCCGTAGCATATAAATATCAAAAATCTCAATTTTTTAGTATCAATCTTTCATATATTCTTTCAGACACTGTATGCTTTTGAAGTTTACATTCTTTTTCAGCTGAGTTCTTGACAATACAGATAGCATTCAGTCCATTTTATGCCCTAATTACAAAGTTCTTTAGGTGGTTGCTAAACATCTTGATAGACCTGAGAGGTGGCACTTCTCTCTCTCTGAGAGATGATTTCTCTTTTTTATCAAGATCTCTCCTTTTTATTTTTATTTTTTTTTTAAAGTCTCTTCTGCTACTGAAAAGCTATATAAAAAATAGAGGACTTGTTGCTGTTTGTTATGTTGTTCAATGACTTCATATTCAGCATAGCTATGCTAATGTGACCCAAATTTCTTGCCCATTGGAGTTCTTTTTCCTTTCCCTGTTTGGCTTGAACAGCTAGCCTTTAGAAAAACATCAGGTGTGCGCATTAAAATACAATATTGAGTATATTTCAGTTAAAATGCAAAAATGTGCAGCCATGAATAGTCAAAGTATTGAAATTACGGTTCTTCAATATGAAAAGCATGTGTACAAACTATTAACTTATACATGATAACAAGGTGTGGCCAAAACAGTATGCCAAGGAGGATGCTGTTAAAAGCTAAAGAGTGTTATAAGCAATTTCCTCTCATAATTTTCTTTTATCTGAGAAAATTTGGCAGTATAAATTTAAAATACTTGTCCCTACCTGTAGTTCTGACTCTGACTTTAAATGGGGTTCAGGTTGGGTTGCTTGTCTTTCCTTCACAGATTCTTCTTTTCCTGTGTTGTTATTATGAGGAAAGCTTACTGGAGCCCTAGTTACTTGAAAGAATGTTATTGATATTCTAGATTAATCTGCTTGAACAATTTCCTTAAATTGGTTTTAAATAGGCTGTTTCATCAATTAACTACCATTATGTATTTGCTTCCCTTCCATGGAGATTATTTATGTTTGTAAATCTCAAGTCCATTTACGTGAACCAAACTTTTCCTTAGAGGACTGAAAAATTTGGTGACATGTGTGTGTGAGATTTATCGTGGTAACTTTTTACTTGTTTCTTTACAGGTTGTGTTTCAGTGGCCTGGGCAGCAGATGCTTTGGTGTAGTGCAAAAAGTTATGAATTGATCCAAGTGAGGACTGATTTGATTTTGGCTTTTAGGGTATCACTGGCCTGTTGGATAAGGCTAAAAATTCTTGCCATTGCGATCAAATTCTATTTGAATACGATGTTACTTCAGGTAAAGTGTTTCTTTACATTGACTGCTCTGTGAATCTTTATTCATATATATTCTTGCCAACTCTATCATACATAAATGCAAAGAAAAAAAGTTACAACAAAGATGTGGTTCATGGTCCATGGTGACTGAAAATTGTGTAGGGGTTTATGTAGGGTAAAACTGTGCAAGGAATCAGTCTAGCAGTTTTATGGGCTGAACAGTTACCTTTCATGCCCAGAAATGTTCTTGAGGCTGTTCATTTTGCTTGTATAGGCACAGCCATCCCCCTCAAACTTGGGTGGTTAGTTTGTCTGCACCAAGAGCTTTACTCAGTAGTGACAGAGGTATTCCTTGGTGGAAGATTACATTTCTTAAAGAACTGCTGTGCTTGCTTTTCACTTTGTACAGTTTCCTGTGGCAAAAGCAAATGCAAAGTGGATGAAGGATACCATTACTTTGATTTGTAGCATTATTCGTACATTGTAAGTAAGTACAAACAATTCCACAGAGTTTAAGTCAATTATGATTCAGGTCTCTACATAGACTTCAATAGTCACAATAATTAACTTCAGTTTTCTTGACTATTCAAACATATATATATACATATATTCTTTTAAATTGTACTATTTTGATTGCCAAGTGGATGTTTGAATACAGGAAAATGAGGACCATTATTTTATATACACAAAGATTGTCTAAACTTGCAAAGAAAGCTGAGCAAATAGAGCTCAGTCATGAAGACCAGGGCTCTGCTAAAGAGAGATTACCAAATCCTGTGGGTGGTTTTATAAAAAAATGTGAGCAAAAGTCTACTAAAAAGTCTCTGTGGTCAGAATAGATTCAGAACCAAACTTCTTGAGGTGCAAGGCTTATGGTTTTACATATTCCATCCCACCAGCCCCCAAACAAGGATTTGATTAAATACTTGTACTTGCCTTTTCTTTTTTTCTTTTCCTTCTTCCCACCAGAAATTTTCTCTGGGCAAATAACTATTTCCCAAAACTTTTCTAACTGTAAAAGCCATTGCGAGTTAATCACAGCTATGTCAGTTTAAGGATGTGATTTCCACAACTTAGTCCCTTAGATTTACGGTGCTCTCTATGATTTTTATTTTTTCCCCACATTATGAATGCCTTATTTCTCTTGAGGGTCATAAAAACTTGAAAGGTATAGTAGCAATATACAATGCAGACTTCCTTGCACCCTCTTGCTGGTCTGCATAAAACCTGAATTGAGGTACTCGTTTCCTGCAGTGATTAATCAACATAATGTGATCACTTGATGAAAATCATGCTATAGTAGTTAGATATTTTGGAGAGGAATGTGGGGGTTGAGGTTTTTTGTTTCACAGAGCCCTTTCAGCAGTAACTGAAGTTTTTCCTTTCTCTCCTGGTTTGAGCTCATCTCTGTATCTTTAATTTTGGTTTGATTTCTTTACATCAGTATGTTGGGTCAACCACCTAAAGGGTACTTAACAGGGGAAACAATTTTACTTACAGAATTCTTCCTACAGTGTCCATATTGGACCAAACTGCTGGTACGAGAAAGCCATGGCAAGAACTGCCTTTCTGAGATGTTCTTTGGCAGGCAGAATTTGCTTTCTGCAGGGAGCACAAGGCAATATGTCTGAAAATTTGGCCACTCTTACAAATTTGTTCTGAACTAAGTGCTATCTTCACTCACACGCAGACATGGGATCTTTCCCCTTCTCCATCTTGTCCAGGTGCATTTCACTTGTATCCTGGAGGTTCAAACAATTATTTTTTTTTAATTCAACTCCAGCAGATCCAAAGGCTCACTTACAGTAGAACATGCTCTCTTGCTCAAGAAAACACTTAGTTCTGTGCTAGCATTTGCTCAAAAGTTATTTTTCCAATGCTGTCTTGGAACTATACTCTGTTGTCACCACAAAAAGTACCACAGGACCTCTCCTGGGAGGACAGGCTGAGGTTGCTGGGTCTGTTCAGCCCGAAGAAAAGAAGGGTTCAGGGAGACCTTATTGCAGACTTCCAGTACTTACAGGGGGCTTGTAAAGAAGACAGGGAAAAGGTTTTTAGCAGGGGCTGTTGCAACAGGGCAAGGGCCAATGGTTTTAAAATAACAGAAGGTCAGTTCAGAGTAGATATAAGGAAAAAATTATTGACAATGAGAGTGTTGAAATACTGGAACAGCTTGAGCAGAGAACTGGCAGATGTCCCATCCCTGGAAATATTCAAGGTTGAAGGGGAATCTAAAAACCCTGATTTAGGTGAGGATGCCCTGGCTGATTCCACAGTGGATGGCAGATGGCCTTTACAGATCCCTTCCAATCCAAACCATACTATGACTCTACACAGAACTTTCTACCAGACCTGATCCCCTTCCTATTCCCTGGTGGGCTGGAAACTCATCTCCTCTCTTTTCCCAGTACTGCCTAGACATTACTGCTTCTGTCTCCTACACACACTTAGAGGAGTTTCACATGAGAAGTGGTCACACCACTGGGACACAGACCTACCTGGCTTTCCTACCAGCTGAGTCTGCCACATTACTAGAGAAATCAACAAACACATGCCCTTGTTGTAATGATTCTTCTCCTGTGTAAAAGACATCAGCTGGTAGAAAAATAAACAAAATAAGTAAACTGCCTGCTGGGCCTAGGGAGTGATACTTCTGAGACCTAACACTACCGTGGCAGTAGAAGAAATATGGCAGCCTGAGCTTTCAAACACTTGTCAAACTCTTCACTCATCTCAGCATAATCAGGTTCGGATTCTCATCAATGCTTTGTGAAATGAATGCAGTATACACTTTTCTCCACAGTCCCATGAAATATGGGTATGCATTTGTAGAGCCTGTCTTCTCAACAGCAGTCCTGAGAGAGATCAGCCTCAAAAACTACAGTCATGCATATAGTGTGTCATACATATGGGGAAACAGTACTATGGATCTGTGCTTGTGAGGGTGGAAACTTCTTTCTGAACAGGAAAGAAAAAGCCTTGTGTCAAAGATGCAGGAACAGATGGTATTGATTCATCCTGAGTAGGATGTGGGATTTGGGTTCTTCCCTCTGTTCAAGAACCCCTTTTCCATTACCCTCCTTGTGGCTCAGGACAGCAGTTCACTACTCATAACCTGTGGAAAACCACAGCATGTCAACACACAACTCTAAAAGACAAGAACAGTGACACAAACCCCCACCCATAATATACACTAAGAAGAACTAAAAGCACAGAGAGTGCAGCTTTTACAACATGCAAAGTGTTCTTCAGGTTCTAAAAGTAACTTGCACAGTAAAAGCAAGTATCTTCTTTGCTGTGTCATTAGTTTTACAGGCAGAAAGAGGAAAGCTCCTCCTCAGCAACACTGGCGGTACAAACAGTCCCTGAGGAAATCCATCTCCAGATCAGGACTCATTCTGAGGACCCATTCCGGCAGTCCATCACTGGGAACTCAGGACTGAAAGTCTCAGCCAACATCAACTGTCGGTAGAAAAAAACAAAAAAACAAGGAGGCTAATCTGTGAAAGACAAAACCATGATTTTGTAGGGCAAGACCAGCAGAAAAGTGAGTAGGTGTTTTCTACCAGCAACAGAACAATAGAACAAGTGTGTTCTGGATACTGATTGGGCTGTGGAGAAAAGTATGTGCAATGTTATGTTCCCACTTGTTTTCCATATAAACAATGGTGCTACCTTGTTTTTGTCCTTTGCTCATAAAACTAGTTCAAATGAATCATTCTCATAGGACTTCCTTTATCCTTGCTTCTGAACTTTGTAAATATCCTAAATTGAGAGTAAACATTGCTGCTGGAATTTCTATAGAAAATAGGGCTATCAAGACATTTCTTAATGCCAGAATAAGAGACAAGTCATGTCAAAGAAATGGTGATTCAGCAGTGTGCGTCCCCTGTAACCTGGTCTGTTCTTCCCTGTGGAGCAGATATGGAATTTAATCATCTCAATCTAAGGAAGAAAATCGTAGATCTGAGTTTTCTACTAGTGATTGACTATATTGCTCTTTAATAAAAGCCAATGTCATATTTGGCAATCATTAATGAAGATAATGAGATGTGCTCAGTTTTTCAAGGAGAATAGATACAATACATCTGCCTTCTGTGCTCTTTTTCTGCAACCACACAGCAGATATTTAATCTCTGGAAAAGTACCATCTAGTTCACGTTTCTCTGAATTTTAGGGTAATATTGGTCTGCATAGAGATTTATGGCATCCTTTTACTGGGTACAATTGCCTCTACACCTTGTACCAGAACATAGTCACTCTTGTTTGACTATTAAGACTCAGCTATCACAGTCATCTTCATGCTTTCTAACTTGTAATACTGTTTTTTCCAGGTAGACCTTGTTAAATTTCCAAACTTTTTTAGGACGTGAGTATTAGTCAGCAGGGAGGGGATTATAAAGTTGAAGATCCAGTTTTGAAGTAATTTATTTCCTTTTCTCAGAGTGGACTCACTTATACCCTTAAAAACAACTCACAAAATTATTTGTTTCCATCACCTGAGTAAAGCATTGTATTTTGCTTTCTTCTGTAAATAATGACATATTAAAAACATATTTTTAATTTTGATCTGTTCCATGGTTGTAGTCTTTTTCAACATTACAACATTTTCAACATTTCAGGTGATAGCAAAATTTTGAAAAGGCAGTCAAATGAGCATTCCTAGGTTTTATTAGATTTTATTTTTTTTTAATCTAAGGAGAAATGGTCATATATGCAACTGTAGTATTTGTCTTCCAAATTTGTTGAGCCACCAGATTAGATTTGATATTGTTTCCTCTACCTACTACTTTAGATTTAGGTCATTTGCTTCAATTTTTATTACTGCTGTGAGTTATGTAAACTGATAGTTATCATTATCAGCTGTGTTGAGGCATTGAAAAGCATTATCAGACATGGCTGTATGGCCAAAATCCATTTAAGGTGCAAGCACTTCAGTACACCGGGCTTTAAGGACCCATGAACCCTGAGATTCACATTTTGGCTTTATGAATCTTTGATGGTGTTCATCAAGCACAAATGATCAGCAGTAGTGGGTTGACCTGGCTGAATGCCAAGCACCCACTAAAGCCTCTTTATCAGTGCCCTCCAGACGTGGACAGAGGAAAGAAAATATAACAAAAGGTTCACGAGCTGAGATAAGGACTGAGGGAGATCATTCACTAAATACCATCACAGGCACAGCAAACTCAGCACCTGGAGATATTAATTAAATTTCTTACCAACAAAATAGGACCAGGAAAATGAGAAGTAAAATAAATCTTTAAAAAAATCCTTTGTCCCACTCCTCCCTCCTTCCTGGGTATTATGTGTCCCGTCCCCGCCCCGCCCCCCCCCCAACAGGAGCAGGGTAACATAGGGTGGGGTTTATGGTCAGTTCATCACACGATGTTCCTGCCACTGCTCTGGAAGAAGAGTCTGCTGCTCCAGCATGTGGTCCCTCCCACAGGAGACAGTTCTCCACCAACTTCTCTAGCCTGAGTTCTTTCCATGGGCTGCAGTTCTTCACAAACTGCTCCAGAGTGGGTGCCTTTCCATGGTGTGCAGTCCTACAGACACAGACTGCTCCAGCATAGGCCCCCCACAGCATCACAGGTCCCACCAGCAAAGCTGCTTCAGCCTGGGCTCGTCTTGCCACAGGTCTACAGGTCCCTGCTTCCCACAGGTTCACAGTCTTCCTTCAGGCATCCAGCTGCTCTGGTGTGGGTCTCCTCCACGGGCTGCGATGGGATCTCTGCACTCCTGTTGAGCTCCATGGGCTGCAGTGGCACAGATGCCTCACCATGGGCTGCACCACAGCCTGCAGGGGAATCTCAGTTCAAGCATCTGGAACACCTCCTCCCTCTCCTTCTTCAATTATATTAGTGTCTGCAGCATTGTTTCTCTCACATATTCTCACTCCACTTTCCTCTGAGTGCATTTACATCTGTTCAACAACTTTTTTTTCCTTCTTAAATACTCATATTCACCATCACAGAGGTGTTGCGGCTCAGCATTGGCCAGCAGTGGGCTTGCCTTGGATCCATCTGGCATTGGCTCTGCTGGATATGGGGGAAGCTTCTGGCAGCTCCTCACAGAAGCTGGCCCTGTAGTCCTCCCCATCACTACCAAAACTTGGTCACACAAACTCAGTACATCAATACATCTTCCGGATTGGAGAAGGATAAATTACCTGAATGAATAGCTGAATATTTCCTTTCTGCCTCTCTGAAATCTGCAGTTCAAAAATATGTAATGTTTCTACATCTTCCTTCAGCATGAGACCTGAGAGATTTAATTCTCTTGGAATATGATACCGTTCTTTTATCATGTTCTTTTGGTGTGAGAATAAGGGTTGTCTTTCACTGAGGTGTCATCTGGAGTAGGGCTACAAAAGGATAGTAGTTAATGTTCACAATATGGAATATAACCGGCACATTTGTATTTTATATGGTTTACACTCTATGAGAGTGCTTATTTTGCAAGATTTTTATTTTATTTTACTTGGCAAGGACACTAGCAATGGTCTTTAAAAAATAAATAAAATATGCTAGGTGTATATTGGCATGCCAGCAATTGTTAAATAACTACCCATTTGTATGTATTAAATCCTGGCAAGGAAGAAAAAGGCTTTTGCCTTGGAAAGACTTGCTCTTACATCAGTATGAGAAGTACACAAAGATGCATTTAGCCAATCTGACTTGCCAAAATGTACCACCATCTCATGAGGTAACTGAAAAAATAGTGATATCTAAGACATCCTCTCCAAAGCACTCTCTGGATGGTCTTAGTCCCTATGTTTCCTCTGATTTATCCTTTTTTCTCTTTACAGGTACATAAATTAATGATATATATACAAAAGGAGAGGAAAGCTGGACTGCTAGTAAAAGCAACTAAAAATAAAAATAATCTTCAGCTGCTGGGAGCTGTTTTCCAAAGCATAAGACCAGATATACCTGTTCATTTTAAACATATGATTGTCTGGAGCTATTGCAGAGACCACATACATCAGCGTATTTCTAAGCACATTGATTTAGCCAGGTGCTCTAGATGGATTGGTGGTAGTAAAACTAAAATATTTTCAAACACAATGACTGTGGTATGTTAAATACTTTGTATAGACAGGTGGGGAAAATCCACTACATATATTTGTCTCTCATTTCCCTTAATTTGTAAATGCTTTCTGCCTCCTAGGATGCCTTCATTGTGGCAGTACTTTTCTTGATTGTAATGTCTTGTTCACTAATAGATATTTCCTTTACTTACATCTCATAGCTATGAAAGTATCAACTACATTACAACTTGGTTACAGTACTTCTAAGGGAATTATTATTCTTGTCTTCCAAAAAGGGAAACTGAGGCAGTGAGCAATAAAATTTCCTCTGGTATGAAGTACTACATGCTATTCCACAGAAAGCCAGTACTTTCAGGTGAAAAATGTGATTAATGCAAAGGTGGGGGTAGCAGTAGGCTGAGAGAAGGAACAGAGAGCGTGAAGTGGCAAGCCTTTGATTCTGGACATCTGGTTGTCTGACACTATAAGGTTACATTTGTGGCAGAGATTTCTGGATGCTGGCACGAGGCAATTAAACAACATAATTATATAGCCTAACAAAAACTCCAGTATGTTCACCTACCTCTAAACTGAGCGCCAAGGGAATTTCAGGATTTTCTACTGGGGCACAGGTATTTGGGCCAGAGCTGTATTGATCTCCTTACTTTTTAAGAAAAAGTGCCACCCAGGTTCATACAACAGAACAGACCTTTCTGTCACATCACAGCAAATTAATGTCCTTCATTAAAACCTTTATTTAAATAATCTTTCAAATTACAATAAGATCATCAATTCTCATTTATGACTACCTAAATAATTGACATATTGACTTTAAAGAAAAGCAAGGGAAAGAAACAGAAAAAGCAACAAAGTTCTGGATTAATTCTTCCCCTCTCTCTTTCTGATAATGATTGAAAGGAACTATTTCCTCAGAAAAACAGAGCCAAAATGTCGTGGTCTGCCATGCACAGTAGTTAGGCATTGTCACCCTGGGAGACAGCTTAGCTGCCTAGTAATTGCTTATGTGTGAGAGGGGAATAATGGCAGTGTATCACACTACTTAAAAGTCCTTGCAAAACACCTTTTCTGGTTATGGAGATAGAGAAATGGAGTTGCCAAAATTTTACCTAGAAAATTGTGCTGAGAAGCAGCAGGACATACTAATGCAAGCCCTGGAAACACAGTAAGAGTCCATTCCTTAGACTTGTTTTTCAGCTTAGCTTATACTTTGAAAGGGCATCCTCCTGTCACCAGCACAGCAATATCCGAGACCACTTGAACATCATGCTCAGGATTAGACTGTCTTCAACTACTTCTTTAGCAAGACAAATTCTGAAGTCTGTCCAAAGATCAAGAGTGAAGTTTGCTAAAGAATTTGATATCTAAGAACCTTAAATTCCATTTTAAAAACTGTTTTATTTCTTCATCTGGCTGGATTTCAGCAGCACTGGATTTCTACATTTTATCATTTCTGAGCATGAACATGGAGAGCTGCAGCCAGTTAAGTGCGGATTTGCATCATGATATCCAATTCCTTGTTGCCCCAGAAATAAGACAACACAGGAATTTTTGGAACAAAAAGCAATTTTTTTGGGAAATGACAATTCAGTTCAGTTTAAGAATGCTATGTGGATGTCCCTTTGATGAAAGTGTTCAAGGCCAGGTGGAATAAGGGCTTGAGCACCCTGGTCTAGTGGAAGGCCCATGGCAGAGAGTTCATAATTAAATGATCTTTAAAATCCCTTCTAACCCAATTAAATTACTCTATGTTTCCAAGTGTTGTCTTCTGTGAAATAATATTAAATAGAAATAAGCAGAAACACTGGCAATGCATAGCTGGGGAGGTTTTGTTCCCAAATTTCTGTCTTCTGAGCAGTCAGCCAGCTGACAGCAGTGCTAGGGATCTCTGCTTCCAGAGTGCTACTCTGTAGTAAAGATGTCCTAAGGGTACTCTGGGATCCCCGAGACTCCCTCAGGGCACTATGGAAATGGAAATTGGGGAGGATCTTAGGATGCAATGGCTCAGTGCCCTAGAACTGTACTGTTGGAGCCCCAAACTACAGCACGTTGAGCTATCCCTTGAGAGTCATTGAAACACACCAACACCTAATGTTTTATTTCAGAATTTTTTGTATCAGATTTTCCACTCCGGTGGAAATTTATATTTCACTACAGGAAAGAAAACTTCTCAAAGAGCTTAGTGCTGAGTGCAAATTCAGGCTTTAAACCAGAAACTATTTTTGAGTTTGGTAGGTGCCCATAAAAATGCTGGACCAAATTGGACCATCTACAATGCAGCTTTGTGAGAAGGACATCCAAGCACTGTAATAGCTCTGTTACTGCCCATTGTAGAGTAAGTACTTACGTAATGTAAACTTGTGCCTCTGTAATTCGTACCTGCTGAACATTCACTCAGAGTGTTTGTTTTCTTTTCTCTCCGTACATTGCTCGGGTCATCTGAGGATCAGTTGTACCACAGTCTTTATAAAACAGTTCATATACCATCTTTTCATGCCCCCAAAAGTCACTTTTTCTTCATTCTTTCTGCCACAAATAGTAGCGTTAGTTGATCTAATGTACCACATCCAAACTCCTTAGAGGGTAATAAATCTAGTTTGCATTGCTTTCATTTGTAAGCAGTTTTTTAGCCTGCATAAAATACATTTCCTTTCCTACTACCAACCTCTTGTTTCTTTTAAAGATATTTTGTTTTTCTGAGAAGAAAACCATTCTGAGTTTACAGCTGTTTTTTCACTGCATGTTATTTCAACACATATTAAGAAATAAAAAAAGAAAAGAATAAATAAAAAAAAAAAAAAAGCAAAAGGTCTCCAAGGACAGTGTCTTGGGATCTGAGACTCTGTTTGCCTCCTCTCCCTTAGCCATTCATGTGTTGTTTTGTTTGCTGCTTTCTGTCCTGTACTTGATCTGTGTGTGAGAGCATGAAAAAATATGGTATTGGTGAGAACTTTATTTTAAAAATCAATACAGCATCACTGTTGTTGGACGAAATTTGTGCAGAGAGAGGACACTTCTATTTAAGGAATTGCCTAAATGAATTGGGAGATAAATAGCAGTGAGGTAAAGCTGTTTGTATAAATTCCTCTAGGAACAAAAATAGTTACTCTTGTAATAGCTTTTAAAGCCTCATCCCTTTTCTTCCTGTAGATATGCTTACAACTGTTTCCTGCATGGCTCCATTTTGATATCTGTGCTGATTTTTAAAGATTTTTATATAGTTACTAACTCCACATGGTTCCATAACATCAGCTGCAACATGTTTCAAAGCCGCAATTGGACAAGTAATTATTCCAGGGAAAAACAAATCATGTCTGTTTATAATGGTCCGCACAGCTCTTTTTTCGAATTCTGTGCACTGTTTATGATACTTTGGTGAGGAGAGGGAAGTAGATCAGCTGAAAGGCAGCTCCAGAATCTGGCAGAGAAAGATCAAGATGATTTTGTGTCAAAATCACACTCAAATTTTTAGCTTACATAAACAATTGAAAT
>JAWWEW010000088.1:56769157-56779271 GCA_035583185.1 Anabacerthia variegaticeps | reverse complement strand
GAGACTAATATAATTGCTATTCTGTTAGTGCTGAGATCCTTTTACCTCACAAAAAGATGGAGAAGAAATTGGGGCAGGAATTCTCTCCCTGGGTCAGGTCTGTCAAGGTCCTATATGCAGGCTAGTTGCATGTCACTCAGAATTAAAATTCTACTCAGGGGCAAACAGGCAGGAGAAACAATTTCAGCTGGCCCCAGTGCCCAGACAGTGTGGATCAGAGGTGGAGGGATGGGATGGAGCAATCAGAGACTAGATACACAGGATGGGAACTTTCAGACTGGAGCCAAGTAGCATGCGAAAGAGAAAACAGGTTCTGCTTCCAGCCAATACCTGGCACTCCTCCTGACTGTTACTGACTTACCTCCAGGTCCTCATATACTCTGCCTTTAGCAGAGACAGCAGTTTAAATCTCTCCCCACAGTCCTTGTGGGCTGCTTGTTACCGCATTCTCCCTTCAGCTTACCAGAGCTGTGCTGCCAGGGCTCAGTTCCCTGTTTTCTCACCTGCCTCCATTGTAACACTGGGAAAGTCACAAAGGAAAGTAATCCTCATCCTCAGATTTAGGAGGTTAATTCTCACTCTCTCTTGTTTCTTTACATGTCCTAAATTCTGTCAGCCTTGTCAGTACAGACGAGCTTGGTCTCATGCCAAAGCCAGGAACACTGGGTGCCTTGTAATGGGCCTTACACATGCCAAGGGGGTGGGTGGAGGATCAATGTGAAATGCTGATGTCAGAGGTGTTTTATGTCTAATTCAAAGGCTTCAGCACTCAACTGTGGGATGGTCACAAATTAAAATGCTAACCCACACATTATTCATTCTGTAGTTTCTCAGAGCACTACTTTGTGTGAGAACATCCCTTTTGTACTTCAAAAAGGGCAGAAGAAAATAATTGTCATTAAAAAAGATGACCTTAGCATTCTCATCAGCTAGACAGATTCTTAAAAGAAGGTAACTAGAATTCAATTTTGTTTCAAGGGTGGCTGTTTGTACGGAGAAGTTAATGTTGACACTGATGAAGTCTTAAAGTGTAAGGGAGACTGAGCTGGTTGTTAAGATGAGTTCAAATCCAGACTTCTAATAAAGAAGAAAGAAAGCATTAGAACTGTTTATATGTCTATTAATGGTAGGTATGGTGATGGGGTTGTCTGTTTTTCCAGATGTTCTGGAGGTTGTCCAGGCTACATGACTTCCAAATATAGCTTATCAGTTGACTCCCACTCACAGCTAAACTTGGTTTGATCCTGCACTCAGATTTTTTTTTTTAATGCTTTTAATTCTTTTTTTTTTTTTTTTAATTCATAGAAAACTTTTTTTTTTTTCCCTGAAATATATATGGTACGTCACAGTCTTTGAATATTTTAGCATGCTGACATTAAAGCTGTTGCTTGGTCTCAATGTTCCACTTAGCCCAAACTGTGTTTGGAGACTGCTGTTCTAGAGCACTGCTTTCTTTCTTTTTTATGTTCTACATAGACTTTGACTTGAATTGATACTGTAAAACAGTACTGCAAGTTTTACACTAATATATACCATGTTGCATCACTTTTAATTACTTTCCTTGATGATTCAATACTCATTCACTTTGCAATGCATATTTAGTGGCTTGATGCAAAGGAACAGCTCTTTTCCTTACTTCCAGGAAAACAGTTGCTTGCAAATACAACACAGAGAATTAATTTGTACTAGGTGGCATAGCTACTAAGAAGAAACTGTGAGGGTGTTTTTTAAAACATGACCACTCTGCACTAAACATTAAAAGGCACTCTTAATGATTACCCCATATTTAAGGCTGATGAATAAAATTTATTTAGCAAGTTCATTACATTTTAGGACAGTTTCACTAGGTCTGCCATTTTTATATACTTCTCGTGAGGGATATTGTACTGCTGTGAAATCCAGCACAAGATGAAAAACATCCTGTGGATAAACACTAGGACAGTCAGAGTGTCCTGTGCAATTTTAGCTACCCGCCTCTCTGTAACTGGGACCGAAGCACAGACATTACCTAGTGACTCAGCAGCATGCTGTTGGCTCTGTTCTGTCTTCCTTTCTCAAGACAAATTTGCAGTAATTGAATTTTGCTATTGGGTTTCACAAGCTCCCACTCACATATGACTAAGACAAACCAAGCATAACCTCACAGGTAATCCAGTGCTAACACCGTCTGTGAATAAGCTACAGTCAGGGGAGGTACAATGGGCTTCCTTCTTTGCACAACTAATGTTTTTATACAGCAGTAATCTCCATCACATGCATTTACAGCTTCTTAGGGTTTAAGTTATATGCAGATTTGGAGGTGCATAATTGATTCTCTTCTGTGTGGAAACATGTAGACAAACTTAAACTTACTGATGTTTTTCTCATTTTATTCTACTTATGCTGCTGGTTGAGAAGTATGTCACTGGGCATGCAATAACAGAGCAGGAAAATATAGATTTTTCAAGAAGACTGTAAACTTCTGAATTTCTTTTGTTTTGCTTTGCTTTGTTTTGTTATTTATTCATATGGACAATGTATTGATTTTGTTTAGGCCTATCTAAATACCATAAGGAAGCTAAAAGTAGAGTTTTTCTGATGTAATCGGTGTACCTGTAGAAGTCGTCTACCTGAGTAAGTGCCAAATGACAGGGACCCTTTTTATCTTCTGAATTCCACCATTTCACAATTCTCCTTAGTTATTGACTCTAGATTTAGAATTTAAAGAAATGCCCAGATCTGCCCCAACACTGTTGGAAAGAGATAGCAAAAAAAAAGCTAGAAGAGCAGAATTTCCTGTTAAGATACAAGAGACTTTGTATTTCAATTACAAGAATCAATTACAGTGGTTCTCAAGCAATTATTTGTGAAGTTGTAATGCTGTGCATAAAGCCTAAGACTTTTATATTTTTGTGGAATATTATGTCTCCTGTCCTGAGTCATGAAGAGAGGTGCCTGGCTTGCCCACAGTACCTCCTACTGTCCCCAGTCAGGCTCCAACACTTCACAAATACAGGTGGCACTTGACTCAAGAAATTTATAATGTAACAAATTGTATATTTATAGTACTGTCCATAGATACAAATGTAGACAGGGACATATATTAAATTTATTTCGTATTTGACGTTTTATCCTGAATATCTTTGCTTCTTGTTAAAGGAAGTCTTTTTCTTTTTTCTCAGCTTTTCGTATTTCATGGAGAGCAGATGCTCTGGGCTTTCATGCACTCTGCCTCTTTCTAGCTGGCCTGATCCCAAGCACTCTTGATTTTTATGAAACCACATCCTTCTCAGTCTCTCCATTATAAGAGTGCTCTTGTCACTTCTTCCCTGTTCAACACTGGTTAGCCTGCTGCACTTAGCTCCTGCCCTCACCTGTGGAAAGGCTGCCTCTTCACTGTCTGCTTTCTCTGTGTTCTGCCCAGGGAATTGTCTCAGGAGCAGAACTGATGAGGCAGTGATGGAAAGGGAGTAGGAAGCCCTGTGAGGATCCTCCCACAACTCTCTTTCTCAGGAAAAAAAAAAAAAAAAAAGAGCATGGATAAAAGAGCAGATGTAACTAAGCCCTGGGGGACATAGAGGTGATGTTGAAAAGACTAACACCTTAGTGGATCTTTAAAACATCTTGATAAAAATTAGTGGCTAAAAGACAAATGTTGCAGAGTGAAAATGTCAGTAATATGGGGAATCAAAATGTAAAGAGAGCAGGTGAGGCACAAGCTTGGACTTGAATTTAGCAGGCATGTGTGTTAAATTAATTACTGGTGTAATTGTATATAAAACACCAGCCCACCAACTACTCAATTTGTGGGGTATTTCAGATCACAAAAGCTATGAAGGCAAAGAGACATATTAGTGGCTATTAGTGATATGTTAGCATATGTATGAGAGATATTTTTGAGAGATTATTATTAATATTTAATTTGTGAAATAACAAATAAACCAAGTACATATATAGTGTAAAGCAAGTGTGGTTTTTTTTTATTTAGGCTGTAGTTGTGGTAGATGTGATACCAATAGCTTTTTATTGTAGATGTATCAATTAATCATGTCTCTATTATCATTACCAATAGCTAATAATCTGCTCACCTGTAATAAATATCTTACCCATAGCCTAAATGGACTAATATACTGTATGAATTTACACACAAGTTATATATAGCCACTTATATTTTTTTTCCAGCAGTTTCAACTGAAGAAGAAGTCATGAGGGAAAGAATAAAAAAGAAAGGGTCATTTTACACTTTATTTGATTGCTGGGAAATGACAAGTGAAATTTCTGTAGCTTATTTATGTTTTTGCAAATGTTTCTAGTTTTTATATCCACATTCTAAACAGGGACAATTGCCCCAGTGCCGTTCACTTCCCAGTTGCTAGTCCTCAATGAGTCTAATAAATGACTTCAAGTTAGATGTGATTAGGAGTGATTCATGCAGTGATACATTGTAAGAATCGGGGAACACACTCAGGTTTTCAGCCATAGAACAAAGTCCTCTCATAACTGATTATGTCAAGCTAATGATAACTAATTATATCAAACTAATAATCATGCAAAATGATCATTAACTTGTGTTGCAAATGTACTTAGAAAACCTGTGTGATCTGGGACCCACAGAGATCTGGTTGCCATCAGGATCTATACAGTTGTACAGCAGCATATATGGCAGTTGAGCCACGGTTTAACTGCAGTGATTTACCAGTTACCCATCTTGGCCCCTGCTGGAAATGACCAGTGCCTCCTTTTTAGCTTAAATGGCCCATAAAATGGCTTGTGTTCAGCCCCTGGATTGTTAATTGCTGAGGCATTCTATTTTGGAACTCATTTGTCAGGGCAGAGTGGGGAAGAGCTTGTCCACAGCTAGACCCCTGGCCTGACTGCAGTCTACAACCGGATCATCTAAAAAGTGTCAGCTCAGGGAAAGAGATGAGCAGAATGAACTAACTTCAGGCTAGCACAAATACTGAAGACTTGAATAATTTTGTTACTTTAAAATTGTATTTAGTTCATTCTAGATATTTGCAACACTGAAGATAACTCATTCAGCACAAGACTTAAGCAGAATTTCTTAAGGAAAGACTATTCTACTGAAAATCCAGGTCTTGTTAGTCCAGTCCTTTTTAGAATGATGCTCCTGCAACCATCATACATCAGATTTCTCAAGAGAGAACTCTATAGGTGTTGAGGAACTAAGGATGATGCTTCCCCTGCCCTTGTCTCTCTCCCTGTCTCACAGCTGTATTTCGTAATGAGACATTGTGATTCCACGTCACCATGAAGGGGAAAATGCAGTCCTGAATAAAGGCTCCACTTGGTAGTAAGCATGATGTGGCAAATCTGGTCAGCAAAAAGGAGGAAGAAACACACACTACACCTCCTGAAACAGGGACTGTCGTGGACGCGTTAGCCCGGCCTCTCGGTCTCTCTTTTGTTCATACCACTGCCTGGAAAAGGTCCCTCTCTGAAAGAGCCAGGCTGACTTCAAGGGCCCTGCGACCGCCCGGTAAAGTCACGCTCCCGTTTAGGGATGGACTCCGGGGGGCAGCGGACTCGCCTCTCACCCGCGCGGGAAGCAGGCAGGGGCGCGCAGCCTGCGTGGCGGCGGGGACAGTGGCAGCCCGGTGGTGGCCCAGTGGTGGCCAGGTGGTGGCTCGGTGGTGGCCCCGGTAGTGGCCAGGTGGTGGCCAGGTGGCGGCCCGGTGGCAGCCCCGGTGGTGGCCAGGTGGTGGCCAGGTGGTGGCTCGGTGGTGGCCAGGTGGCGGCCCGGTGGCAGCCCCGGTGGCGGCCCGGTGGTGGCCCGGTGGTGGCCCGGTGGTGGCCAGGTGGTGGCCAGGTGGTGGCCCCGGTGGCGGCCCGGTGGCGGCCCGCCAGGTGGCAGCAGGACCCCGCGGGACGGGCCGTGCAGGGCCTGGAGGGGATGCGGGCTGTGTCCGCCGCGGCCGCGGGGCCGCGCTGCTGCTCCGCTGCTGCCCCGCTGCTGCCCGCGCAGGGGAAAGGAGCCGCTCCGCGCCCGCCCGGAGCACGGCGCTCCCCCTGCAGGGGCAGCGCGACCGCAGCCGGAGAGCCTGACCTCGGGGAGGGCGGAGGGAGTGCTCCGCGGCGGGGACCGCCAGCCCGGAGTTGGGGTGTGTGCCAGGAAGCGGCTCCAGGTTTAAACCGGGCTCAGGAGTGCGGTGGAAGGGCCGATGTACTCATTAGTTTGGTGCAATTAGCGCTATAACCCGTGACAGCGCAGCCCGCGGTAAAGACAAAGCTGTATGCAAATCGCCTTCCCCTTCCCCATCCCCCGCTCCCGGGGTCTGACGCCGTTCCTCAGCCTGTTTTTAATGATACGGTACGCGGAGTTACTTGAAATTAATTATAAGGCTCTTGACTAAAAGGCAGGGGGAGGCGTTGTCATGCGGCGGGTTCGGCGCTCGGAGCCTTGGCCACCTGCGCGTGGCAGCGGTTCCCGGACTGCGGAGGCTCCCGCATCCCTTCTGGCCGGGCAGCCGCGGGGCCGGAGAGCCCGGCTGCCGCCGCGGGCAGCGGCTGCGGAGCCCGGCGAAGGTACGGCCTGGTGCGGGAACCAAGGGGGTGGAGGGCTACGGACTGGGGAGAACCTGGGCGGGGGCGGGCTCTGCCTCCTTCCAGGTGGAGCAGTGCTTTTTGGAGTGGAGTGCGTGCGTGCCTCTGTGTGTGTGTGCGTGCGTGTGTGCGTCCGTCCACCCGCCGCTGTCTCTGGGAGTTTGTAGGTCTTGGGGCTCCTAATTTTCATCTGCACACTCTACTCTTTTTGAAGACCTACACGATTTCTTTTCCTAGAAGCTGGCTTGTTGCTTTCTGGCATATACTTATCTAACTCCCATCCCCGAAGATAAATGTTTCAAAATGCTGAGAGGACATGACTACAAAAAGTGCTGTACTGTGAGGAGGACAGAAGGAAGGATGTGAGGGCTTGTGAAATTCTTAAAAATGTAGTAACTAGTTACTGTACATATATATGTTATATGCATATATAATATAGAGTTCTGTGTAATCCAGTGGCAGGAAAAATAATAAGGGATCTTTTTGACAAGACTTTTTTCTGCCTCTCTCTCTCTCACACGCATCTTTCTGTTTGTCTCCTCTGTATTCTGCTTTTATTACATGAAGTTTGTTAATGCGACATGTCAACGTTGCTGGCTGCAGACTGCATCTCTTTTTTACAAAACTAGACTGAAAAAATTTCCACAAACCTCCACTTAATGGCACAACTGGTATGTATAAATAAAATCTTCATTTTTTAAAGTGACGTGGATGTGGTTTACTCTGTAGTCTCAGTAATTTAAACAGCACCTATCTGCTGCAGATAGAGTTGCTATGCACCTCTCTACTAGTGAGTTTGAAAATTCTAACCCGGCTTTGATTTATTTCCTCTCTATCAGTGATTAATGCGCCGTAATTAGCTAATCTCAAAGCCATTATTTACAACTGGGGCAGACAAAGGGAAAAACTGATGATCCAGCACTTAACTCTGTTTGAAATTATGAAACAGAAAAAAATGTTTAGGTCTCGCCTCGGAACCGGACAGCTAGCCCTAAAAGGATAATAATAATAATAATAATAATAGTAATACCAACGTCACCATCAACATCAACTTAATTCATTATTTATAAATTATTTGTATTTTTTTTTTTCGGTCGAGAATATACTCGCACCATCTCTGAGATAAAATAAAGGAAAGTAAGCATCTGCTGTGAGTCTTCTCTCCCCACCTTTGTTGCTCTGTTAAGGAGGGGATCTAAATTTGAGCTTCCCAGATGCGCGGGCGGTGGGCACGGGCGCGGAGGAGGAAACCCACGGCTACACGCGCAGTGAGACGCAACCCACTCGTGCCCACGGGGGGCTCCGCTGGCGCTCGGCGTTCCCGTCGCCCCCATCCCCCCCGACCCCGGTGCCGAGCAGCCCCGAGTGCGACGGGGCTGGCTGGCAGTGGGAAGAGCGGCCGGGGGGCGGCGGCGCCCCCCCGAGCAGTGGCCGCCCGTGGGGGCGGAGGTCGGGGAGGCCGGCCGAGACTGCCCGCCGGCGTCCACGGGTTTCCTCAAGGTTTTGCGGAAGAGTCCCAGCTCCGTTAAATCCTGAGATTTTTCTCTTTCTCTTCCTTTTTGACTGTGAGAATATAGCTTTCTAATAACATCCTAATCTCCCGCCCCTCACCATCCCGGAAAGATAGGCAGGCTTCGTTTGATCTAGAAATGAGAGAAAAGGCGGGAAATAAAACACCTATGTAAATAGCAGGAAGGGAAAGAAGAAATTCGATTAGAAAATTTAAATATTAAGGGGAAAAAAATCAGAAGAAAAACAAAACCCGAGGGGTGCTGGGATAGGGGCAGAGCAAAGGTGTGTGGTGTGAGCAGGCGCTGATTGTCCAAGGTTCAAATGCTCTTTGTTCCGAGGTGCCTTATCAGGGGCGCACAAAAGTCATCCTTATAGGAAAAAATAATATTAACTCTTTGAAGAAGAAAAAAAGGAAAAGGAAGAAAATGAAGGAAAAAAGAGAACCTATCAAAGACTCCCCACTCTGTTTATCATTCCCGGGGTAAAAAAATCCCGAAACAACATAATCTGCAACCTTTCCAGTTGCTCCTCTCTCTGCCCCTCGCTCCCTCCCAAACAAACAATGAATTACAGATGATCGCCCCGTACTCGTTCTAACGCGGCGACATGGAACAAACCGGGAGGGACCGGGCACGGCAGGGAAGTGAAGAGCTGCAGGGATGGACACTCAGGGCAGCGAGGGACTAGCCCTCTCCGACAGGGCCAAAATCTCCTCGCCCTTCTTCTTTTTCTTCCTCGCCTATTGAAGGATTGATTGAGACATATGAGTAATGCCTGATGCTACTTAGCCTTTGAAAAAAAGAATCCAGGCTCTAAACTCCAAAGAATTTTGCATGGGATTTTGGTTCTGAGAAATGCCCCTGTTTGTCCTAAATCCAGCCACAAAGGGAGGGGGCTGGGTGGGGGACATCTGTTTAATTTGAAGCAATAAATACGCCGGATCTGTGGCTGTTTGGGGGTTTCCATTTTTAAAGATGATTAATCCTACCTCCACGCCCCCCTTCCAATTCGACTGTAAAGAAATGGATTAGGAATGGTATCAAGAAGGATTATTCATTTGTATCAGGCAGATGGAGCTGTACAGTAGGGTTTCAAAGAAACAAAGAAAATGGTTTCTAAATGGTTGTTTGGCATGAATTATTTGGTGGATTTGCAAACAAGCAAGGCGAAGCACTGTACAGCAAAATGTAGAGGAAACCCATCTGGCACCTTCCCCATCCCTATCTGGAGCTGGAGGGGTTTCCAGGCAGGTAGCGGCGGAGTTGCTGAGCAGACCTGGCCCGAAAGGTCGCCGAGCATCAGGCTGCTCTTCCCTCCTGCACCGTGAGCCTCCCACCTGCCCGAGCTGCAGGACTCCGCAATTTCGCCGGGGCTTGGGGCTGGCCTGGGAATTGCTAGTGCCTGTACCTGCGAGACGAGCCGCAGGCGGAACTCTGCAGAGCTGGACCCCTGTAGGCTCTGGGGAACACATCCCACAGGGCATGGACCTTGTGGGGTCCTGGCTGCTCTCCCCAGCTCGTTACCCAGCTCTCCTCCTCCCCATCTGGCCCTCTCCGCTCAGCCGTTCTCAAAGTTCAGGGCTGACGGGGGCAAATAATAAAGAAGCGACAAACTTTCGGAAGTGCTTTCATCCCGATCCGTCCCCCCTCGCATTTCTGTTTCTCCCGGAATTTTTCAAGTCAGCCCCGCGCTGAAATCTCCGGTCATTTCAAACAGTTACAAATGTGATTGACACGTATGTTAATGGTTTGTTTTTGTGCAAAGCGGCTCTGCAAATTTCCAACACAAACACATTGTGTAGATCAGATGTTAGGTATAAAAATGGTTTATTGATTGAAATAATAGAAGCATTATTTTGATTTGTTCTGACATGCTGACTGATTTATAGATTCCTGCCCCATTGATTTCTTCTTGTCCGGGCAGAGGGAAATGATGAAATCTCATGAAAATGCCCTTTTGTGCTAATTAGGAACCTAAGGTGCTTCTTTCTTTCTTTCTCTCTTTCTTTCTCTCTTTCTTTCTTTCTTTCTTTCTTTCTTTCTTTCTTTCTTTCTTTCTT
>JAWWEW010000088.1:56738340-56751293 GCA_035583185.1 Anabacerthia variegaticeps | reverse complement strand
CCTGACTAGCATGGGAGACCCTACCGGAGGCATGAACCACCGCCAGCACAGCTCGCAACCTCATAAGGGCACACAAGTTTCTCCCCCACGACAAGGGGGTGTCCATGGAGAAGACATTACTCATAATATTGTTGAAAAGAAAGCCTGAAATATCAGAAAGAAATTTGAAGAACATACGACTGTGGCTGAGCCAAGAGAAGTGGGGCTGGGGTTTATAGATGCAGTTAATACTACTGTGAGCAGTGCTAAACTGGCAATCCTGAGAGTTTAAAAAAAAAAAAAATCATTTACCAAGTTCCTTCTGTTGGGTTGAGTAACTCACTAAAAATAAATCATTCCTTTCTACTGCCACAAAACAGAGGAGAAATATAAGCATTGTAGTTAACAGAAAGCCTGACCTTAGAGATGCTATTGCCCCAGAGCTTACGAGATTATAGGGAAGGGAGAGTTTATAGCAGAGATTTTAGAAACAAATGCTTTAGGATTTCATTACACATTTGGGAAAAAAACCCACTGAAAAACATTCAGCCCTTTGGGACATGTTTCATGACTTGTATATCTTCCTCCATCAAGATTCAGCCCTCATAAAATCTCATGCTGTGTTTGTGTTGCTTTATTGCAAGCTCTTGCTATTTTGCAGCAGTACCACAAATAACTGTTACTGGAGTAAGCTTGCTACCTGACCATCTAATTTTTTCACAAAAGAAGCGGCAGAAAAATCGATATACACCTGGTGGGACAGTAGGCAAGATCACTTCTAATGCTGACTCCAAAATACAAATAAATGAATTAACTTGTTTATAAAATATAAGTACTATTAATCATCTTTATGATACTTTCTATGCAGATTTTGAATGGGAGATAGAAAAGTACAAAGCAACCATTCTTCTTTCATCGGAAAGATGAGGTTAAAATCCAGGCACAATGTTTTAAACAGAGTGCTAGGAAAACGTCATGTATTTCTACTCAGAAGGTAAATTTCTATCATCTTTGAAAGTATAATCCATCTGTGAGATACCACAGATTAGTATTTTAAATTGTATTGACTAATTTCTATATAGAGGTTTTTTAAGACTTGAGTTAATGAAATTATTTCCAGGTTGAATTAAAACTAATTTTTGGGGGGAATTCACAACAAATTGGCATTAAGCAGGTCTCTCTGACCTATCCTAGCATGTCTGATAAGGAAAAATAACTACTGTATTGATGCAGGTGAATCAGAAGTATGCATAACATACCCTGTAAGTTTTAAAACACTTCTAAAACTACAGCATGAAAAGGCATCACAGCACATATTCATACTCAATGGTGGAAACAAGATCAAACTCTATGGAATTTAACAATTATTCAGTCTGCATCCAGGTTTTTGTCATGTTTCAAGCCTTCACTAATGCCAGTTTTCTGGAAAGTCTGGATTCTTTTAGATGAAGAGGCAAAATTGTCCTTTAGCAATTTATTTGATGGAAAATAATTCAAAAGTATATGAGAGGTAATAAATAAAACTGAATTTTCATTCCCTTTTTCAACTTTGCTGTGATATATTTTTGGAATAGATTTACATTTATGACTAAGGATAGTGTCATCAATAATTTACCCTTCAGCAAAATGCATTATGTTATAAATTTAATCACACACCAGATCAGACTATTCTAATTTTAAGACTGTGTCATTAAAAAAAACCCCTTTTTACTGAGAGGGATGTGATATTCATCTGTGAGAAGTGCCTTTGCACTCACCCTCAAAGAATTAAGTTATTTCAGAAGGCCAATATCCAGATAAAATACTGAAGTAATTTTTCGCATGTTGCAAAAATCTTTGAAGTTGGTTCCCCTCTTTTCTTTTAATTGAAAGGTATAGAGATCAATAACTTTTGTGTGCTGTATGTCAGAATTTTCATTTATTTAAGGTGAACATAAAGATATATCCTCTAGGACTTTGAAACTCTCTTGACAGGTCGGAAAAAAGGAATTGAAATTAAAATAATCAAAATATTTCAAATGGAAAGAATAATATAATTGAACAATTAACAGGAAATAATTTTCATTTTCCATTAATTTGTAAAGAGAGTCCTGTCTGGTAAAGTTGACAGTATAATTTGAAAATGATTATACAAAGTTAAATCTTTAAAATGGTAGTATACATTTTACATTTGAAAATATTTTCAGTGCAGTTTGATATTTTTAAAATAATAAAGCAGAAATGGAATATTGTACTTTTCACTCTGTAGTGAAAAAGGTCTTCTATCAATATTTTTGTATTTCTATCATTTCAAGCATCAATGGCAACAAGAGATAACCATGTCCTTTTCAATCAATTTTTTAATTGTTTCCCCACTTATAGGAAGAATAAAAAAACCTGATGTCAATATAGAAAATGTTGAGCTACAAGCTTAAATATTTTAGCTACAAGTGAAACTTGTGGAACAACACTTTAATTTGTTGTTGTATTTAATGAGATAGCACACTGTTCCTTTGACAGAAGCCATCTTGCAGATCTTTGAATTCTTTAGCAATTAAAACAGTCAACGAAAAAAAAAACATTAAAATTAATTCAGTGCTCTTGTTCTTAGATGTTGTGATAGAATTATATTTATGACTAATTCCATTTTCATATTGCCTTTCATCTGATGAAGCGACAAGTATTTTTGAGTAATTTATTTTACATAAAGTCCAGTCAGCCTTATGGTAATTATCCATATGGAAATTTTGTTCACTCATTTTAGAAAATGTAAAAGCTCTTCTTTTGCAGTAGAGAACTTATCTTGTTTAGAGACTGCTATCATGGGAGTTTTTGTCACTGCAATGATTTACATAGGACTGCAGCTTAATCATGCCTGTATCATGATCACTGCTTGGCACTTGTGTGCTGGTATGTGTTTCCCAGGTCTGTAATCTGTTATCAAACTGAAGAGAAACATGGAATAAAACAATCTTAGAACACCAGAAGAAGAAAGAAGAGAAATCCTCATTGCAATACTTTTAAGTAGACTATAAATAAATTCCAGGATTATACTGCTCATTTCATTGATACTTTAATGAATTCCTGAGAAAAGTTAATCTGTTCAGTTTTTTTGGCTTTGTGGACAACGTGTAAACAATAATTATTATTTGAGATGTCAACCAACCAGAGATCTCTTGAGAAAATTCCCCCAGAAAAATAAACTTAGGTTTTCTTTCTTAAAGTCTCTGTGGAGGCATGAATACTTAGCATCTCTCATTCAGTTGACCTGGTATCTTTACCTTCCTTACCACAGCTACAGATTTTTAAAGCCTACAGAGAATACACCACTCTTTAGGAGCTTTTACAGGGAGGTATACATCTGTCCATTTGGCAATATTTTTTGTGAACATGCACATTAATTAATTTTTCAGACTTTTAATTCCTCTGACTTTTCTTCATTTGAGCAACAAATTAAATAGAAATCTTATAGTCAGGACCATATTTTAATGACCAAAAGTTGTGAAAATGCAATGCATTTGAATGTGCTCTTGATATAACATGAAAAGAAAATGATTTTCCACCAAAGCTAGTTGTCTAGTTTGTCCTACAGTTAATAAATAGAGAGATTCCTAATAAGATTTAACCTATTTACTTTCTTCTAAGGCTAGATTGAAATATTCTGTGAGGGTTTCTTTTTCCCAATGACTACAGAGTGTGTTAGACAGCTAGTTTAGAGAGTTATCTCATGTTTGGACAGGTAGACTTAGATATGAAAATTATCAGCTTTATTTTTTCAACTTTAAGTCTGGACTGTGACTGTGGTATACTCAACACTTACATTGCTTACTGTAATACAGCTTCAAATGCTTATCTGACTGATTCTACTTTATTCTTAAATGTATGATAAATTAATAAGTAAAGGGTATTTTCTCTGAGTTGGAACATGCTATTTTCCAAGAAAATGCTTTCTGTGATCAGTGTGATTATGGTGTGTTCAAAGCAATACTGCACCAGTTGTCCTTGTGAGTGTTTGGTGCTACTGTAATGTAAACAAAACCTCATATTAATTCTTATTCCACTCTCAGAGAAGTTTATCTCAAAATTATTAGGTCTGATCCACTTCTACCATTACTACCTATGTATTGCCAGTGATCTGTTAGTTGCATTCCATTACAAGCATTTCTGACATTACAATACTAAATGTTCTACTGCTTAATTTTTGGATACTTTGTAACCATATAGAACTCCATTCCTAGCACACAAATCCACAAAAGCCAAAGAGGAAACATGAACTGCCAATAGAAAAATCAAGACTGTATCTGAATATGGAGGTGAAAGAAAAACTTCTGAGGCTTTATGAGTTATGGACCTTCTCTGGGGAAAGAGTACTAAGTCAGAATAGTCCGTCTCCATTTCTGCCTTATTTTCAAAAAAAAATTCCAAGCTAAATGACACTTCTTCCCATTGGTGTTTCTGACATTCATCTAAATGGCCAACAAGATAGATCAATGACCTGGAACAACAGATGGGAATCAGTCCAAAAGAAGTCACTTAATTACTACTTTTGCATACAAACCCTGTCTCTTTGTGGTTGTATGGTTGGTAAAAAAAACAGCCCCCCTTGCTCTTTCTTTTCTAAGCTACTTTCTTTTCCCTGAAATAATAAAGATTTATTTAGAAGGATGATGGGACTTCTTTTCTCCCATCCCAGTGTGTTGGTATTCAGTAACTGTCTTGGTATCTATGGAAGGCATCATAATCTTTGGGTGTCATGATTTAACCCAAGCTGATAACACACAGCCACTCAGTGTCCCACAGCAGGACAGGGAAGAGAATCAAAAGAGTAAAAGTGAGGAACTTCATGGGTTGAGATACAGACAATTTAATAGGGAAAGCAAAAGCTGTGCACATAAGTAGAGCAAAACACTGGAATCACTCACCTCTTCTTAAGGGAAGGCGGGTGTTCAGCCATCCCCAGGACAGCAGATCTCCATCACAGGTAATGGTGATTTGGGAAGAAAAACACATGCCTCTGAACATCCCCTCTTTCCTCCTCCTCCCCTCAATTTGTATACTGCGCATGATGTTGTATGGTACACAATGTCCTTGTGGTCAATTGGGGTCACCCATCCTGACTGTGACCCCCTACCTTCTTGTGCAACCCCATCCTGCTCACTGGTGGGGTGAGGAGCAGAAAAGAAAGACCTTGAATCTGTGTCAGAGCTACTCAGCGATAATAAAAACATCCCAGTATTGCCAGCAGTCATTTCAACACAAAAACATAATTACATACAAGCTAGTATGGAAAAAATTACCTCTGAGCCAAAAATTACTTTTGTTCTTAATTTCTATTTTACTAACATCTCAACTGGCAACAGCATTTCCCATGTTATTTAGG
Source organism: Anabacerthia variegaticeps (assembly GCA_035583185.1). Taxonomy (NCBI): domain Eukaryota; kingdom Metazoa; phylum Chordata; class Aves; order Passeriformes; family Furnariidae; genus Anabacerthia; species Anabacerthia variegaticeps. Next base: position 56,745,955 of record JAWWEW010000088.1, on the reverse strand, counting down.
AAGAACCAAGACAATATTCAACTTTTGATCTGTTTTAATGGATGGCTTCTCTTTCTATTCAATATCTATAAAGCATAGATATTCAATCTAATGAAATTGCATTAACTAGAGGAAGTCTCCCTTAAGAAAGAAGCCATTTGTAGTACTCCAAATGATAGTAGTGTATTCCAAAAATTGTGTAGCTTGTTGCAGGTCTGATCTAATCCTTCAAGGAAAGCTGTATGGCCATGCGGGCTTTTCTGAACTCTGGGATCAGGATCTGCACCATGTGCTAGTTGTTGGGGAACCATAGGTCCTCTACTCCAACATCTCCTAGGAAATAGTTGTCAGCTACATATTCATGTTGTTCACAGCTGTCTCCCACCTTAAATTACAGATGATGTAAGCTGCAGTGATTTCTTACTTGGTTGTCACTAGCTTCTAGGGCAACTACTGAGGACGAGAAGACAACATAGTTCCTGGCAGTTTCTTACTCTGAAAGTCAAATTTTAAATTTTCATCACTGAACTTCTAATTTTATTCAAGATATTAAGTAAATTTGATATTTTTTCTATAAAGTCCTTTCTAATTCTGAGAAAAATACATTAAAAATTTTAATGAATTCTCTTCCTGCTCAGAAGTGGAAAACCAATAACAATACATTATACATTTAAAAAGCATTTAATTAAAGTTAACATCAGAATACACTGCTAGTTATAGATCATTTAATTGTTATTTATTAAGGATAAGGTGAGGCATGAGATATCTCTGACATTCTTTTCAAGCTTTCATATTCTTGAAATTTATTATGTCAATCGTCAGCTGCTATGACATCACAAGATGAATTCAAAGCAATGATTACTTTAGTATTTAAAGTGCTTGGATTGTACCAATTATTCAGGCTGCTAAGTGAAAGTAAAAATGTCAGCTTAGTTCTCTGTAATCCCATAATGTTTAAAGGTTCATGAATTACACATGGGCCAAAGAGAGAGAGAAGCTAGATTTTGACTAAAAGACATTTCTGTGCAAAATGTGCTGAAGACAGATCTTTTAAAATGTTCTAGTGATTAATCAGAGTGATTTAAAACACTTGATTGCTTAAGTCCCTGTATTTGAATTAATTTTTATCTTAAAGCTTTCCTGTATTTGTTGTGAATTATAAGTAAATACTGTGTTTCTAATGCTTTATAGATATTTATTTGTAAAATGTAGGGACCCAGGTTTTACGTTTTTTGCTTTTTGAACTAATTTGAGAAATACAGGCACCAATAATATGTGACCAATCCTCAAAATTTTGTTTTTGTTTTTAAATCCTATGTCATGGTGTCACTTCTGAATAGCTTAGCTGAACATTGAGGTACTTCAGAAGTAAGGATATGTTTCCTCTTCTGGTGCTAGATAATGGAGGTAGAGAAAAACAGTCTTGAAAGGAGACTCTGTCAAGGAGGTTCCCGCAGAAAAATATTACTGTAGCTGATGAAAAACTAGAGGGCCAAGTAGTAAAGAGTTGTAGAATCATTTAGATCCGAAAAAATCTCTAAAGTTATCTAATCCAACTGTTGACCTAACTCTGCCAAGTTCGCCATTTAAACATGTCCCTAAGTGCCACATCTACATGTCTTTTAAATGCCTCTAAGGATGGTGACTCAGCCATTTCTTCAGACATTCTGTTCCAGCCCCCTCAGTCACTCCTCATGAGACTTGTGCTCCAGACCATTCATCAGCTCCACTGCCCTTCTCTGGACACTGCTGCATGGTGCTTCTCTGCAGTGCTGTGTGAGTTTCTTGTGACTTGAGGCAGGAGCTAGATCTTCACCTTATTGAACTTCATACCACTGGCCTCAGGCCATCAGCCCAGCCTATCCAGATCCCTCTGCAGGGTCCTGCCTTACAGCAGATCAACATTCCCACCCAGCTTGGTGTTATCTGTGAACTGAGTGAGGGTGCATTTGATTCCTTCATTGAGATCACAGATAAGGATATTAAACAGGACTGCCCCCAATAACTAGCCCTGGGTAACACCACCAGTGACTGGCTATGAACAGGATTTAACATCATTCACCACCACTCTCAGACCCAACCATCCAGACAGATTTTTACCTAGTGAGGAGTACCCCTTTCCAAGTCATAAGGAGACAGTTTCTCCAGGTAAATGTTGTAGGAAATGGTGTTGGAAGCTTCCCTAAAACCCAGGCAGGCAACATCCACAGCCTTTCCCTCATAGACTAGTCAGATCACCCTGTCATAGTGGGAGATCATGTTGGCTGAGCAGGACTTACCTTTAAAAAAAAACCCATGCTGTCTGGGTCTGATTCCGTGGTTGTCCTGCCTGTGCCACGTGGTGGCACTCAGAATGATTTGCTCCATGATGTTCCCCCACCAGGGAGGTCAGACTGACAGGCTTGTAGTTCCTGTGATCCTCCTTCCTGCCCTTCTTGTAGCTGGGAGTCACACTTTGCAACCTTCAGTCAACCGAACCTCCCCAGTTAACCAGGACTGCTGGTAAGTGATGGAGAGCAGCTCAGTGAGCACTTCACCAGCTCCCTCAGTACCCTTGGGCTGATCCCATCTGGCACCATAGACCTGTGTGTGTCTAAGTGGTGTAGCAGACCATGGTAAAATGGAGAGCATAAAAGAACATAGAATCAATCCTTCCCCTTTGTTATTTTAGAAGAAACTTTGGAGAAATAGAATCTGCATTTATTGGATGGGAGGAGAAATACAGTGAAAAGGGATGAGGAAAGCACAGAGAAAGTGCCTTCTTTCCTCACTCTTTATTTAATAAGACTAATTGTTTTCTTGAAATACCTTTCAAAGCTCTTATGAAAAATTAAAATCTCAGTTAAATTCTAAAATATAGTGGTTCCAGTTTACAATGTTTTATACTGTATTAAGCTATTATAAAAGTGTACTATTCATACATACTGTGTTTCCAGCATATCTGTGATGTATACTTGGAAGACAGATTGAGCTTATTCCTAAAACCTCACAAACTGTAAAAAAACTGCTCAAAAGTATCATTATACAAGGCCACTACATAATTTATAAGTTTGCAATGTAGTGACATGAAGAACTAGGAAAAAAGCGCCAAATTTCAATTTCTTAGTGTAGAACTGAGTTCAAGATTTTTCAGAAGACAGGTGAAGTTTTTTCATCCTCCATATGCTGTCAATGCAGTGCATACTGTAAATGCCAGGAAAGGAGACAATAAGACTAGGTGATTGTGATTCCAAAACCCATGTAGGCAAAGGGAAAGGTCTTGCAGTTGACTTCACTGCATTTTTACTGCAGATGTTGCAATCTGACCAGATTACAGTGTCCTGACATAAGTAATTGGAATTATACATTTTTTAAAAAGTATGCTCTCAGTCAACACTGTAGGTGGTTTGCATCACCATTGCATGATATATTACTAAGAAATACTGACAAAAGTAAAAAATTTAGAAAAATATTTAAAGATTTCTCCTGAGTGAGAATTTCTTCTGAGATTAAATAACCTTTAAAAGTATAATGGTTGTCTAGCAAAAGAGTGGGTAGATTATGAGTAAACTGTGAACATATGAAGACTTGCTAAGAAAAAAGTTTGGGCTGAATTATTTAATGACCAAATAAAAGCAGAACTGAGAAGTCTGTACTGAATAAAGAAAGCAATTTAACTTAATTTCAGGAATACAAACTGAAATAAAACCTATGACTATGGTTTTGCAAATGAAAGGTAAGAAGCATTAATTAAACTCTTTAAAAATAAATTAGAAACATGTGCAGACATGCTGTCTCTCCCTGGAGGGAGGTTGATAGAATAACAAGTGTCTGGATCCTTGAATTTGCCAACAAATCTATGCAATAGGCAGCAATATTCCCCACACTTTATTATACTGCTTAGTGATTTAATGTTTTTTAATCTAATTCTTTGTCGTTTGCTGGACTTCTCCTTATGTAATAATGGTGCTGTATTCCACAATATGTCTTTTTTTTCACCTGAAATTAAAAAAAAAAAAAAAAAAGGTGTCTGATTAGCTTCTAAAATCTAGCAAGCTACCAATAAAATGACACCAAAGACGAATATATGGAAACATGGTGTGTTTATAGAATGGCACCTTTCTGCATTCAAACAGTGCTGTAAAAAGTTAAATATAACCTGGGTGCAGTTCCAGTGCAAACTGTAATCAATATCTGTAATTTTTTTTAAGTATAGTTAGGGTTCTGGTGTCATCACTGATTGTGCAATATTTTATCTGCTTTAGTACAAGTACATAAAAGGACAGTATTCCGATGGGATGCTCTCTCCAGTCTATGGAAACAATTTTACCGTAGTAAGTTATCAGAAAATTTAATAGGTGCACTAATTATGTAACTATTTAAAACATACTGATATACATTTAAAGCTTATAGTTAGATTGGCTTACATCTTTTGCTTACAATAGACTTGAAACAATACATTTCTTATTCTGAGATGATTATTCGTATCTTAAGGTGTGATAAAACAATGTATTTTATTTTTAAAAGATAAGGGAAAACAAACTAAACCCAAAACATTTCTATAAGTTATAGTGCTGTGTAATATTGCCTCTTACTAGGCACACGACACTTATATAAACTAACACCAAAGTTGAATGTAACTCTTCATGTAAACAAAAGCACATGAATTTCTGTTCAGGTAGGATGGAAGATAAGTTAGCAGTAACTTCAAGCCCCAGAGTACTTATGAGGGTGAGTAGAAAGACATACAATTCAGAGGAATCTTTTGAATATTTTATTTTGTTTTATTCAAGGAATTTAAATCAAGTATTTCCCACAGCAGCTGTGTGAATCTCACTAGTATTTATATTGACCTTTTAATTGTTATAAAATCATGTATTTTTGTACAATTAGCATTAGCCTGCAAGCAGTAACCTTTTACATGTTTAAAGTGGTTACAGTGCTTGTTATTATAGACCACTTTCAATGCAGTTCATTTAATATGCTGTGTTTTTAACACAAATGTAATCCACTCTGCATTTTCCATTTAAAATGCATAAGGCAAAGTGCATCATAACAGGATGTAACTACGTATTAATCAAATTAGCACAACACTTCAAAGGCCCTGGCTTTTTACTAGGCTACTGTTAGACCACAATTCATGATGGAAAGAAGCAGTGTAATGAAAGGCTTGGCAAGGGAGCTGTTTATTTTCTTTCCAGAAAGATATATTGTAGGTTAATTTTCATGATGGGAAAAAATGTGGAGGAAAAGTAACAGTAAGCATTAAGCTAAAGCACAATAAATGGAATTTAAAATACTGCTATGGGTTTGCTATTGACAAGCATAAATGTAGTAATTAGTTGATGACACAACAGAGATCAAATGACCTATTGTTTAATTATTCAAACTTCATGACCCAAACAAAGAAAACTCAGATTATTCAATATTCATTGTGAAATGGGAACAGCTGGGAAGGTTCTTCCCTCATCATATATTTAACTTACTTCATAAACATAAGAGCCTTCAGCTAATACTGTTTAACTACTGTTTCTCAACAATATCAATATATACTACCCATTTTTTCAGTTTATGATGATTTTAAATTATCTTTCAGAATATGAAACATGCTCTTATGACATGCAAGACTCCTGCATTGAGCAGTCATGATTTAGGAAATCAGTGGACTGCAGGAAAGCATCAGGAAAGCACAAAGAGGCAGTGTCCACATTGCTTTCCTTGCAGCATAGGGGCTTGCTGTAAAATGCGAAAATGGTTTTCCTGCTTGAAGGTATACTCCAACATAATTAGAGTTTCAGTTGAAATTTAAATTATTTCTGCTAAATTTTGCAATTTTTTTTGTTTTTAAATATGTTCATGTGTATTTGTCTCATTAATCCATTTCCATTTTCTTAATTTATGTTTTTAGGCTGCTGGGGAGTTTGGAACTCAGTCTGAAAGTCAAGGGTGAAACTTCCATTGACTTTAACTGCAGTGGGACTGAATTGATGTATTCAACAAGACTTCCCTAAAACAACAATAACTTCTTTGTCTTCCAGATTCAGCCATCTACTCTTTTGTTACTAATTTGTTTATTTATGCAAACTTTTATGCACACAAGCTATTAATGTTGTTTTCTAAACCACTATGTAGTCATTACACCCACTACTTTTTCTATTTATTCCCAGAAGATGAAGGATATAGTACTCAATCCTCTTGCTTATGTTTTGTAAAACATATAAGAGATTTTTATGGTCTTATCTGTGTTTTCATTATTGAAGTGTATTAGTAATAGCAAAGTCTGTATGAGCACATTTCTGGAGATGCTGAAAATGACTGAATTTTATCCTATGGAAACCTGCTTTGACATACTTGATTTGACATGCATACGGGCTCTTGGTAGGGAAAATCACTGAGGAAATGTTATTTTAAGTTATGATAATAATGCTTCCAAAAGGAAGATTGAAGATGACAGGAGAAATCTTTAGGAACCTTTCAATTATGAAAGAAGGCAGTCAGTGCAAATTTTGAAAGTGTTCAGAGATTAAAAATATTAAAAATAGAATCTATCTTTAAGAGTACATAATCCTTTTTATGTGATATCTATATTACATACATAGTTTAGATAAAAGAATTTTATACGAATAATAAGATAAATATTAATTGTGGCATATGTATTTATACAGTGTATATGAGGATTAGATAACAAATTTTAAATGGTACTGGAATAATCTGTTGCTTAAGAGCCAATTTAAGACATGTTTTGAGGAAGAAGTTTGGTATTTAAACATATCTTTTCCCCTCTGCTAAATGGAAAATAAATTACTGAACTGGAACCCTAAATTACCTACATTAATATTCCTTAAAAGTGATATTTTTAAAGATTGGACTTTGTTTAGTGTGTTTTGTTTGTTTGTTTGTTTGTTTGTATGTATGCTTTTGGTGGTGTTTTTTGTTTGCATTTGATTTGGGTTTTTTTGCTTAGTTTACTTCTATTTCCTGTTTGGATGAAGCTAGATTTAGATTACTGGTGAAAATTCTATACAAACTGATGTAGATGAATGCAGTCATGTTAAAAATAGGTGTCGTTATTGACTATAATATGAGAACTGCACATACACACAGAATTTCCTTTGACAGTAAAAATTTTAATAATTCAATTCAGTCCATGAGACCATTACACCTGAAGAGCTGATATATAGTAATAATTGAATATTGGAGTATTCACATCCAGGTCTGGCTGACATGTGCTGGGTAAGAAATATTTTCTTATGAAAATTTCCAGCCAAATTTCATTTTAAGTTTTAAGATTAAAGATTAAGTTACTGTTTGGTATCCTGCCCATCAAAATGGCTTCACAGAAACTGCTTGTATAATGTCTGATGATATCCTGTTGTCATTGTAAATGACAAAAATCGAGTAAGAGGTTAAATTTTGATCTTAGTCATGAAAAACTCACAGAGATGCTTGAATAGAATTGTACATTTAAACAAAGAAATTTTCGATGGGGAGAACTATAGTGTCATTTAGCTATCTCTTTGTACCAATCTCTGTGGTATAATCTTTCTATATTCCCTCCAGATGAGCTTTAAATCACTCAAATCATTCCATCACATCACTAGAGAGAGGTTTTTTCTGCATGTACCAGACCTTTAAACTTGAGAACACCTCTTGGGTT
>JAWWEW010000088.1:56699137-56718784 GCA_035583185.1 Anabacerthia variegaticeps | reverse complement strand
GAGAAACTAAATACAAAAAGATCCCTGTGAAAAGGACAGTTTATGGTGGTACTGAAAACTGAAATAATGATTAATGTATCAAATCCATCTCTTATTCACAGTGCTTCAGCAACAAAGAAACCAACAGATGTGTGTCTAAAATTCCACAAAAGTGCAAAGCAGTAGCTGTAATTTTCAGTTTAGTAAGGCAAGAATTATTTGTGTGTTATCTTAAAATCTACTTCATCCTTGCCAGATATAGGTGGATCTCTGGCTGAAAACTGAGCCCAAGGTTCTCAGTGCACAGAGAGTGCTACACTCAGTGATTATTCAAGCTGTAGAGATCATGACGGTAAAAGTGTGTATTGTTGAATTGAATAGTATCAGAAGCAGTGTGTGAAAATGTAAAAAACAAACAAACAAAAAAAAAAACCCACAACAAAACTCAAAACCCCTGAAAAAGTGCATTCACTCATTTCCATTGGCAGCCTAAAGAACAGTATCTGGACTTCTGATTATTTATTGGCTATAAGTCTCTTCTAACTTAGTCTGTTAAAATTTAATCATTGTCCAATTATAGTATTATGTCTCTGTGAAGAAGATTGGGAGGTCAGAAAAAGGTGAAATCTGGGGGGGGGGAGGAACCAGACAAAATGTGGCATTGCTGCTTAAAGGGAGGTGAAATTGATTTTCTCCCTTATTGTTAATAAGCAGATGATTGACCCCCTAAAAAGACCAGCCTAGTTGGCACTGCTTTGTATGCCTGTCAGAAACCTCAGGAAAGAGGCCAGGGCAGCCTGAGCAAGGAGGGTGAACTACCTTTTACATCCTGGCTGTAACCACTCTGGTTAAATGTCAAGATCAGATGGGAGGGAAAACTGGAGACATCTAGTACTCTTCAGTGATATATGCCATGTGAATAAAAGACTTTAGGCCCAAGATTCAAAAAAAGTGTCAAATATTAAGTAAAATAAACTCTAATTGGCTTTCATTTCATTTCATGTATAAGATATGTAATCCTAACAAAACTAACTGGTAACAGTGAACTCTTCTTTCTTTCTTTCTTTCTTTCCTTTCTTTCTTTCCTTTCTTTCTTTGTTTCTTTCTGTGTTTCTTCGTTTGTTTGTTTGTTTGTTTGTTTGTTTCTTTCTTTCTTTCTTTCTTTCTTTCTTTTTCTTTCCTTCCTTCCTTCTTTACTTCTTTCCTTCTTTCTTTCCTTCTTTCTTTCCTTCCTTCTTTCCTTTATCTTTCTTCTCTTTTCTTTCTTCTTTTCTTTATTCTCTTTTCATTCTGGTGTACGTGTGGCTTTTTACCTTTCTACATCAACAGTTGCAAGGGAGCAGCCCTGTTGAAAAGCAGATTTCTGTGGCAGTGGCCAGAGTATATCACTGAGTGAAATTATTAGCCTCTGACATAGTGGAGGTCAGTCTAAATGATCTATTAGTCCCCTTGGACTTAAGCTTTATAGGAGTATTATTTTAACAGAGATTATAAATACAGCTCAATCACTATCTTTCATTGCTTTCCTGGTGAAGGGTGGTGGTGGAGGGTGGATTATTCTGTTGATTCATTTAGAGTAGGCCTACGACACAGATTCAAGAAAAATTGTTGGTTATTTGGACTCCCATCTACATCTACAGTAGAACATGAAGGATTTGTATGGTAATCACTGGGAAATTGCACACTGGGCTGTATTAGAAGGAGCATAAAAAACAGAATAGTTCAGGTGTTATTCTGTGTTCAACATCCCTGACACCACTGCTGCAATAATGAGTCCACTTTTGGTGCTACCAGTTCAAGGATTGTACCAACAATTGGAAAGAATCAAGCAGAATGCTCCCAATGTGGCTAAGGGCTAAGAGTGAAGGTTTTACACAGCTGGTCTTGCTAATCTGGTGAAGAGAAGACAGAAGAAAGCTAATAGCTTTTTACCGTTACCAAAAGGTTCTTAATGACAGAACCAAACTCTTCTTCTAGAGGAAAATAGCAAGAATAGACAATGGTGGCTTTTTTACTAAGAAGTTTACCTAGAGAAATAGTGAAGTCTCCATCTAGAAGTTTTTTTAAGATTCAGAGAGAAAATCATGAGTAACCTGAATTACCACTGATGGTAGTCCTGCTCTACACAGGAAGCTGGATTTCCAGAGGTTCTTTTCAGATAAAGTCTGTGAAACTCCATGGTACTTGTTTTGCAAGTATTTGGAAATCCACGAGGCTACAGAATCACTCTGCACCACCATAAATGGTGGACTGAAGTATCATGTGCTAACGTGGTACTGCTCTAAACAGGGGATGCACATCCATGAGTGTATCAAGCTTTGTGGGAATATGTACAAATGTACATAAAACAGTCCAATTAATGCCCAGGTAAATCTGTCTCCAAAGGTTTAGTATTTCAAGAAAGCTAAAAACTAACTTCACCAAATTATCATTGCTTCTTCAAAATTCAGAAAGATGGTCCTGTTACATACAATATAAATGCAGGAGAATGAATTTCTCGTGTAGAAATGTTTTCAGATAGAAAGGTATTTATTCAAAAAATCAACTATAATTCATTTAGATCATGCAGATTATTGAAAAATTTTTTTTTTTTTTTACATTAATACAAGCTCAGGTTTCAGTTCTCTGTCTCTTGAATTTAAAGATGTGGTCCATTGTCAAAGAATAAGACAGAATCATTCATATTTGTAAATATCTCTATGATTAGGCCTTAATGCATGTGGATAAGTAGGAAGAGATGATATAAAATTTTAGCTTTTATAATGTCACCAAACTTTTTCCTATGATTTGGCACACAAAGGATACTACATGAAACAACTGTAAAAAGAAAAATGTGACAAAGTGTAGTAAGATTTCTATGTCAAAACAACATCAAAACATTCAAAGGAGCCATTTATGATACCAATGAAGGAGCTACAATGATACTAATTCACATTACTTCTCTCTTCTTTACTTAATTATTAATGAATTTTAAAGTAACACAATTTTCTCAATAGATGGTACCACCTTGGAACAATTTCTACTGCCACCTCCTTATAGGTAAAGTATGTGTCGCCTGCATATTTTTAAAATGAAGTTGAAACCTGTGAAATTCTAAGTATGACTAGTTGTGTTACCTTCTGAAAATCACGGGGTTACAAGGAAGCAGGTTCTTTGAAATATCTGCTATATAAGAAGCTTAATTTTATTTTGAATCAGTGATTCACAGCTTCCAGGAGGAACCTCAAGAAACAAGTCAAATGACAGACACGAAAATGCTATTGTAATTTAAGAGAACAGAATATTTCTCTTTCAATTCCATCAGACTGAATATTCTGATGCATAATTTTCCATTGTAAATTCTATTTTCATAGATATAAAATAAGTGAATTTTTAAACGATTTGACATAACTGAAGCCAATATAACAATCTGTGGCCCTTTCATAAAGGAGCCATGTTAAAGGCAGAAGCCTGTCAGAAACTTGGTGCTAGATTTTATACTGTATACCTCTAATATTTTTGAGGTAATATAGTGCTATTAATTTCTTATTTTAAAGATAATAAATATTCAGGGTCTTGATTATGAGGTAGTCCTACTATATTAGACAAAAAATATTCTCTTGAGGTTTTGAAGGAATTGACTTGAGCACGAAAAACCTAATTGTTACTCCTACTGAATGCTCCAGTCATGCTGCTTTGTCTGTATTAGCAGGATACTAGGGTTATTAATTTGCAATGGTTAATATTTTTCCAAATGTATTACAATCGTTTGATTCATGAGCAGCAATTCAAATTAGTTACAGAAACTGAAGAATTTAAATCCCAACTGCAATCAGAAAGGGAATTTTTTTTTCTTCCCTCCAAATAAAGACATTATTGTTGTTGTGTGTTTGCTATAAACCAGCGTAAGGCAGAAAAAATAGCTCATTTTATAGTAGTCTTGGTAATACCATTTGACTTAATTGCCTTCTGCCTATCTGTCTCTATCCAGCAGTTTCAGCTGAATGTTTTTGTCCATGTCGTCTGGCTTAAACTCCAGTGACTTCCCCAGATGATTCTTCCTCTTTACTCACCTCGTTCAGACACACACAAAGGCAAAAAGCTGAGAGAATAAATGGTCTTGTACCGTGTTCTGAAGGTCAATGGATACAGGATTTGTAAGGCCGGCTGAGAAAAAAATTCTGAAGTCAAGAGCTTTGATAAAGTGTGCAACAGCACTTTAAATTGAACTTTGGCTCTATTTTAACGTATATAGAATGGATTCTGTTAAACTACAGTTTTCTGGAAGATAATGCTTTTTGCCTTTTTTTTTTGCCTTTTTTTTTTTTTTTTCCCCCATAAGCAGCAGTATTAAGAGTCTTTATCTCGTATCCTTTTTTTTTTTTTAACACTGCTGTCAGGACCTCTTCAAACTGAAACCCAAATGTTTGGAAGAGACTGTGACTTAGGGGTGTTACCATCTGGACATTTTAAGAAAGAGTTCAGAAACACACAGATATCTAAGACATGTTCAATTCAGCTACAATTCTGAGTAGTCTTTTTTCTTTCCATCTTCAGCTCTTTGTGCTTTTTCTCTTTGTGGAAATAAAAATGTATGTTTTGCATCTTTATATTTTATCACTGGGGAGGTAGAATTTTTCTGTGTAAGAGCAGGTCCTGGAAGTGGCTGTTCACTGACCTAGTTAGATAAAGTTGCTAAACTGCTTGGATTTGTAATGAAGCAGCTGCTTAATTAACATTTTTAAGTGTTAATATCAGGAGGAAAGGAAAGATGATGATAAGCTTATTCCACGAATAAACTTAAAAAAGGAAAATAAATTTCAGTTTACATAAGGAAAAAATAAAAGTATTTTAATTTTATTTGAAAAGAATACATTTTTATTGCCAGGCATTCAATTTTGACCTAAAAAAGGGCCTGGCCTAGGTTTGATTTTTTAATTAAACATGGAAATGGTATAAAGAGAATGGTAATAATTATAGTAATATATGTTTTTAAAAGTATATTTTGTTTCTATGAATCATTTAAAAATACATGCCTCAGAAATATTATAAAAAGATATTCAGTCCAAGGACAAGAAGTTAACTGAGTGTTATATTGAAATAGAAACAATCAATAGAGATTTTATTAATATTCTTTCTGAATACTTTCATTTGACTGACTAAGATATTTAAGCTCAATAATCACCACAATATGTTTATAACATAGACATTAACTTAAAAGCAGAAAATCTCACTAGAAAGATGAGCTGTATTACTTTAAACATTGAAACTTATTGTATATTTTTTCAATGGTTTATCCTGAGCTTATCCTGGTGAGTTAAGTTTTGCACATGTGCATAGGCAGAGAAATAAAAAATTTTACTAAAGAATTTAAATACTTTTCTACATTAAAGCATTAGAAATATCAAATAATGCTGCTGATGTGAATATCTCTCTTGTGCATCTGAGGATTTCCACCACAGAGATTTGTGTCTTTCAAAATTTTTTCTTCTTCCCCTCCTTTTCCCCACGTTCTCTGTGCCAGGTCTATCTCCAGTACTTAAGGTTTTTCCTTGCTTTTAGTTCTTTATTTCTCAGTATGTTATTCTCTTTGAATATCCGTCATGCTTTACACAGTCATCTTTTTCTTTAAATAGCTCACTGAACTGTAACTGTGTAGGAATTGATTGGGAGTGCATCAATGGCTCAGTGCTCCACAGGGAACTACTGAGGGCCAAGTTATCACTATGCTCTGACACAGCTGGTTCCTGTTAACTTGAGTCTGAGATGCTGTATAGGTACCATTAGGGTAGGTAAGCAATAAGCAGTGATATGAGACCTTTGAGTCTAATGGCTTCCTTGCATAAAGGCAACATTAAATAAATGAATGAATGAATGAATGATTGAATGAATGAATGAATGAATGACATGTATATGTGTGTGTGTGTATATATATACATACATACATATACACAAAACAAGTACTACCATGGCTCATCTAACTGTAAAGACTGTGTGACTCACTATAACCTATGTTGCTTTGCATCTGAAGGTTGTAAGGCTACAGACCACAGTGTTTGCTGCAACTTGGCTGTGGGAAGAGCTTGAGTCTGCCTGTGCTGTGGTACCCCTATGGCTGGAAGATCAGTGTGTGGTGGAGTACTCACACATGCCATGCAAATGCAGTTGTTATTATCTCTTCCTTTTGTAGACAGTAACTAGATCACATAGTTCTGGCAAAAACAAAAAGTGGGGGGAAGTTCAGGGATTTATAGTGTAGTATGGTGTAGCATAGTATAGTCTGAGGTAATCCAGTATGGTGTTAGAACAGCAAAGCATAATCCTGTGTAGCATAGCATGGTATGGTTAGTGATGTATTGTGTAGTGTAGTGTATTACTGTGTGGTGTGATGTAGTGTAGTATAGAATACTGTGGTGTAGTGTGGTCTGGTTTAGTATAGTGTCAAATTACAATTTATGGAATAAAATAGAGAAGCATAGTGCTAAATGTAACACTGTGAGGTTTTGTTTTATTTATTATATCTAATCAAAAATAGGCTGAAAATATTAAATCCAGATTTCAATCCACAGATCATTTCTGATTTATCAGACATGTCATGTCAGTTCAAGTGACAAAATATTGCTTGTACCAGTCACCTCCAAATATATCAGAAAGTATCACATACAGAAATGAACTGAATGGAGTGGGGGAAAAAATAATAAGCTTAAATTAAATTAAGCTTGTTAATCGAGCAGGACAGGCAACTGTATTATTCTATAGCAGCTCTTACATTATGGTGTAATCCAGGGAGGTGAGAAGAACCACAGAATCACAGGATCACAGCATCATTTAGGTTGGAAAAGACCTCCACAATCATGGAGTCCAATCTTTGGTCAGACACCACCATGTCAACTAGATCATGGCATTAAATGCCATGTCCAGTCATTTCTTCAACATCTTCAGGGATGGTGACTCCACCATGTCCCTGGACAGTCTGTTCCAATGCCTGACAACTTTTTCAGTGAAGAAACTCTTCCTGATATCCAACCTGAACCTTCTCTGGCACAACTTGAAACCATTTCCTCCCATCCTGATACTAATTGCCCAGGAGAAGAGACTGATCCCCCACCTCACTACAGACTCCTTTCAGGTAGTTGTAGAGAGTGATAAAGTCTTCTTTGAGTCTCCTTTTCTCCAGCCCTCTCGGCCACTTCTCATAGGGCTTATTCTCTAGACCTTCCACCAGTTCTGTTGCTCTTCTCCAGACTCACTCCAGAACCTCAAAATTTTTCTTGTAATGAGGAGCTCAAAACTGAACACAGGATTCAAGGTGTGTTCTCATCAGTGTCTAGCACAGGGGACAATTACATCCCTGGTCCTGCTGGCCACACTATTGCTGATGTAAGATATTATGCCATTGACCTTCTTGCCCACAAAGGCATACTGCTGATTCATGTTCGACTGCTGATAACCAGCATTCACAGGTCCTTTTCTGCTGGCTGCTTTCCAGCCACTCTTTTCCCAGCCTGTAGGGCACTGCATGGGGTTGTTGTGATGTAATGGTTGTGACCCAGCAGTTGGCCTTTTTGAACTTTATCCTTTTGGCCTCAGCCCATCGATCCAGCCTTTCCAGATGACTCTGCAGAACCTTCTTACCTTCCAGAAAATCAATACTCCCACCCAACATAGTGTTGTCTGTAAAACTGAGCCCTAGGGAACCCCACTTGTGGCTGACTACCAAGTGGATGGGGCACAGTTCATCAGTACCCTCTGAGCCCAGCCATCCAGCCATTTTTTTACCCAGTGAAGAGCGCACCTGTCCAAGCTCTGGGCTGCCAGCTATTCCAGTAGTATGCCAAGGGCAGGTGGCGTCAAAGACTTTACTGAAGTCCAGGTAGACATCATCAGCAGCCTTCCCCTCATACACTAGGTGGGTCACCTGATCACAAAAAGAGAACAGGTTGGTCAGGCAGGACCTGCCCTTCCTAAATCTGTGCTGGCTGGGTCTCTTTGCTTGGTTGTCCTGTGTGTGCTCTGTAATCACACTCAAGATGATCTGGTCCATAACCTTCTTGGGCACCAAGGTCAGGCTGACAGCCTGTAGGTCCTCAGATCTTCCTTCTAGCTTTTCTTGGGGGTAGGCATCACATTGGCCAACCTCCAGTCATCTGGGATCTCCTCAGTAAGCCAGGACTGGTGATAAATGATGGAGAGTGGCTTGGTGAACTCTTCCACCAGTTTCCGCAGATCTAGACCTAAGATTCCGCATCCACATTCATTTTCAGATGGATGAATCCTGTCTGGCCGCATAGGCTTATGAGTGTCTAAATGGCTCAAAGGCTCACTAACTACTTCCTCCTGGATTGCAAGGGGTCCATTCTGCTCTCTGTCTCTACCAGCTCGGGAACGAGTTGCCCTGAGGATCACCAGTCTTACTGTTGAAGACTGAGGCAAAGAAGACATTAAATACTTAAGTCTTTCCCTCATCTTTCATGACAATGTTCCCCACTGCATCCAATAAAGGATTTAGATTTTCTTGTCCCTCCTTTTGTTATTGATGTATTTATAAAAACACTTTTTATTATCTTTCACAGCAGTCACCAGATTGAGAGAACCATGAGCAGACAGTAATGTCCAGAGATTTCAAATGATTTCTGGTGGGCAGTAAAGACATATCTTCTGTCTTTCAAAAAGAAAAAAAAATGACATTATAATATAGTAGATATTTATGGTAGACTATTTAGATAAAATGCTGAGCTAAAGGCAGGAATGAATGAAAGAGGAATATTTGGCAGAAACATGGCTATGGTGAACAAAGCTTTATGATGGCTTGTAAATTGTGTGTGAAAAATGAACATTTCATTAAATAAGTGTACAAGGTTATTTGCAGCTATGGGGAACATACCACTCATTTGGCTGGGTCTGGATAATTTCAATGTCTTTTTCTAAGACTTATTTTAATTTGATGCAATTTCTTTTCCTTTATTCCTTCTGAGAACTCAGGCACGTATTCCTGTGAAGCTCAGCAGGCATACCTTTCCTGTCTTCCAAACTTCTGATGCTGCTTGACCTATGGGGAGAGTCAGCAAGACAGTAAGAGTGCAGCTCAGACAGAGATCAAGTGAACTGCCAGTCTTAGACATATGAAACTTGGGAGATCTTGCACATGTTTTTGCAATGTGAGTGCAGAGAGAAGCAAGCTAATTTTATTTGCAGAACTAACTCTTGATAGTCAAGACTAACAAGTAGCAAATACTGGCTTCTTCTGTTTGTCTGTTGCCTATGCCTATGCTTAGCTTGGTCTCAGTCATTCAGTCTGCACTGTAGCTGTTTTTCATTAATAGCTATGCCCCGTACACAACCTTGAGCTTTTGCAAAACGCAGTAAACTATTTCCTACATTTCATGTCAGACAAAACATATGGGGAGAGAGACATTGCTATTATTTCGGCATTTGCATTTTTCCCTTAATAAGAGTTATCTTTAGGTATACTTGAAGGGGAAAATTACAGAGATAAATAGAAATTTAATCTTATGTAAGGGTACAATGACAAACTCAAATTAGAAACAGGGATTTGAAAAATAATTTCTGAATTTTTCATTCACGGGAAATAAGCAAAAATAGGAGTTTGAAAGAAGGGTGAGAAATTTCAGGAAACTGTGTACTTTAGAACTGTTCTTCTACTTTCTTTCTTTGTAAGATTCAATTGCCCCTGTAAAACAATTTGTTATGGACATATGGCAGTGGAAGAATTGAAAACCCACCAGAAAAATTCTCTATGTCAGCAAGGGGATTTTTTGAACTGACATAATGCTTAACAGCTAAGAAGGAAGGAAGAAAATGAAAGAATTCTAGCATACATGAAAAATCCTGAAAAATGCTACCTTGCAAAATATGTCTCTGTATTTCAGTTGAAGTAAAAAATTATGACTGTCCAGTTATGAGAAGGAAATCTTACATAATCAAACAATCCAGAAGACAGCTTTAAAGCTGAAATCAGCTGCATAACTCTCTACATATATTTTATTATCTGTTCCAGCTGTGAGATGAAATTTATTAGCTTAAAATTCATACATGGAAAGGAACCAGTAGCTATCTAACATGTTATACTCAGTAACTGGAATCATTTAGTAAAACAAAGCATGTGGACAGTTTTCAGATACTTCAGTGAAAAGTCCAGTGAGTGGATTTAACTAAACACTCTTTTGACTGTCAGGACTAATCTGGTAGATGCTGCACTTAAGTACTCAGATTCCATTTTGGCAGCTCTGGTGTGGAGTAATTCCTGGAGGAGACATGACAGATAAGCTGTAGAAAGTAGCATCCTAAACTGCCCACGTTGTTTGCTGAGTGTTTAAGTGTTAAAGTCCTAATATAATTTACTAGGATCTTTATGTGAGCTGAATCAAAGCAGCTCAGTTGATTGGTTACCTTGTATGACTCATATTTCATTTGGATTTGATCATGCGCATACAGAGATCTACTTCAAGGATAATCATTGTTATCAAAGATAATAATCACTGGTGAGAGTAATAAGATGCACTTAAACAGGCATGGGCAAGTTCAACATGTAATGGTTTTGATTTACTTATTCCAGAGACATTTTTATTTCTTTGCCTGCTAGAGATACCTACCCTGATTTACTCCACATTTTAAAGAAATTAACTTAATTGGAATAAGTAATTCTTATTTATACTGGCACTATTCATAAGATACACGAGACATTGGTAGGACTTGAACAAGCTCTCTTGTAATTAAATTCAATAAGAAATGGAGGAACTGAACACCTTTGAAAAGGAGAGTAGCAACTCAGTGACTAGGTATTTTATCTCATGAGAACTTATAAAAATAAAAACAGTTGTATTACTGTTTGAATAATTCTTTGACTAAGGATCATTAGGCCAATGAAGAAGTGTTATTCTTTTAACTCAGTACTGATGCATTTACATTCTGTCTCACAACAGGTGAATGATTATTAAAGTATTTACAGTTTGTAATATTGCAATAGACTTTAACTGCAATTTAAGTTCATATATAGTAGGACAAAGGAAAAGTGTTATTTGAAGACAATATTAAAGATGAATGAAGACATGTTGACAGAGGCAGAGGGAGCTCCTGACTTCTAGAAGTGTGCTGAACACATGGTCAGTTCTTAGGAAGGACAAAAGATCATGGTCTTCGTCCCTGAACAAGAGTGAACCCTTATAGTCTATTTCAGTTCAAAGTACATTATAAAATGTAACTCAAGTGATATGCTAAGTGATAGATGAATGCAACCTACAGATAAGTATTTAAACACACAATTTTTAGAATGGCCAAAAAGCCAGATAGGATATTTAATACTTTCCTGTACTTGCAAGCTGCATTAAGAAGTTGGTATTATTTTCCCTCTAGCAACTGGGAATGCTGAATTTGAACACTATTAAACAAGGGCTATAATTTAGAATTCATTAATTAAAAAAGAGTTGACTCTATCCTTTGCGATTTTCAGAAATATTGCTAATAATCTGCCTAGAAATTTTATAGAAACTTAAGTAGAATTTTTTAATTGTTTTTCAGTATTTTTGTCTATTGAGTTAAACTTCTGAAGTTTCAGTGAGCTTGTTGAGTTAACTATGCTGTGTGTTCACTTACAACTGTGTGGAGCGTACTGAAGTTTCCTACCATAAAACTACCCATGATATGAATTTTCTCTGAAAAGAAAAGTGTTTGTCTCGAGGGATTACAGTTCTTTTAACTGTCAAGAAGTTTAAAATGTTTCTTAGATGAAAGCAGATGTTCACTTACAATTGAGGATGGCTGAATTTTGATGGATTAAAATGAGTATTTTTACCATTTTCTAGAAAGGAAAAAAAAATCAACTTGTGGGTATATACGACTCTTGTGTGCATATGTATACTTTGTGTATTGTGGTCTCTAGCCTAAATCATAGGCTAGAAATCATAAAGTCCATCAGTGGTTTAGTTTTTACGAAAGCTTTACAGTATTTGAAAAAAAAAAACTTTGAATGTTGAAGCATTGAGAACTTTTTTTTTCTTCTTTTTTATATAAAATGTCCATTACATAGAATGATGAATTGGATTGATATCTTATTTTTATAATGTGAAAAAATATGAGCATGTAAATCGTTCAATTTACTACTACTTCAATGGAACAAGATGTCACATAACATCCGTATAGCACAAGCCTTCCATTCATTCTTTCAAAAACTTGTTTTTTCTTTTGCTAGTTTGTACATTCCTTCTTATTTTTAGAGAGGCTTCTTTCTTACAATTCATGATACTTAATGCTTTGATTTTATTTTTTACTGGACCATATCTTGTACTTAGTGTCAAAGTTTGTATGGTTTTATGAACTTGAATGCAGTTGCTAACCACAAGCTGTGCTAACAGATTTTTAATAAGCTGCTTGGACTATATTTGTGTCATGATACCCTAAGGTAAATTTTGTAAAGTATCAAGCTATAGCCAAATTCCCTGGACTACAGTTTTTCTCTCTCTAAAAGGCTCTCTCTCAAGGGGCACACTGTTTAGTGTATTTCTTGATGTTACAGCTTTGCAAGTATCATACAAAAGTTCCCTTGTTCTTTGATATTCCATATATACAATTATTTATATTTTATTTTCTTTTTAAATAAAGAAATGTGAAAAAGTGTCCTTGTCTTTTTTGACCTGTAACTGTTGTTACACGCATAGTTTTATTTTAGTATCTTCAGCAAATGCTACTCCTTTCATTTATGCCTATTTTGTTGCCCAATGTACACAAACTTTTCTTGTCAGAAATTTTGAAATTCAGATGACCTTTTTAAACTGAACAAAAATCTGAGAACTTAAATAGTAAAATGATACAAGAATTCAGGCTGATAATTCTAATCTCAAAATTCATGATGTGAATGATTCAGACACTGTGAGGTGAACAGTGCATATGAAAAAAGGAAAAATATTTCTTAATGCTGCTGCTGAACCCTAACTTTCTTAATACCACAGTATTAGCGTCCTCCCTCCCCCATAATGTGTTTATTCTGAAACTTTTCTTATTTTCTAAGGTTAGAATCTTTATTAATTTTCTTACTTTTGCCTACCTGTTATTATAAAGCTATGAAGAAATCCAACAGATGTATTCAAAGACAGATTCAGAAAATACATCTACCTTTTACCTGTGCCAAAATGCCAAACTAATTGTATTTGAAGTTTAATACCAGATCAATAATTAAAATAGACCATAACTTTTTAATGGAGTATAATCTAAACATTTTTCAGTTGAAGAGAAAATCTGTTTCTAGAGAGTAACAATCATTTCTGGCTTGGATTCATATTTATTTCCTTCCAGACAATGTAGTGTTTTTGTGGTTGTAAGCTAAATTGTCCTGAGAGAAATGAGAACTTGTCTGTCCATTAAAGACTAACATTGATCCTATAAAGGAAGGCTCTACCTTAAGAGATACCTTGATCTTTTCAATGTTTTAGTACAAATACTAGTCTCTGGACAAGAAGGGTCTCAGTTGATGTTCTCAGCATTTTTCTCATTCTGCTGTAGTTCCTCTCTAAGTTGTTATTGTACATGACAAGATTACACTTGAGCAGAAAGTGAATAAGTCTTCCCCAGTTGTCAGGGTCCAGAAGTGCAAGAATTACTTCTATGATGTGGTTATTATGGTCATCCAGGCAGGTGAAATGAGAGATTGGACATGGGAGTAATGTAATTTGACAGGTCTTTTCATCTTATAAACTTAAGGGAGCTGTGGAAGGTATGGAGTGTAATGGTGGAGCCTTCCATCTTTACTGAAAATATTTGGACTGAAAATTCAAAGTGACAGATTTAAAAATTGTGTCAATTAACTAATAGACATTACAAAAATCATGCAGATGGAAATATACCTAAAACACTATCACCTTAAGAAGAATTAATTTTTATGTTTTGAGAAGATACAAATTATCTCAGAACAAAACATTATAATGTTAATTAAGTAGAATATTCCAAAGCAATGTTAAACGGAAAAGCAGAAAAATAAAAGTTGGCATCAGGTGATGTCACTAGTTGACATGAAATATGACTTCCGTTACAAACACTATTTCAAGCATTTAAATATTTTCAGTCAGAAATAGAAATGGCCCATAGAACATTTAAAAGCAGAAATTAGAATATTCCTGGAATAAATGCCTCCAGGGTACTTCTTTCCAAGTTTCAGATTTAGGACAATAAAGAGGTATTGATTCAGGATGCCTGTCAGTGTGGTATCAGCAAGACTAACTGAGGGCCTGAATGGTTCCTAGCTTAAATGAGAAATAAAAGACCACAAGAACCACAAAAGAATTCTAAGAAAAGTTTTATTGCCAGTTTCAGAAAAAGCATATTGAATTAGTGGAGGAAACTAATTTCTACAATAGATTTTCATTAAGTTTTGAAAGCGAGTTTTCTTCTTCTTCAGTCACTTATGTGAATCCTGTGACACTGCAAAATGTGGGTAAGACTGTGTCCCTGTTCTGGACACTGGCAGGGAAAATCCACTGGCTTGTAAAGTTTTTGAGTGCTACAGTAATGCCAAATATCAAAGTGTGGATGGATGCATGGATGGTTGCACAGATGGTTGCATGGATGGATGGATGGATGGATGGACGCATAAGCAAGTGTAAATGGGTAGGTGTATAGAAATTGAAAATATTTAAGTTGCCAACTATGCATCCTTGTAGGCGTTATATGGATGCTGTAAGGAAAGTAAGATGATTATTACAAAATGTTGAAACAGTGACAAAGGAAGAATTCACTATCACTGAAAGGCTGGCATCTGTGGAGGGCATGAAGAGAGCTTCAGCAGTTGTTTGCAATGGGTTACAGGGAGATAGTATTTTGGGGTAGTTCCATGTCATCAACAGTGCTTCAACACATCACTTGAAGAGTATTTTTCTTCTTCAAAGTATTTTACAAGGGTTAGCTAATGTTTCCAGTGGACTAACACCAGAAAGTGGGTGATGAGATTTTCACTTTGTTCAGTCAGAAGAGAATGACTGAGCTGTAAGATACTTAAAAACCAAAATAATCAAGAGTGGCATGATCTTCATTGTTTGTTTTTGTTGGTTTGTTTACTTGTTTGTTCGCTTGCAAGGTGAGTGTAGGCTTTAATGTCTACAAGAAATAAAGAAATAGACACATCCCCCTGTAGCCTTGAGATTGTTCTTGACAGTCCTAGGCTAGGGAGATGAAACAGATAATGAGGTTAAATCTTGTAGTCAGGGAGACTAGGTCCTGGAGAGAAGTGGGATTTATTATTCAGTCTTAGAGAGTCTCTTTTCTGACTGCTTCTAAGGAACAGCTCCTTCTTGACTCTTGCAGTTCCCTCTGGTATCCCTTTGCAACATCTTCTCACCTCTCTCTTGTACAGCCCTCATAATTGCTGCAGGGGCAACCCTTTATGAAGCCCATCTTCATGACTTTTAGCAAATGGGTCTTGAATTGCTTTTCTGTGTACAACTCCAGATCGCAGTACTGGGGTCAAGGCTAGGTTAGTGGTCTAGGTTATTAATTATATTTCTTCTCTAACTTCTGTCATGGACTGTAAGTGGACCAAGAAGTAGTTTTGTGTTTTGGGATCACACAATTCATATATTTTGGTTCACGAATATAATTTTATATAAGCACTGCAGCTCCTAGTACTATTGTTGCCAACTCTAGAGATACAGCTACTATTACTATTCTTAGAACTAAACATGACTAAGTGGTCATAAAAATGTATCCCTTTCCCCAGTAGCCTAGGTTCCACTCTATCAAAAGAAAGTCACAGGAAAGGAACAGGGCATATGTGTTTCAAAGGACTGATATAGTTACAGAACAGTAGTGAAGAGTCAGTCTATACAACCACAGTAATTTTGCATTACCTATTACACACCCACCAGTATATTTGCATTATAGAGCCTTTTTGCACCGTGGCAGCAATAACCATAGAATCATAGAATTGTCTAGGTTGAAAGAGATGTCTAAGATAATTGAGTCTGAATATTAGACTAGCACAACTGTGTTCACCACTGAACCATATCCTCAATTGCCACACCTACTCAACTTTGAAATACCCTCAGAGATAGTGATTCTGCCAGTTCCTTGAGCAACCTGTTCTGATGTCTGACCACAATTTCAGTGCAGAGTTTTTGCCTAATATCTAATCTAAACCTCCTCTGGCACAACTTGAGGCCCTTTCCTTTTGTCCTGTTTCCTGTTGCCTGGAATAAGACAATGGGCCCCATGTGGGTACAACTTCCTGTCAGATATTTGTAGAGAGTGATGTCTCTCTCTTCCAGACTGAACAACCCCAGTTCTTTCAGCCTCTCCTCACAGCACTTGTGCTCACTGGCTTTGCTGCCCTTCTCTGGACTGTATATGACATTGTCATGTCATGTCACATCATGACTGGATTGTTTTGCTTAACAGAGTACCAGTCTGTCACTGTTCTGAAGTAAAGATCTTCTATTACATTTGAGTTGTTGTATGCTGATATAAGATATAAATTTTTGGTGATAATTACATGGTCCAAATGCTGATCTCTGAATCATTACTACTCAGTCAGATCTCAGCATGTGGCTTCTGTGTTGTACATCCCAGGAGGTGTGGTGAATATATGGTGAATATATGTATTTACAGCACAGCGCTGTGGTTGTCTCCTGTTCTCTGATACCATCTATGTCCTCTGGACTGTCTAAAAGAGGAGTAATGGTGCTGCTGTGGGCCAGCCATGCCAGGGTTCCTTTTGGTAGGTATGCATTCTAGCCATAACTACAACAAACAACTGCTCTCTATCTTGGTGCTGCACTCCCATGTGTTTAGAAATCTGGATTAGGTGAGCCTAATTTCCAGTACAGCTCAAGGGAGCTAAAAGCCCTGTGAAAATACTTTCTTTTATATTTAGAGTATTTAAATATACTTAAGACATTTAGACTTTAGGTGTCTACTTAAAAATTCTGACTTTAACTAGAGGGAAACTAAAAAAATTTGTTTATCATACTTCCACAGGTCAAGAGTTTTAGAATTCAATAAAATCAGATTGTTCTGATCTGTTTCAAGCTAAAATTTTCAGAAACGTCAAATCATGGTACATACAGAGCTTTTTATTATGACCTCTGAGTATTCCTCTATCTTTGGCAACCCTCTGTTGCTCTTTTTGAGGCAGTAGAAACTGTCGAAAAGTAATCTAGCCTGTCCAAGAGTAGAGCACTTCACATTTCTATAAAAGATTCTTGATGAAGTAGAAAACTATTTAAGTATGCTATTAGCACATTACAATTCAGATTAATGAACTAATTTCTACTTCTTTTGCCCCTTCTCAGAAGAGAATCCTTGCCACAGGAATCACTTTGTGTTGATTCAGAAATTGGTCCAAAATGAGCACTTGAACTTTCTTGTTATCTGTTTGTCAAATCCTTATACATCATTCAGAGTTTGCAGTGGAAAAGTAAACCAAAATGCATCTCATGTTATACTTTTCCAGTATGCAGAAAGTAACTGTGGTGTCCAAAACTATGAAAAGGCTAGAAGAATTATCAGGTACCATTAAAACAGTTTTCAGCTTGTACTATAATGACTGAAAAAAAAATATCATAAACAGAGGAAAATAATTTCCATACACCTGCCAGAAACATAAATCATTTGGGAAATAGGTGAAGGATAAGTGGGGGTTCCTTCACATGTGTGGACTCTCAAATATAAATATATCTCTGCGTATGAGCACATACAAAAATATCAAAACCTCTAGGAATGTGTAAAAAATTGACAATACACAGCTTCATATAACAATAGGAAATTATTAGATGCCATATACATGTAAAAGTAATGAGGATTTTTAAGTAGGCAGGACAAAATTATTTGCTCTGGAGTTCAGCCATCAAACCGCTCCTTTGCTTTTAGACTTAAAGGAAAACACATAGGGAAATCTGTGTGTTAAAAGAGAAAGCTATGCTACAGGGTAAATGCTAAAGGCATATCACTTCCAGTAACCATGGATCAGGAAGATGGGTCATATTATAACACCTCTTTGAGCTCAGTTTAGGCTATTTTTAACTTGTTGCCAGCATTTTGTTACACTGGGAACAGGCAAGGGGGGAAAAATGCTCTATTAGTGACAGAGCATTTTTTCCTGATGGGTATTTTGTAACTGTCTTTGGTGAAAAGTGATAAGCTCTAATCCAGGGTTTTGGTGGGGTGGATAAAGTCCAAAAGGCAAATAATGATTGTGAAATTTCACACTCAGCATTATGTTATTTGCAAGTTGCAATTCTGAGTCTTAGGAGATTGGGAAAAGACAGAGGGAAAAAAAAATTTAAGGCAAAATGACAAGTATTAATTTGATATTTTAAAGAAAATATTTTTTTCCTTGGTTATGAGTGTCCATTTCCTCATTTTGTAAAAGGACATTTTTCTTTTGCTTTTCAAATACATTTGGCTTGCATTTAAAATTTCATTGGTTGACAGAGAAGGAAAAAATACCAAGCATACAATTGCATCAGGTCACATCTTGACCTTCACATTACACATTTTTGGCAGTCAGTAATGTGTCATGATCCTTTCCTACCCTGACATCTGCTCTAACTTCAGAAGATGAAAGCCATCAGACTTTTAACTATTGCTCTGCCTCCCCAAGCAAACACTATGGTATGCACCAATGTTTTCCATTTCCACAAGTACTACCATTTCCACAAAATGAGATGAAGATTATGCCCTTCTGATTAGAAATCCTATTGGTTTGTACTTTGTGCTCCCCTTTTCATGTGACACGTACCTCCACCTTTGGAAAACTAATGCAGGTTCCACAGAATACTGTATAATCTCTTCTCTTGCACAATTGTTTTTTATGTCTCATATTATAATTAAACTGCCATTTCTCACGAGGCCCAAGAAATAATAAAAAAGAATTCTTACATGTTTTCTATAGCTGTCCCTTTCTTAATACACTTCAATGGCATATTTTTCCAACACTCAACCTCTGCCAACTTCTGTTCATTTAGGCAGATCAGGATCACAAGTTTTACTCCCTGAAAAGAAGATGTAAAGTTTATTAAATCACATAGCAAACTTAAATATTTCAGAAGAATAGTCCTCTTACCATTCTGCCTTCTTCAGGCTTGGTCTTTGACTCTGAACTAAAACTTAATAGTCTTAGGAAATGAGTAAGTGGACAATATTGTTTGGCAGGAACAAGGGTAGTTTCCAGCGTCAAAGCATGGAGACATGGCATGTCTTGAAAGAAATGAGTCAGGCTTTTCTGTCAGAGAAGCTCCCAAGGCTCACCTCTTCCTTTCATATATTCATGCTTTGTGACATGATGCTGTCCTTGAAGCTCCACACAGATGATAACTATGGCAGCAGTTGCTTCCACCTGAGACATGCACAGAAAAGCTGTTTTCTAATAAATATTTCTTCATCCTGCCATGAGCTCCCGTTAAAATGAACATTGCACAGAACCAATCATATTGAACAAAGAGATTGAAAACAAATTAAAGCTGACTTGGTACTGACTTCTGCAATTCCCTTTCCTTTGTGCAAAGTGTCTACCTAATATCTGACCTTTGGTGTTTAACCCTAGTATGGAATACTAAAGCAAGATCATTATTTCTTGATATACCCATGCAAAAAACCTTTTTGTTTGACATTTAGAAGGCTGCCTTTCTGGGTCCCAGTTTAGGCAATCCTTGTGTTCTCAGGTTCCTTAGGCATTAGTGGAGATACCCT
>JAWWEW010000088.1:56673574-56697321 GCA_035583185.1 Anabacerthia variegaticeps | reverse complement strand
GTTTTTTTTTTTTTTTTTTAGCTTGCATGACCTTGTCAGATTTAAAAACATAATGGTAAAAAAGTCATCCTTGGACAGGAGAAGAAAAATCTAAACATGCAGAAATTCAAGAACACCAATGTAAAATTAAAATACAGCTGGATCAGAGGAGTAGAGATTTTCTTGTGTGAATTTATTTGGCCATCAGACTGCTGAAATCCCCACATGCATCCAGTGTCAGAGTGTAGAATTAAACAGTTTTCTGGCTGTGAAGACTGTGTTACATCTGTTTATTGATATTTTTTCTTTTTGACAAAGATAAACAGTTCATCTTGGACTATTAAAAATGTATGTCTTACTCATATTTCTTGTTATTAAGCATCTTGGAATCACATCAAGCATTTTACAACTCAAAATTGTACTCACGTTTACTTAATTTTGAAGTGCTTATGCTGTGAAATTTAAATGAATTTATGCTGATATTTATCATACTATACAAAGAAAAATACTTTCCTGCATGTTGCATATATATAAAAAACCCTGTAAAGAACATCTTAATTTGTATCTGAAAGTTTGTCTGCAGATATTACACTTGTTAAAAATGATGATGTATGCATACAGAAACTACAGTCTTAATTGACTTGCACCCTTAAGCAATATTTTTGTATGTATTTTTCTAACCCTGCAAGAATTACTCGTGTCAGAGTCATTGTAATTTTAATTAGGTTTACATCTTTACCAATATAATTTCTTTTATGTTGGCCAAGTCTATGTAACAGATTTGCATTTCAGTCTTTAGGAAACATGCACAAATGAGGTTGACAATTATTTATCTCATAATAGATACTTACGTGTTACTATATCCAGGTACATATGCACACTACAGCTTTCCTTTATCATAATTTTAAACCTTTAATTATGTCATAATAGGGCTTAATTCTTGTAATTTACATGCTTTCTTATTCTTCTGAAAGAATGATCTATCCTCTTTAATAAAAAAATAAGCACTCGGACACTCCATTTTTTTCTCTCATAGTAACAAACTAAAAAATACCTACTCAAACTCACTTTCTAAACCTAATCTTTGAATTTTAAGTTTTCAAACTGAAAGAAAACTTAAGTCAATAAAAAATGAGACATTCCCAGCTTTGGAAAGCACTTTACTGTAGCTCACAAAGCAGTATTTTCCAAAAATACAGGTGCACAAATTACTCTTAGTGTTTGCTGTACAGTATGTACATTTGACCTCTGCTGCACTCCAGCATTTTTCAGCACATAAACCTTGTTCTCACAAATAGAACTACTATATAAACACAAGGGATAAAGCATATTGTGTAAGAAATTCAAGCCACTTCAGAAAACTCAGTTTGATAACAGAGACAAAATTACACCAGCAGCTTTATCTAGCCCAAGAGTACCAGACCCAACCCCCTTCCACAAAGACCACAAGGCACAAGTTGACATATACAACTACCAGATACCAAGGGACCACAAAAACTTTTACCTTTTACACCAACTCTGAGCCACACCAAGAGAACATTTTACTGGGAAATGTATCATATTTCACTGAGATAGACAACTCTGTCCTGAGATAAATATAGCAAAAATTTGCATGAAGCAAGATACCCTTAATCTCATCACAGCATCCATATGCATGTGATCTTTATGAAGCCCACATTTACAGAGCAATAGGTTGCATTACAACTCCAAGTCATTAAGGCAGAACACTGTTACTATGTACAGCCCTTCTTTGACATATATCAATATTCTTCCTTCTAGGAAAAAAGACTACAGTATATGACAATTATTTTAGAAGAGGTTAGGTTAAGAAACTGCAGCCTGACTTCATATCAGGAGCAGCAATGGATGTACCTTGTCATGTAAATTAGGTCTTCCTTCTCTTCCCCCAAACCAACCAAACCAAATATAGAACTGACCAAAACAAATATAATAATCCTCCAGTTTGGTATACAAATGCTGCATGGTAAGTATGTCTCAAATAAAACACTTCTACTGGTAAAAATGTCTAATTACATTTAAGACCTTGGTTTCCAGTTGCATCTGCCTTTTTCAACCCAAGCAAAACCTGGGTTTATGGGCAGCTGAACATTGAGGCTCACAGCATGACAGGTTCAGTATTGGAGACTGCAAGGATCTGAAAGGAGGGAAGGAAAAAAAGCAAAAGGAGAAGGGATTTCCTTGGCATTGCTTCTTCACAGGCACACGTTAGTGCACACTTTATTACATAAAGCTAATAAGGGATTGGTTACTACCATTCCCTTTACTCACTACTTAACTACCTTCCTCAAAATTTGCCTCTAGTAGTCTCAGGGGAATTGGTGTTATCCTGATTTCCAGATTTACCATTTCATATTCTTTCATTAGACATCTTTATTTCTCACTGTTCCTGGTGTTAAGCTGCACTACTAGTGTGCTAAAACTATATGGCTGCCAGCACACTGTCTGATATTTGTCTTATGCTTGTGCATCCTCATGGGGTCTTCCTCCCCTGGAACTCTTCTGGACCCTTTTTTTAAGCTGTGAATTTATACCACTAAAAAACCTCTAGTTCTGTTTTTGTCAAATTATATCATTCTAAACTCTGCCTCCTCCTTCACACAGGACAATGTCATGTTTTCTGCCTATAAGTTGAGATCAAGCACCCAATGATCCAGAGGATCACAGCCAAAAATCCCTGTGACTCCCATTCAGTTCTCTCCTGCTGAGATGCACAGGGATGAGATCTTCCTCAGCAAATCAAGTAGGCTGGGTACAGAACCAGCAGCAGTTTCACATTTTCTGACAGTGTTTTAAGAGAAAAAGGACAAAATAATGCAAAGAGATAACACTGGGAGAAGGAAGAGGCAATATCTTTACTGTGACTAAATCTCATTTTTTTAAATATTACGTTCACAGTTTGTGATAAATATTTTCTATGTGGTGTGTGCAAAATTGCTTAATGTCTATTCCTTCTTTTTTACAAATGTCTGAAATTCCTCATAAAAGCATAAAATACAATGGCTAGATCTGTTCAGCAAGGAACGATACAAAAATATAAGTAATTTAAATACATCCAGAACCTTTTCCTGGAACTAATACTAACTGATGTGGAATTGCAAGCCTCCACAAAGTTCAATCCTCCTATTCAGCAAGATGGAAAAGTAACATCTAGACTGCCTTCTGGGAAAGTTACCTAGCCATTGTGTTTGTGTCGTGGAATTGTTGGGAAAGACTTTGTTGTCATGGGCCACAAAAGGGACTTTTGCAACATGTTGATGGCACAGGTGTTGCTGAGATCCCATGCCTGTGAGTATTCCTAGGCACTGTTATTGGAATAGATATCATCTTCTGCTCCCATAACTCAGCTGATCTTAGTCTTTTCCACTCATATAATACTTCCCAGGTGGTTCTCAGTGTCTATTCTTCCATGTTTCAGAATAAAAAAGAGGCAATCTGCCTGGTTAAAAATGCATCCGTAGGTCTTACTGTGATTTAGCCAGAATTTCACTTCTCAGCAGCTCCACTCACTTCAGGACAGTCAGTTCTAATTTGTGTTTGCTTGAAATCAGAATCAGGCCACTATGTATTGACTAAACCTAGTGCATGAACATCAATTTTTAACTTTTGCCAAGCATAGACTCTATTTTGGGGTTTGTCTTCTTTCTCTTAGACTAGTCATTGACCTCAGAGAGATCTTTATCAAAGTAGATAGAAGTATTCAACCCAGGAAAAGTGAAACCTTTTATTTCATATACTGGATAAAGGGAATGTGGTGTGCTACTCATCCATATATGCATTTTCAAATCAATGTTAGGTAGCTGTGCTTACTGTTTGCCTCATCTACTATATTATTACTACATTTTTTCTCTGTATGTTTATACTACAGTCCTACCTGCCCCTCTTAAGCACATCATAGTTTACCTTTAGAATCATACCTGCAAAAGAGGAAGAGTAATCATTCCAGCTTAAATATTACACTTCTTGCAAGACTTTTTCCTACAGCTTCAGTAAATGAATCATGATGTTTATTTTATTCTAATCCAAGAATCTCAAACAACTGACACAGTGTGTAGCCAGCTAAATGTCAGCCTCTATTAATAGGAACATGTAAACATAATCCAATATTTAAAAAACAAACACTCAAGAGCTGGTGTCTTGCTGTACCTCTAGAATCAGTTCCTCAGCTGGCACGAATCCACATGGCAGCAGCGCTAAACTGTGGTGCATTATGGCAAAATTCAATTTTCTAATTGACAGTAGACCCAGTGTGCTTCACTAGAGCATGCAGATGAAAGCCCCAGGCTGGCCAGATGAAAGCAAGGAGATGTACAGTCAGAGCATCTTAAAAAAGATATAGTGTTTAGACCCTTCTGCCAATCACTGGGTGTGAGATTTAGGTAGAATGAAAGGATGAAATAAAATTATATATACTAAAGAAAGAGAAGGAAAGAGTGATCATTTCTTTACTGGTACTCAAGGACTCTTGGCTATTTTTTCATCCCTTATGCTTTAATAGCATTCTTGTCATTATATAATTTTATCAGACCAGTTTGGATACTGGTAGCAAGACCGCATTTGTGACATTATTGCTCTGCCCTATAATAAAATGAGAAAATATCTACTTCACTGTTCTAGAGATGTTGAAATTCTACCAGAAAATGTCAGGAGTCAGGATACAGTTTTTCTCCCTGCATTGAAAAAAACGATATTATTGGTCTAGCTGAATTTGCACTGATTTGTACTGACCCTGTGCCAAAAGCAGACTGGCGTCACTCCTCCCACCACTTAATGGTCAGATGTAACAACATCTGAGGGGGACATCAAATAAAAAGCTTTGTGTGAACAAGGTTGGGGAAGAAAATTGCAAACCAAAAGATGACAGCAAAGAACTGAAGGAGTTTTCAAGTGAACTTGTCTGGTCAAATTAAACGTTTTTTTAAAGAATGATTTAACAAAACAATATCCTCCTCCCTTCACAATATTTTATTCTCAATTGTTAGCAAACCCTGTCTGCATTCTCCTCTCCCCACAATAAAATGAAAGCAAATATGCAACAGGCTTCATGTTTGTTATATCTTAAAGAGTAAAAAGAGAGAGAGAAATAAAAGATTTGTCTTCACATTCTCAAAAAATAGAAATAAAAAAAAAATAACCTTGAGACTCATTTCAGGAAAATAAACAAATCAACATTCCTTTCAGGTCACCTTTGAAACTTCAGGCTGCCTTTTGTACTGAATTGTGCTTATATTCACTTACTAATCTCCTCACATATTACAGATTTCACAAGTGACTTGTGATGCTGAATTGCTCGAGCTATTTGTACAATTCCCATATTATTCATTGTTTGCCTGCTTGCTTTACCCAAATTGGAGAGAATGCACTTTTAAAGTAGCTGTCAAAGCGTGACTCATCTGGAAAGTCAGTAATTACTTTTCATAAAGTAATATGCCAGAACACACAGAACTCATAAGAATTGGGCAAGGTATTGGGATACGTGTACATAGATTCTTACCTACCACTTTTCACAGTTCAAATAATCGTAAAAACCCCTTTAAAGCAAATGCATAAATTTACCCCTTAAGTGCAAAAGGAAAAATACATTTTTTCAGAATATATGTATTTTTAAAAGGGCTTTCAGAGAAGTATTGAACGAAAAAAACCTACATTTTTAAGCATATTTTGAAGAGTATAATATTAAAACAGTTTCCTAAACATTTCTCTCCTTTAGTTTTAGAACTAAAACTAAACTGTATTGGAAGAATAACTGCTCTTTGCTGTTATTAAGAAAAATATCAGAATCATTTGGACAGAGATGACATCAAAAGAACAGAGAATTAATAGCTTTAGCCTTTATCTTTTACCTAAAGCATTCACAGTTTCCATTTATAACACCTTCTTAGCTCCACAGTTCAGCTGTAGACCACAAAGCACTAGAGTATCTATCACTAGAGAGCTACACAGCCTTGCATCTAAAAAAAATGACAAATATATGAGTCTTTTCTTCTCATCTGTGCCTTTAAACACAGCCTTGGGATAAGGATGGTAACCCATTCCAATAGTTGTAGAAATAAATAGAAAATAAAACACGTAAATTTTTTTCTCAAACAAAAATGATCAATTTCATTATAAGTTGACCCAATAAAAACAAGTTGCATTTTGCCTCTGTGGACTGACAATAGCAAAGTGGACCTGCTATATAGGCTTCTGTTATGACACATAATATGCATCACAGTGGGAACTGTTAATGGGTATTTAAGGGGACATGACAACCCCATTAGGTTCCCTGATAAATCTGCCCTTGAGTAAATGACTACCCTCACCATGGAGATTTCATTGCTGAGCACAACAGCAAAAAGGAAGGAAAAAGAAAGTTGTGAACAGGGACAGTATAAGTGAAGGTTATAAAATATCAAAGATTCTATTTGTAAAGATGTGGGAAGCCCTCTGAAAATGAGCAGCTTTAATTCTTTACTTTACCATTAAAACTGAACAGACTTTGACAATGCAATGGTCCAAACTTCTCATCAGTTATCTGAGTATGATTTTCCTCTTTGAAATTTTTCGAATTCAGAATCACTTGAGATACTGAATATTCTCAATCACACAACATTGAAAGCCTGAAGAATATAACCAAGGGCCAAGGGCTTTCAAAAATATTAATTTTCTTTCATTCACCTGCACCATGTTAAATGTCTTTAAACATAGCTGTATTTATTTGTATAATTTTACAGTTTTTATTTGCCAGAAGATGATTTTCCATGCCTATGGGCAGTGTGTCTGTTCATATATCCACATGGATGCTTTTGATCTTTAAATCTCTGCCTATCACTTGCCTATATTGTTTCTTTTCTTCTTCCTCCCTGTCCTTGAGCAATCAGGTCAATAGCTACAGCCAAACTTGGCAGCTGTTAGAGCAAGATGTCAAATGTTGAAATATATATTCTTCCTGCAATGGCATCATGGCCTGTGGCTAGTCCTTTGTATAGATTCACTGCCAGCACTGTGGCTGTGTTCAGTGCTGACTGCTTGCGGGTGTAGAACTGCCTGTAGGGTTATATCAAAGTCATACTATTATGTAGCTGACTATGTTGCTTTCACTCCATAGATGGCATCATTTTCTGGCACTAATTTAGCTGCATGATATTTTCTTGCATCCATTCTTATGTTGTGTGCCAAACCATCTCACAACCCCCATTAACTTCACTTTTGGATTTAGTCTTGAATTATTTAATTCCCTTCTTTTAGAGAAAATGTTATTAAACCTGGGATAACATAAATAAAACCAGGGGAAAAAATAAACTCATTTTTAAAGGCTTATTTTTGAAAAAATGAATATGTGTACTTAGAGTTTTAGCCATTGTCTTCAGATAGACCCCTATTCCTTTTGTTCAAACGTTTTTGACTTTGACATACAACTAAACAGACAATTTTTCTTTGGTTACTCAAAAATAATGTATCCATCCAGATAGCTGAACTAAGATTCACAAAGTCTAATCTTTATTTGCTAAACTTCTAGGAGCAAAATTATTTTTGAAATGTCATAAATACCTACAGAAGCATATTAATCATTGACAATAATCTTCACAATTTTAGCCAAAATCCAATTCATTTTTTTCACAGAACCTAAAAAGTTATCAGGTTATTTTCTCTCAGAAACTTTCAGAAATTATATAAATATTAAAAGGGCTAGAATTTGTGTGAATTCTGTTTTGAAAAATTTTGCTTTGGAAAAGTCTTTGTGCCTGGGATTTATTTGCTGCAGGGAAGCATCAAAGAGTTTGGTCGGAGACACAGAAGACAAGCAGTCAGATGGTGCAGACTACTACAGCTGGGGCACTTGAGGTACACTAGAGATGGAAAGTAACACTCCTAAACAAGAAAAAAAGGGGAAGGAAATCTGTGAGTTTGTCCAAAGAATTTTTTCTTTCTTTTTTTTTTTTTTTTCACTGATGCCATGATGCTTTTGAGGCATGCATGCAAATAAATAAGACAGTCTTGCAAGTAGAGTCTAAAATAATTTTTACAGGCTTATGTTGCGCTTATATGCTGGTGACAGAGTTTGTCACCTATCAAGACAAAGATTTTAGGGAATAAAATGATACAACTTTTTTCTCTTCAAGAAACACTTGAAAAATCTATTTTTAGGAACTATAAACAATAGGAAATCCAGCTTATCCCATAGACAATACACAGACAGAACATGATATGTAGACAAGAGTCTGGACTGGATATTATAAACATCTCTATTGGTTCCAATGCTGAAGTTTCATTTTGGAAAAAGAAACCTTCATGCCAATTAACACTTGAGAAAGGAATGCAGAAGAGGAATTGTGGTGTGAAATATTAAACACAGGGGGAGTTGAATTGGTTAACTGGTTAACATACTTCAGTCGAGTCCTCTTACAAGAATTTCTTTTTTAAAACTTGTTTTATTGGAAAAAGTTGTCAGCACGCCAAGTAGTTCTCAGTAATGTGACTGTTGGAAAAATCAGGAAGATTGTTGCAGCATAGGAATTGGATTCACAAATACAGATCATAAATCTGTACATAAATCTCTGATGTTCAACTTGTAGATATAATTTCTGTAGGCAAACACTTTCTTCAAGACAGTTTTGAAATTACAGCTCTGAAAATTAAATATCTCTGTAGATATCTAATCCCTCCTTGCTATCTTGGAAAAGAGATTTTTAAAAACTGAATGGGGAAAGTACAGCCAGCAGCACTCTTCCTGCCCCCAGAGCAGGTGTCTGTCTTCTTGGTACATCAGGCAGATGGGAGAGCTTCAGCCTTGGATCTCTTGCCTCTTACTATGTCTATACCTCTTAAAGGCCACAAACAACAAGGGAAAAAGAAAGGCTCAATGAAATAATTCATTATTGTATTTGGAAAATCTTTGTTTGTGTGCACAGACATTACTGGGAAATATCATAATAAGAAAGGTAAATCAGTAAAAAGAAAAAAATCTCAAATTTGCTTTTATTTTTGTAAAATTCATACTCAAGTGTACACAGAACACCATTTTTATGACTCTGACATTTTACCTGTTTTAATAATTTGAACCAAGGTACAGCTTTGATGCAGAAAGTTATATTCTGGCACACTCTAATAAATTCAATCGTATTCTGTGAATCACAGTGTATGTACTCCACAATGTATCACAAAATTAATACATGTATTGTTTATTAATTATTTATCTATGTATTTGAATCTGTTCAGAACTGTCAGCATCTCTCTTACAAGGAATTTCACTCGGTCAAAATTTGGCCCTTTGTTCCTTTGTTCTTTTAGTAGTCTGTGTGTATCCCTATGCCAACTTGCCTTATCCATCTCATTAATAGGGACAACAGAGGAAAACAAATGTCCAACAAACAAATTAGCTAATAGTATATTGATTTAACATCTGCATGAATCTTAAAACTGCTGAAATCAACTAATTTACAAATAAAATGCAAAATGTGGCAGCGAGCTATTTTATTATCTTCTAGAAGGAAAAATAGCATGTACATTTTTATATTTCATCTCAAAATGCTACCATAGGGATCTGACCTAGATTTAAACTCTTATCTCCAGTGATAAAAGATCTCCACATTAATCTACTGTTGCTCAAACATGTGGCTTTACATACATCAAGAGGGGGACTGCTCATGAAGTTGAACTTCAGCTGCTTTCCTTTTGTTCTTCACTAGAGCAAGGCAGTGAAATGATCCCTCTCCTTTCTCATCCCCTCCCCCAAAAGAGGAAAAGAAAAGAAAGAAGCTTAATCCTCTCTGGTACAAATTTCCCTAATATTCTATAATCACTCCCTGTCTCCTTCCCTGTGGGAGACGTCTGGTAGCATCTGTGCCAGCATATGTTAGACATCCCTGAGTGGGTCACTACCTCATTTTGTCACCCACCCCTCTATCACCTAGAGAGACAGCAACATCCCTCCACAATACAGTGCTCCACAAGACACAGCACTGTCATGTCTCTCTCAATAAACTTGGTTCAGTACACTTTAACCCATTCTCTGTACACTTTAACTCACTAACTGTGGTTAACCCACTCTTAACTGAATCCTTTTCACATTGGGGTTAATATGAGTGAAAGAAGTGCTATCATGTGCATCGTTTTAAAATAAGGCCTCTGATGCTAATTTCAGACCTGTACCTGAGAGGAAGGGAAGAGAAAACCCCCAAAAATAGGTCCTTATACTTCACTTAATATGCTTTAAATTCTTTGTACAATACACATGTAATTTCCAAATAGGTGGTATTTCAAATCTCACTTGTGATTCATTTCTATGGCAATAGATTTTGTTAATGGCTGTGATATAAAGTCTGCTTTTTCTTTCCTTAATTCAACAAAATTAGACTGAAACATCTGGCTGCATTAGCTCTCAGAAGTTATTTGAGAGTTGCTTTTCTTTTTCAGTTTGTGGTGCAATGATGTATTGTAGGACTGTTTTCAGCAGAGGTGCCATTTCTGAAGTGTGCACCGAGGTTTTTCCAGGCTAATGACTCTTACATCTGCTCTTCATTTCACGCCTGCCTTTAGTTTTTCTGTAATTGTGGCTGGTCTTCAAAAAGTTTCCATTTTTTTAAAGCCTCAAAATAGTCAACCTCTTATTAGGATTCATCTCTCATTATTTCTGATATTGAGCTGAGATGGGATAGGTATCTCAGAATTATATTTTTTTTCCCCTGTCAAAGGACTAAAAACTGCCAAGTGATGAACCTGCTAAACTTTTATGGAAGTCAATTTAATTTTCTCTGCACTTAAAGCATAACTAAAACAAAATAAAATAATCATTAAAGTACTATTGTCCAGGTTTAGAGCCTGATTCACAATAAAGTAAAATAAATAGGTGTACCTTGATCTTCTTTTAAGGTAGCACTAGGCTATGTAGAGTTTTACTCTTCACACCGGTCAGAAAAATTGTCAAATAACTGAATATGGGATTCAACAGTCAGTTCAGCTTTATCACACACAATATTGAAAAGTCTTTCCCTAAGCTGGGTAACCTAGAACCACAATACTATCTAAAATGGGGATTTGTAGACCTTGAAGTATTTCCTAATTAAAAAAATAAAGCTAAATAAACATCCTCTGAAACTGTGTCATATGTTTCTATACCTCCATCCACTTCATTCTTCATCAGTGTTTCTGCACAAGAGCTAGCCCGTCACTGTCATTTTAACAAAATATCTGGCAGATAAAGAAATACTGATCTACAGAACTCATTTCTCTTCTCTGTGATGATGCAGTGTGAGCTGCCTAGCAAATTTTTTGAGTCACAAAAACTTTGATGCACTTACAGACACAATAATGATGAAAAAGTTTTTGAAGTGAGTTATGTTCACTCTATTGGGCTTAAACATAATCAATATTTTTTATAATAAGGGACATTGTAGTACTTTTTTCCTCTTTGAAATCTCCAGATTACTAAATATGTTTTAAGAGACTAGAAATGATGATTTTATGCATTATTTATTTAACAGAATCAGTCCTATAAGATGACAAAAAGTAGAATGCAAAGATTGTGCCCAGGTCCTGTGGTATAAGTTCAGAGTCACAGCAGGATAGTTGTGAACAGAATAGGGCCCCAATTATTTAAAATATAGTCCTTGTTAAAATCTAGACATTGAAAGACAGCTGAGCTCATGGGTGCCAGTCTACTGCTAATTTTAGAAACCTGTGACAACAAGGGTTAATACTGGGAAACCTGAT
Source organism: Anabacerthia variegaticeps (assembly GCA_035583185.1). Lineage (NCBI taxonomy): Eukaryota > Metazoa > Chordata > Aves > Passeriformes > Furnariidae > Anabacerthia > Anabacerthia variegaticeps. The sequence continues at coordinate 56,685,633 of JAWWEW010000088.1, read as the reverse complement.
AGACCTCTATGTGTAGTAGTAGCATGAACAGCGTTGCTGTAATTGCATTTTCTTTCTTACATGTTAGATAGAAAATAATCAATATCCAAGGAGAAGCTGAATAAGAATTTTTCAATTATTTGTAGTGTTGTTTGACAGGGGTATGACTTTTTTGACTTTTAAGTCAATTGTCTGATCCAAAATTATTTCTGAACTATTTTCTAAAGTGTGCATTAAAATTTGTCTGAGAAGGTATTGTCAAGCGAAGAATATTTCATAGTGTTTTCAGGAGCATGTTTGAATAATCATGCTGAATTTCTTTTTGCTACCAAGTACCTTAATAAAGAATCAATACTGCAGCAGGCCCCAGAGGAGTGAATCTCCACACAGTCTTTTGCTTGGTTCAGCTGACACTGAGAATATCATGTAAAGATGTGCACAAGCATTTCAGCAGACTTGTCCTCTTACAGATTAGACCTAGGGAGATATTTGATTACTGAATAGTTGAGCAACATGCTTTGCCTTCCCTTCCCTTCCCTTCCTAATTTAATTTGCAATTTTGCTACACTGTGAGATGTGACTGACAAGTTATTAGGGTATTGCATTTGAAGGATAAAGTATGAGGTGAAATAAAATAAAAAATTAGAGAGTAAGAATGAAATGCCAGAGAATAATATCCCCTTATCTTTACAGTTGGAGAGTACTGTGGTGGCAATCATATCTGATGAAAAGAGGTTTTGAGTGAAGACATGTCCTACCTGTTTTCATAAACAGATTGGGATTGCCATTTATCTACAAGATTTGTTTATGTCTGTGCTCTGCCCTTGCATAAATCCATGCAAACTCCTCAATCAGAGTACTTGAGGATAAATTATTGAAAATTAATTTACAGAGTTTTAACTGTTCCTTGTCTGCTTTACCTTTCAAGGCCTAAACAGTGTTTGTCTAGAGCCTAAGAGACTTGTGTGATCTAAAGGACTAATCAGACAGCACAGGGTGGGGTATCGGAATAGAAAATAAAATAGAAAAAGTTGTCATTCTATAACTGTTTAAAACATCCTTCTGTTTTCCAAGTTTGGATGTACAGGAGAACATAGGTCACAAGAGGGAAAATATGGAGAGTGATATAAAAAAGAGGGTATGTTTCGATGTAGTCATTTTAATGTGATAGGAACACAATCTGCAACTTCTGTCTCTCATGCCATGGGACATCTAAGGCACAAGTAGGGAGATAGGACAAATGCTGCTCTGGCTGAACACTGATTACATCCAAAAAACACTAAACACAGGTTGGACTAAACAGTCTGAGGGAATTTGTAAACAGTATCTCCCCAGCATAGAGGAAAAATGGGTAATTTCATAGAGCTTTACTGTGTTGAATTGCAGATTTGTGTAAATGCTCATGTGAGTATAGATAAACCCTGTATGCACCTAAAAATATATTCAGACCCTTTATTGAATTTTCCACTAGCTGCAGATCACATAGTTTACCAAATTTACTGAATAGAGAGTTTTATTTTTCTTCATTTGAAAACTATATCAAGTCAGCAATTAATTTTTGTCAAATCTTTCAGTGCTTTGTTAAAAAAACACCCCAGTTCCCATGTATGAAGAAAAGAATATTACAGATATCTGTATTAAATTTCTGCTAACAATACAATCACACAATCATAGAGTAGGAGTATTGCTCTTGGTCACAAGTACATTTCCATGTATTTTGGGGCCAAGATCTATCTAGGCCTTCCAAACTTCTTCTTTTTGGATAAATTAGCTCACCAAACTTTATTGTTTAGATGTCCAAGAAAGGAATTACTGTTATGAGTGCTTCCTTTCAAGATACTGTGGTGGTAGATCTCTACACAGTGTCTATGTAATATACTCTGTTTTCAAGATGCTTCTTTAGAATTATATTGTTCACGAAGTAACTGCAAAGAGCCAAGAAATAGAAAATCTAGAACATTCTTGTTTCTAACAGTTTTTTTATTAAATAATTCACTAACTGAAGAAATATGTTAAAAGTACATTGAATACTCATTATATCTGAAAAAGAAATAAGATTTTTCTTTCAATCCTTGAGGAAGATTTTTTTGCAATTTGCCATACTCTTATGTACTCCAGTACAGTTTAGAATTTCATTTCCCATCCATCTCCCAGCTGGCAGAAAAAATTTGTCTCATTTGATTTGTGATCACTGAGAGGCAGGAGTGACCACTTGCTTTGTGTGATGATTTCTGTAGGCACAATCCTCACTAAACATCACTTTAGAACTGAGGGCTGGAAGAAAAATATGGCATTCAAAAGAAAGGAAGGATTTGTTAATTTTGTACATAGCTTTCAGACAGAGACTAATACTTGTACTAAAACACACTTTAGTGTAATATTGGACCACTGCATGTTATGACATTTCTATCATGTAAATCAAATTGTAAATGTTTTTATCATGAAAGGAAAATGTAAAGAGAATATGATGGTCACAGTATTTAAACACATGGTTCCAGATGTTGTCAAGGAGGGTGTCTCCCCTCTGCAATCAGTAGGAAGTCTCAGTAGAATTTAAAGAGTTAGGTTATGTCTAAAATGTGTGGTGTACAACCATGAACTAAATGGAGCAGACTGGAGGCAGTAAAATGTGCAGAAGTGATTTTTGAAAGCTCCTGCCAATGACACCACCCCCCAAGGAATGTCACTGCAATGTCATTCTTGCATGCTCCCTGTATCACTTCTGGCCACTCACTCCTGCTCATATCCTTACTTCCTTTCTTAGACCCCAGTCCCACCTCAGACCCACCGTGCTCACCACTCCAGCCGAGGACTGAATATTACTACTTTGGTAGTAGTCTACAAGTAGAGAATTGTTGAGAACATCCCCATACCACATATCTATGGTCTTCTTTAAAACACCATGTCATTGGCAAATGGAGAACCCTGCTGTTTTCAAGGCAGGGTCAGCAAAGCTTTACACCGTTGGTATGTTTCCTGCCATAGCTCATACTGCTTGTAGTAAACAGTTTGGACTGAAACACTTAATCTCATAAAAAGCCATAAAATTCCATAACATCAAGGGATTTAGGTTAAGAGTAATTAAAAAGATGTGTCCTTGTGTAGAAGAGGCTTTGGCTTTTAGAGTACAGTTTGAAGCCTGACTTGTTTTTAAGACTTTGAAAACTGAAATTTGAATGGACGATCCCCAACAAAAGGATGCAGTCATTTTTGACTACCTGTAAATTCCAGCTATGAAACAATAAAACTTTCAGCTTAGCAAATACTGAAAATTTACACTTTATTCACCACTTGAAATGTGTTATATTTTTCTCATTAAAGTCATGTTGTTTTGTCAGAGGTAGTTTTCCATTTCTGCTGTGACTCGTAAAACTTCATTGCAATGCTACGCTGACTCAAATGACCAATCTGAGAAACTAGTACCACCAGACCTTGCTACAAAAAAAATATTTCCAATAAATACATTGTTTTGCACTAAAACTCTCATAATGAGAGAAAGAAAGAGGTTTTTCAGAAATCATATAACTCAGGAAAGTGGTATAGCCTCTCAACACTACATCACTGAATTCAGAGATTACAGATATTATTTTCCAGCCAAGTTTGTGGCACTGCATTCTCATGTGCCCTGTAGCTAAAATGTGTCTCAGCTCTGTATATGTGTATATGCATATGCGTCTGTACATGTATATGTACAATATTGGGTGTTACACACTTTTTCCTTCTGCATTTTCATGTCTGTGCTTATGTATTTTCACCTAAGTAGCTTTCATTTCTCCATTCAGCACCAAAACAAAGAGGTTTCTCAGGAATTGTCAAAAATGCAGAAGGGTGGCAAGAATGTTTTGTTTGCTTGTTTGCAGTAAGTGACAGCAAGTTGATCATGTGCAGTTCCTACTCAAGTAGATGCAGAATTTCCACGCAAAGTGAAGGTAATACGCAATCCTAAAGCCATACTAACTCTGAGTATGCATTTTGTAATGTTACATCTTAAACCAGGCTCATAACCTGCTATTACAACAGGGACACCCAGAAGGTTGAGAAATGTTTATTAAAAATTGTCGCTACTGCCTATGATCAGAAAATTTTTTATTTTCTCAAGTATGAAACACCACAAAACAAAACTAAAAAAGCCTAATTCTGCAAGCTCACCACACAAGATCTTCCTGGTTAAATGGTTCAATATGACACAGTTTCACTTCAGTGTTATTGACAAAACAGTGCATTCATCAATAAATATGTCATCTCCTGTGTTTTGTGATTCTGCTTTGCCTGTAAACATTCAGTCTTCTGGATAAACATACCTACTGAAGGACTGTATTAATGTCCTATATTCAGACGATAATCATTAGTCATAGGTTGTAAAATTTGCTTAGAAATGCATAATCTCTTAAGACTAATAGTAAAAAAAAAAAACTTAAAATTTAGGTTATCTGATGCCCTTAAATAATACATATTAAAATTACATTGCTATTATTTCTTTAATGTCTGTATTTATCATTAATGCCACAAAATGGTAGCCAGAGGAAGAGGCAGTTATTTTACTAGATTCTCCCAGTCTGAAAAGAAACTCAAAAGTGAACAAGGTGGAGGGGCAGCATACTTTAAATAATTCACTGGGAGTGATTTTCTTGGTTTTCTTACATTGCGCTCAGGTTTGGCAGCAGGACATGTAGTGCTGGTTATTCATCAAATGTCTTCATCAGCAGAAGTAGTTTTGAAGGAGGAAGCTGAGTAATGACAGGTTTGCAGTCTGATGGGGGCTTGCCAAAGATACTGTTTTTATGGGAGACACCTGAAATATGGAACTGGTACAACTGAGAAAGCAAAGGTTCATATTTAAGTTCAAACTGGACCTTGTATATGCAAACTTCAGTTAATTCTTATTCTTGGTTGGCTATTATTTGTGGGAGCATAGTGGATTTGAGAACTTCGTTCTTTCATTTAATGACTCAGATTACACAGTAATATAACTCACACTGAAAATCAGGACTGATATTTTCCTCATGTGTATGTAGCTAACTTTTACTCATTTATTGTAAATCGTGCATGTAGTAAAGTTTATATTGACAAAAATTAATTTTCACTAACTTGACTGACTCTTTTTTCATTAATTTTAGGCATGCACATCACTCTCTTACACAAAAATAGACTGACTTTGAGAAGTATCTCAGATACGGCTTAGCTTTTGAAAAACACACAAACTATAATTTTGCTAATTTTAACAGGACAGATATTATAATTATAGTTGTCTATTATCTTAGATCTTTTCCCTCATATATATATATATACATGCAAATGCAAACACAGAGAAGTAGAAAAAAAGAGAGACAGGGAGGGAGAGGCAGAGAAAGAGAGACCATCTCTTACTATCTTGAACAACATGTAGAAACCTGCCACTACACAGTACTAAGTCAGCATAAGGCTGACCTTGTCTCTAATGTCAAAATTTGTCCCATCATTTTTCATAGGACAGGATCAGACTCACTAATGCACTTGTCTCTGAGACAACACTTTTATTTCTTTTGAGAGTATTCATAATGGTGATGAAAGATGACATTGAGGCTTTATAGATGAATTTGAACTTCCTGGAAAGGGTGACTAAGAGCTGATCAGAGACATCCTATAAAATTGCCTTGTCCAAGTCACAGAGAATGGATGAAAAATCTATTTTACCTTGCAGGGAAATTCTAATTTTGATATGACTGATTTGAAATCTGAGTAACTAGCAAAGAGTAAAATTAACGGTTCCCTGTTAAAAAAAAAAAAAAAAAAAAAAAAAAAAAAGCAGGTTGAATTATGAAAATGGGAGACCATAATTATCTGCTAATAATTCTCAAGTTTAAAAATATAGCTGGTTATTTAAGGTATTCATATTTTTATATATTCTTCAATTAGAGACAATTTAAAACAAAACAAAACAAAACAAAACAAAACACCATAATGCCTTTTGAAAGTCTGATTTTTCTATATTTTAAGATTCCTTTTCCTTCTCAGAAAATATTTCCTTCTTAAATTTTATATTGTCTGGACAGAATAAAAGAACTTTAGAACAGAGGCAAACCAGGCTCTTCTTTCAGAAGCATATTACTAGCCAGATTATAGTAGTGAAGGAGATTAGGGACTCACTTGTGAGTCTTCTTGCACATTTTCACAGGTAGATTAAAGATGTAAAGAACATTTTTTCACAAGTAACTAGTATCTGCTGAGCAAGCATGTAACTTGCAACAGAAAACCAGCTGCCACACAGTTATGACTCCTCTCGACTGTGCAACATAGTGGAAAGTAAAGAAAGGCTGGGAAAAGACAATCTTGGCATTGTTAAGACTAAATAGAACTGCAAGAAGATGGCAATAAGTATTTCATTCTCTTTCAGACCTCAGAAAAGAAGCAGGTGCTATTGTTGGCATTGTGGGGACCAAGCTGCTGGAATAGCCATTCCTGTTTGCTGACCAGCACCTTAGTCATTCAGAGATACCTCTGGCAGTGTAGCTGGAGAACAGGGAATTTTGAATGGGCTGTACAAAACATCATGGAGAAGCTGCATCCGTGGGCTTACACAGGTACATGGGACATAGGCAGGTGCATGGCAGGGCAGGAAAACAGATGAGCTGGGAAGAGGTTTACTCTTTGTGGCATTTCACGCAGTGTACATTTGTGCATTTGCAGTGAGGAGAAAAGTTCTGATTGCCTACTTTTGGAAATACAGTTAGCTGCTTCACAGCAAGCCAGGATTCTGAATCCCATGTTTCTGTTTTCTTCCTCAAATTTTTGTTTTCCTTTTCGTGTCAAAAGACCTGTTTTTATAGTAATAACAGCTCTCCTTGACCAGTTTCATAGCTGCTTTTTGTAGGATTTGAAAGTGTAAGACTGGTATGATTTTGGCAGCAAAATTTCCAGGAACTAGATAAAATAAAGGCAGCAATACCAGTAAAAAGAGGTGAAAGAAAGGAGAAAAATTTTCGTATGGGGTAGAAGCACAGGCTTGAGGATGGGGTTGAGGAGAAGAAGGAGTTTTCAGTGCTGACATCTTCCAGGATTGGGCCCAGACTTAGCCTACAGCAAATCTTGTCATAAAACCGACTTTGTAACAGGCGTTTGTTATTCTACCATTTCCAGCAATTGCCTTAGGGTAATTTGAGCATTTCAGCTTCTGGAAAAATAGCTAACATGATATAATATATATTTATTAGCAGACAAACTCTGTAAATTGTTGATATTTCCATGTTTCAAGACAATTGTTAGAAATGAAACAAGGCAGTCTTGCCTTACGTGTGACAGTTTCAGCTCCTGGCACACTAAGCACTTGTTTGATAAGCTACGTTCATTCCATATTTGTGTAATACCCTGGAAGAAATTAGGTTGCAATGAAGTCCATTTTTGTCACTGCATGTAGCAATGAATATCACACCCAGCAGGGTACAGTGGCACCTGGCTGTCCAGACCCAGTGTAGCACAAAGCCATCTGGGGGTAATTACAACAAGGTATTCTTTAAAGACCAGATGGGACCAAGGAACAGAAGCCCCTTCCCCTCCCAGTCATTTACAACATAATTCCTTTCAATGATATACTTAATCCTCCCACCAGCTACGCTTTTCAGCTTGCTGTTGTCACTGTTCCTTTATGTTAATTCACTTGAGAGACACAGAAAGGGAGAAAGAGCAGAGAGGGAGAGCGAGCCACCGGTGCCTCAAGGGGCTAAAAGAAATTATTCATCCTTAAATTGTTTCCACTACACCAAGTACAGTAACAGTTGTTTTTGATTTTTTTGTGTGTGGGGTTTTTTTTTTGTTTTTAAAGAGGGCTGAAATTATCCTAAAGAAGGTCAATGCTATAACCCTGTGCAACACCAGCTGAGTTTTATTCAGCCACCTGTTAGCTAGGAGTGTTCTGCACATGCTCATGATGCATTTAACCAGTTTAAAGGGTCTTTTTATTGACTGGCAGCCTCCCTACATTCAGAGTGCTCAAGGCATGGCCCTGCTTTGTGATCATATGTGGCACACAAGACTTAATTCAATTATGTTGTAAGCCTACCCAGTTTGTATCCATGCCCTTTCACTTTTGTGTCATTTGTCTTGTATCTTGTAAAGAGTTGGGGTTTTTTCGTGTGGGTTTTTTTTGTTTGTTTTGTTTTGGGGTTTTCTTTGGGGGGGGTGGTTTGTGGCTTTGTGGTTTTTTGGTTTTTTTTTTTGGTTTTTTTTTTTATGAAAATACATTAAATAGAATAAAATTGCCTTTATTTCATCATTCAGTTTTGCATTGCAGATGTACAGGCTACAATTTAAGGAAAATACAAAAAAAGTATTTTTATTAATACAGAAGTAACAAAACAAAAGAAAAAGTCTTCTATAATTTTAAAATCAAAGATATAGCCATACATTTAATTTTGAAAGGTCATGTACACAACATAGACATATTTTGAATCAGAAACAAATAGAGAGATGAGTAAAAAGAGAAAAATAAGTTTATTTAATAATTTTTAAATTACAAACTATGAATACCTGGATATTGCTGTCCTTTCTTTACAAGTAGCTTATTAGTTTTAGAGAAAGTGTACAGCAAGTGACTTCTCAACATGAGTAAGATTGAAAATATTTTGGCCTTACTTGTGTTGCTATATAGCCCCTGAATCTATGATCAATGTGCAAGTAAACTGCAAATTTTCAAATGAAGTGTTTTTTTAAAAGTACACAACAAGTTATTGCTACTATTTAATAAATCTGTATGAATACAAGTGAGATAACAAGGTGTCTTTTGAACTTGAGTTATGAGTGAGTCAGTCCTGAAGTTCAATAGCATGTTATCGCCTCGTCTACTTTCAGCCACTTTTCCAAAATTCTAACCAAATGTTTATTTAAATACCAATCCTGACATTTCAACAAGCCACCAACCATGTCCTTATAGTCCTTTAAATCAGCTTCAAATGCATAAAAATCTGTCTTTCACAGAAAAAGCTGTAAGAGAGGAAGCTTTCTGCATACAGAGACCACAACCCAACCTTTAATCACACTGTTAGTGAAGTTCCAAGAAGACTGAAACAGGTAGAAAGGAGAAAAACCTGTTTTAAAAATTTGATTTATAAAGACTAAATTAGCTTTTGCTGGAAGCTGAAATCAATAAAAATAAAATGTGCTATTGTGAAATGTATCTTTCACCTTTTTATAATGCCTTTTACATCAAACATTGATGGTGTGAAACCAGTTATAAAATCCTGTCTGTACTCAAGATGTGTGTGTGGATTCCATCATAGTAATAGATAAACATATCTTTGTTAGACTGGGACAAATATTCATTGATATTTCTTCCCTCTCCTCTTTCCACAGAGCAAAAGTCAGAGAAAGGGCAGTAGTGCCAAGTTACTTACCAGTCTGCATGGCAAATAGGTATCAGTTGCTGATGTATCAGCCTCAGCAGTGAAACACCCTGACCATGAAAGACCTTTCATTTTCTGCCTTCATAATAGCTTTCTTCTGAGTTGGTAAAAGAGCTTCTCATGACTGTGAACAATTTATATCTTGCATTTGATACTTTTCAGACTAACATTTTCCACAAGTGGATTGTTGCTTTGGTAATTTTTTTTGTCATTTTTTTTGGTCATCTTTCTCAAGATTTGAGAAAGACTTTGCAAAGATTATGGAAAACCTTAACTGAGTTAGGAAGGGGGATAAATAGTCTGGAAAATGCCACTCATTCAGTTTCATTTGAGGTCTGTTAGTAGCATATGAATCCCAAAGACGTAGACTGCAACTGTATTTCTAGTTCCTCAGCAAATAATGTAACCTTTATTATGGAAAAGAGCTTCTGGAGGAAGAACTGGATTATTTAATTTTTCACAAAGAATGAAGAGATAATTACTGGGATAGAGCTACAGCAAAGTATTCAAAATATAATTTTACATATGTGAAGACTCACATGTATTTCAGTATTAGAATGGAGCTGATCCTTCCTCTCCTTCAAAAGTGACTGCTAATCTGCTTGCCACATATATATTTACTTCATAAATTCTTTAATTATATAGAAAGAACCTCAGTAACCAAGTTGTACAGAAACCAACTTAGCAATATCCAAACACTAATACTTGAGGCTTTAGCCCAGGTCTTCAGGAAAAGATGGAAAACAAGGACTGTGCTGATAACTTGCCATCTTCTTTCCATTCTACCATACGACTTCTCTGATTACCAGTGACTGATTGGGTCACATTTATGGATATAATTCCCAGTGATATATTTGAACCAAACTGCTCATGTATATGAGTAAATCTTCTGCCAATAAAAATCACATATTCTTGATCACTGTGAACTGCTATATCTCACAAATGCTCACTTTTTAACAAATTGCAAACAATAACAATACAACTTATGTCAAAAATCACAGATATATATAAAGGATGGACAAATGTAAAAAGCTTCCTTACCATCTTTCCAATCCCTAAAGACTCACAGTAATCATTTGTGATTGTTTACTTAGATGTAAGGATGTGCCAATTTATTTAATTCAAATGAGCTTATATTTGAATCTTATCTAGTCTCCAGCACAACTCAGTCTCCTTTAAAATGCAAACTATTCCAGTGCAATTTCTTACTTCTGCATCTAATTCCTCATTTTTTTTGCACTTTTAGTATTTCAGTTTCATTTCCTAAGACCTTTGGTTTGCCTAGAAGTGCCTTCTTAAAGCACAGTGTTGATGAAAGCCTCTAAATCACATGGCTTCTGGGACTTCCACTGTGGTGGTACAGGGAAACAGTGTGCTATCTCAGGTATGCTCTCCTTGCACCATAAGGGGCTAGTGCTAGAAAGCCCAATTTTCATGCATCATAGGAAAACTTAGTGGGAAAACGGTCATAAAATAATGAAGGAAAAAAATAAGGGAGTCCAGAACTACTGAGAAAGGAAGTCCATGTTCAGTTCTGTGCACATACCCCCAACTCTTTATCTTTTGCATTTAGAGTGAAGTTGTACTTAAATAAAATCCCCTAAAGTGACTTTAGAAAGATGTATTTGCCTCTTGGTATCGAGAGGGAGTTTTTCTCTCCTTTCTTTTGAAAAGATATGCAGATGAAAGAGGCTATGAATCCCTTTTCCTTGTCATTTCTTCCTTCTCTTTTAAGGGAGTGGTGTTTTTTAAACCTCACAAAATAATGAAATTGAATATTATAGAATGCTAAAAGGTTGGAATGGACCTTAAAGATCATTCAGTCCCAACGGCCTGACATGTGCAGGGACACACCCCACTAGATCCAGTTGCTCAAGATCTTGCCCAATCTAGTTTTGAATACCAGCCGAGCTGTGTCATCCACAATCTCCCTGGGTAATCTCTTCCAGTGTGTAATGACTCTCAAAGTGAAAAATTTCTTCCTAATATCTAACATAAATTTCCCCTCTTTCAATTTGTACCCATTGCTCCTTATTCGATCACTTCAGTTCCTGACAGAGTCCCTCTCTGACTTTCCTTCAGATACTGGGAGGTTGCTATGAGATCTTTATGCAACCTTTTCTTCTCCAGGCTGAACAGCCCCTGCTTTCTCAGCCTGTTTTTCTTTGTAGGAGAAGTGCTCCAGTACTCTTATCAGCTTCATGACCTTCCTTTCAGCTTGCTCCAACAGTTCCGTGATGGGGCACCCAGTACTCCAGGTGGGGTCTCACAAAAGAAGAGTAGAGAATCACCTTCCTTGACCTTCCGGCCACACTGGTTTTGGTACAGCCCAGGGTTTCGTTGGCTCTCTAGGCTGCAAGCACACACTGCTGGCTCATGTTGACTGTTCATCAACCACCACTCCCAAGTTGACCTCCACAGGGCTACTCTCAACCACTTCTCCACCCAACCCATGGGTATGTCTGGAATTGCCACAATACATGCTAAGGACCTTTCACTTTGTTTTGTTAAACTTTGTGAGGTCTACATTGGCCCACCTTTCAAGTCTGTCAGGATCCTTCTGGATGGCATCCCTTCCCTCCAACATGCTGACACAGCTTGGTGTTTTCAGCAAGTTTATTGAGGGTGAACTTAATCCCACTGTCATTGTTGCTGATAAAGACGTTGAACAGGATCAGCCCCAGTACCAACTCTGAGGGACACCAC
>JAWWEW010000088.1:56609390-56636283 GCA_035583185.1 Anabacerthia variegaticeps | reverse complement strand
TTTAAGAACTAATATCTTCTACTTTTGCCGATAAGATAGAATGATGTCATACTGCATCTTGCTGGGTCTCATATGACAGACCTCATTTTATCTAATTCACAGAGAAAACAAAATCCACTTCAAGTTTAGGTGTAATGCACTTAATTTGCATGACACCACATCAGCCTTTAAGTTCTAATACAAATCCAAAGTATTGGCCAAGGTGGCCACTGTCCAGCACAGGAGGATGCTTCTCCCCTCCCAGGACTAGTGATTCTGGGATCATCTCTAGACCATTTGTGAATTGGATGTGATCAGGAAAACATGAAGACATTTTCACCATCATCATTTATTTGTAGGCATGGAGTAAGCACTTCCATAAGGGAAATGTTGTTGCAGCATGTTTACTGACATTTAGCAGTGATTCAGCCTAGGGACTCCAAATCATGCTTTACATATTCAGTAAGTTTGCCTACAACCTTATGTCAACATAGAATGGTTTGAGCTAGAAGGGACCTTAAAGACCAAAATTCCTACTTTGACATCCCTGACAGAGTCACATGCACATACATGTTTCTTTCTTGACTTGTGTGGAAGTGAGGACAGTCTGAAGTGTTTCAGCTGATATTTTAATGTGTTACTTTTATTTTCCAGGGCTTCAGTAGAAGAGACAGCTTTCTTTCATTTCCTGTTTCAATCTGAGCAGCACTGTGTTACTCTACTGGGGACTTTCATTTTTATTGTTTCAAATTAACATCTAAATTAGCATAAGCTTTCCCAACAGGAGTATGTTCTAACCAACAGACCATACTGAAGAAGTTTTTGAAGAAAACTGGCTTTTCTAAGGAGACTCTAAGAAGGAACTTGCTTATATGTTGTGCCTTCATAGGTAAGTTAAACTGCTATGAGCTGACAGTCCTCTGAATTTAAACCTGTATATATTGGTCAGTATATGTCCTTCTGGAATTGGACACTTCTGGTCTGAAGATATCATTTTTTTTCTGTTTAGCCAATATCACTTTCAAAACAATTTAATCTAAACAAAGAAATACAAAAATATTCACTCATATTTGCAATAAGTGTGTCCAATTGAAAAGTAATAAATACACTGATATTGTTAACAAAATTCTTACCTGTGAAAAACCCACATGTCTTTCATGACTTACAAGTATGTATCAAAATATAAATGGATGACATTCAAATGTGTATGTTTTCATGTCCTACAAACACAATATTTTTTGAAAAATTTTTAGGTTGTGCCTTTATCAGAGAGCTAAAACCAATTTGACATAGTTTTCCTTAGAAAAGGCAGCACAAGTATTCCAAGATGTACTCAAGAGCAAGAAAACTTCTCCATGCTGAATTTCCAACATACCTTTCATGTTAGTTCATTGATGGTGTCATCTAATAATAGAATAAGCAGCCATTGAGATGCAAGACATGATATCAAATCTAAGCTTGTGACAGCCACTGTCAGGCATTATTTTTGCATTGGTGGCTGTGAAAGAATGACTCTGGAAACTCGCATGCCTGAAACTTTTCATTCAGTCTTGAAAAAAAAGATCAGACCTATTAGAAGAAACCTCTACTAGACTGTTTTGTTGCCTACAGCATTCACTACTAAGAAACCAAACTGAATTTTTTTTTTAATTGAATATCAAATAAAAGAATTCACATATCAAAGGTGGTATTAACTTCATATTCCAAATCCTACTGTCAGAAAAGACAGAATCAAAGAATTTGATGACCTTTCTAGCTTCAGAAAATGGGTCTCAGTAACACTGGACAACTATAGGACTTGTTTTTTTCTTGAAAATTCTGCCTCAAAGAACATGATAGAAAGAAAACTACAACATTCATGGATGATGTGCATACAAGTATTGTTCTTTCTGCTTTCTTTTCTTGTTTTCCTTGTTTTAAATTAGTGATGATATTAAGTTTTCTATAGGTTGCTCTTTCTCTCATGTCTGGTAACTGAGGGTGTCAAAATGTCCGGAATTAAAAACAGCTGAATCTACTTAAATTACAGACAATTTATCATCTTCTTTTTCTTTTCTTAAATATAACTGGAAAAATCTTTAAAGTAAATAGTAGATATTCAGGACTCAGTTTTCATATTAGTGAAAATATGTAAAGTTTAGGACTTTTTTGTCACTTCTCTGTTAATGAAGAATTTCTTTTTCAGACTGTGACAATTTTCTCTTATTTTGCTGGATGAAGGGGGAAAACAAAGAGGAGGCAGGATAGGATGAACTGAAATGCGTCATGGAGTTGAAATTTTATAAGTCATAGCAAAGATGAATTGGTAGGCAAAGGGCATGTGAGATGGTCAAAGGTGGATACAAATAAAAGAGATGGTTCCACAATTTATCATGTGGCTATCATCTGTGCATACACGATATCTGTCCATCCATCTTGTCCTTGGATGTGGCTACATTGCTTGTATATCCAGAAAGATAGGATGAATCAAAGGAAAAGACATAAGCTTGTAAATAGATGCCTACTCCTTCTTATGCTAATCTTCTCCTAGGTCTCAAATCCCTATCTACTCTAAGTAACAGGATAACTGCATAAAAACTTTTAGTTACTGTCATTCTTAGAAATCACTAAAGCCAGTCAGCTCATTAGTCTGAAATCTTTTAAGACAATGGTTCATTTAGAAAGACTAGAACTGAAAAATCTCTAAGAATGAACAAAATTATCCAGCAGGACCTGTTACTGAGATGATTTGGGAACTGTAGGCTTTTCTAAGAAGATTTCTAAAATGTTGTTGCATGAACACATTAACCTTTTGTGATCTGTCTCATAGTTTGAATTTGAAATGTTATTTATCTGACAGTGGGACTATCTTTAACAGTTGAGCTCTACCAGGTTATCAAATCTCAGAATTTTTTCCAAGTAACTGAAAAATATTCTATTCAATTAAAACCCTTATTTTAATTTATCTTTAAAAGTTAATTACTGGAATTAATTTGACTTTAAATTAAAAGCTATCTAAAATGAAAATAATTTCTTTCTTTCACTTCTAAGGTAACAAAACAGAATATTTCACTGCTACTATTTTTCTTCAGTTTCAAATTCAAGGAAAGAGCCTGTTTTTCTGATAATTTTGCAACCTTAGGCAAAAGACAATTTGGTAAATTACCCATCCAAACACATATCCCCAAGGAAAACATTCTTATTGACTTGCATCAGTTTTTGGTAAACTAGTGTAGAATCCCAAATCTAAGTATTTAATTTTGGTTTGCTCCTTTCTCATTGTGGAACATGAAGAGCTATCATGGATATATGAAACCAGAATGAACTAGATGGATAACTAAAGGAGTAGGAAGTCTGACCCCTAAAGGGTATGGCACAGCGATCTAAGAAAGATGATGAAACGAAGCTGCCAGGAGACTGTACTTCACTGAGTTACTCTATTTACTTCCAGCTCCGGAACTCTTTTTATCAGTAACTTTTGCAGGGATTGCACTACTACATGACCTGGAAAAAAATTAAAACATTTTCCTCCCAGAATTATAGTTTCATACTCTCCCATCTAGCTAGTACCAGGAAATAAAGGTCTTCATAACTGGCTTTTGATTACTACTAAGTTATTATAACACTGTTTCTAGGAAAAACGTCTTTGTAAAATGTATTTCAGTATTTTGGACAGGAATTTTCAAAGACCAAGGTCCAGTCCCTGGGAACTGAACATTTTCTCACAGGTTATAATTATGCAGTTCCCCAAAAACTGATCTAGGAATAACTGCCCATCTGCAAATCCCATCTGATCCCAGGTCATGTAGGGAGCTCACTGGAAATCTTTGTAAAGTGCCCAGGCACCCTTTCTAAATGTTTTTAACTGTCAGGCTCCTGGTGTAGTGATGGTAGGCAAGACTGCATCTTTGGAGAGTGTTTAATGCCACGTGAGGACCTGTAAGTTGGTTTATTTTTTTAGAAAGGTATTGTACTGAGAACATTGGTACTGAGCACAGTCACAGGGTACCCCTCATAAATGATTTCAGATGTATATCTCCCTTAGAAAAAAAACTACTCACAGCTATAAGTAAATGTCTAGGTAAAAGTCTGTTTGGGAAAGTGGCATATTCCCACTTACTGGGTTATAAAAGAGAACCCGTTTTCAATAGATTTGTGGGATGATTTCAGTCTAGAAATAGATAAGAGAACATAAAACTTAAGTTAGACTGCATATGATCTTACTTTATAGGAATGTTTTCCTCCTATCAAGTAACATTATATCATAACAGAAGACAGAAACCCAATGATCAATTCATTTATAGGGACCACTTTCAAACACAATAGATGACATTCCCTGACACTGACTGCTGGTTACCCTGAGTTTAACTATGCCCTTAAAGTGGATTCACTTGAGATTGCTTAGTTAATCCCTTTTGTTATTGTGAGAGTATCATGAGAGGAGGGGGGAGAGGGAGAGGGAGAGACAGAGATGGTAATTTATAATGTGATTCTAACTCACAAAAGTCTTTCTAGTCCAAAACATCCTAAGGTTTGCTTAGTATGACTTTGTGCACCTTTAAATACTTAAATTGTCATTTTAAGGTTTCGTGTTTTTTAAACATAGCTGTTTAGTTTCTTATCCTTTTCTTTGGTATGGCTTTAATGAATGGATTATGATGGTCAGTTTGTAATGCCATGAATGAAAGATTTAGGACCGCTAATCTTAAGAACACTGCTTGGCGCCAGTAGACAAACAATGCACTCCCCAGCTTGTTATCTCAGCCATACTAAGCTTTCACTTCTTACCTGCTTTCAAAGACTGTCAGTTCACTCGGGTAGTCCAGAAAGTATTACACACAATCTTCTCAGGAAGGTGTTTTGTGTTTCCTGGTCATTTGGGGAGAGTTTATGACATTATAATACTTTTGTCTATGCTTTATCAAAGTTGAACTGAAATACTTGAATTTGCAAAGATTGAGCTGGTTTGAAAAATAAACTCTCAAGATTTTACAATAAAACTCTGCTATGAATGTATTGCTCTATATTGGTCTGGTATGAATTTTAAGTTAGACAATTATATTATGGATTTATTTGATAATATTAACTCTTCAGTAGTTTCATTGTGTATTTGGAATAATCTCAAGCAAAAAAATTATCATGATACACAAAAATTATATAAGGAAGTGACATAGAGGTGAATGTATGTGCTCAGTTATAAACATTTCTCACTCTCTTATTTACCAGGAACAGAACATACATGTTATAACACATACACGCTGCAATAAATTGCATGCTTTTGTCTCATAAGCTGCCACAAGACTCCTATATGAAGGGAGTGATTGAAGGGACAATAATTTTTCTCAAGCACTTAAAACTTTGTCCATCAAAGACTGTCTTTCTTAAGTGGTTTTGTGATAATTCATTGAATAGTCATATTTTTAATTCGTTTTCTTGCAGATATGTGCCTCAAGAGAGGAACAGTAACACTGGGTTTCTAAATATTTTACCTCACTCAACTGCAGTTAAATGCATATGAAACCAATGATACAGGGTATTTAGTAGTGGAAAAAGACCCCTAAAAATGAAAACTCCGTTTCTCTGATGGGGAAACTACCACAGTACTTTACTAAATATAAAACACTGAATTCTTTAATGTTAATGTTTATGTGAGAGATGTTAGCTGAATAAATAAGACCCTACAAATCTATTCAAGGCTTTGACTTGCAAAAAATTGTAGACTTCCTCAACCAGATGCTTGTAATGGTTTTCCTGTTGATAATTGGAAATTCCACGATGCTCAAAAATTGGGTAATAAAACTGACATATGATATTTCTGAAAACTCAGCAAAAAAACCCCTTAGTCTTTATTTTTTCTGTGGAAAATGTCTAGAATTAAAATTTTTAAAATGCTTTACAACTTTACTTTCAAAAATGACACAAACTATTATATTGAAAAGAAGAAGCAGGAAACTTTGTTGAGTTACAATGTGTTTTTTATTCTGAAATTATTTGTCAGTTGCATCATTCTGAAAATTACAAGAGGACTGCAGATAAACTGTTAAAGTACTGATTAGTTTATTTCACCTTAAAATGCATAGATTATAATTTTGTATAGTTGGTCAGATTCAGTTTAAGTCCCCCAAACTGACAGAAGGGAGGAGGCAAGGCTTTGATAGAATCAACAGTTTATGGCACATATAGATACATGCTAGATATATCCTAATCAAACTGATAAGTTGCTGTACCTTCCCCACTCTCCTATATTGCAGAACATGTCATCATGTTGTGCATCCTCTTTGCTTCTCACAGTGAGATGTTGCTGTGATTCAAGGCCATCCTCTGGGCTGCTACTGAGACCTTTTCAGATTTTAAAGTCAAAGTTGAGCTATTTATTTCATAGTGATATCTTTGCCACTATAATACTTAGCATTTATAGAGAAACAGTCTCAAAATTAACAATATTGCTACAGATATTCACTAAATTGAAATAGAAAATTCTCAAAAAAACATTCTAGACATAAAAAACGCAAACCAAAAAATAACTGAACTAATATAAAATCAAAATTTGATGCACAGTTTGAAGATAACATTTATTTAAATTACATTGGGGATCTTAGAATTTCATTTGGGTTTCTGAAAAAGTTTTTATGCCCCAATTTCTTTATGTGAACCTGTATAATAAATACCTAGATAGAACTGAATCCTGAAACATGTTCATAAATGAAAGTTAAATTGTAAAAAAAATTTTTCTAATATTAATATTTTTTTTAATAATTGGCTCAGGACAACCCTGTCTGAGCAGAGGGACTGGACCTCCAGATGTCCTTCTGACCTCAGATGTCCTGCAAATCTTTGGTTCAGTGAAGTGTTCTGAGTGGTTTTTCTAATAAAGTCAGTTTGATTTTAGAAGTCTGAGCTTATATAATTTCTATTTATAGCAAACATGGTCTGTTTCTGACTACTCTCCAAGCAAAACTAGATCACCTTAGTTTAGATCCCTATTTAAACTCAACAGTTTAGGTTTTCAGATCTTCCTATGGAAGCAAATTACAGAAAGACAAACAAAATATTTCTTATTCACTCTGGCAGGTATTGCTCTGCCATGCTTAGCTTGTCAAAGTTTAGAGAGTACTTAGAAAAGCTTTTAGATTCAGAACTGCCTTAGGGTGTAGGTACATTCAAGCCCAAAGTTGTAAACAAAAAGTGACTTTTCAATGAAAAAATTAGTAAATATGGGCTAAAAAAAACAAACAAACAAACAAACAAAAAAAACAAAAACCCACTCAACTTTAATAAGTAGCTAAAAATACGTTTAAAGACAATTTGAGAAAAATTGCCATCTACTTTTAAATTTTTTGCTGTGGCTTCTCCTTACTCTCTTTTCCTTTGTATTCTTATTTTTGTTTCTTCCTCTCTGTTTTTGATTTTCAAGCTTTAAAGTTCCATGGGTTTATTGCCCTGTTTTGACTTGAGATTTAGTTTTCTGCAATAACCTTTCTGTAGCTTGTTCTTAATCATTATATCATGTCTCCGGGTCCACTAGCTAAAAACTTCGTCATTATTTTTCACCATGAGCCAGAGAGGAAAAGTTTTGTAGCAGCAACTGGAACAAAAAGTTACAAAACAGCAGCAACAACAACTCCACAACTTTTTTTTTTTTTTTTCCCTATCCAAACGAAAATCCTTTTGGAGTAACAAAAGTCACTCTGATTTTGTCCCCTTTGTGTAGTTTCTTTTCTACTCATTGATAGTTGTTAGACTGAACAATGAAAGTGGAGAGAGATGCCATTAACCAGGCTTCCTAAGTGGAACAGTGGTATTTTAGAAGTACAGGAGTTTTCAGCCTACCTATTGAAGGTTTTCAAATGGAGATGAGGGTAAAGTCCCATGGAGAGCTTGAATGGGGTATGGCTATGATAGATACCTTAGTATGAGAGCCAGGGAAGGTGAAAGAAAGAGATGTCAAGTGTTTATATAAAGCCTTGGTAAAGGCTACATACCCAAATCAGCTTCCCTAGAATTTTACCATTAAAAGTCAATGAACCAACATGAGTGTTAACATGAATCTTCCGCAGAAATTGTTATCTGGTTATAATAACAAAGTATTAATTTTGCAACACTTGCTGAGTAGTATTTATATACAAATCCTTATAAGGATTAAATGCAGAATTAATAAAATTTTATTCTGTTTGAACTGTTGCAAAAAAGCCCTCCAGTAGTTACATCAGTATTTATAATGGCCATGTTGCCTTGGTAAACTCTGTGCTGTGATCTGTATCAAACAGAAATGTTATGTCTGTGTGAGCTGATGAATGAATGGGCTGATGGAGGAAAAGGAAGTTTGGGACTGACTGCCCCACAGCCACAGTGACATGTGCTCTAACATAGCTATAAGATGGACAGTTCCTCAGGTCTAGGGTAGACTTAAAATGTACATATGTCCCATTTTTCACCTTTGTAGACTGCTGTAGTGTCTTCTCTCATGTAATTAATAAGAGACTCTTTTATTAAACCTACATTGAACAGCATAGAGAGAGAATCAGTACCTGGGAATATGTTCTCTGTAGGTTATAATTTTATTAATTATCAAGGACCTATCCAACAGTAATTTTTCCTGCATATAGAGTCACATCTCTCCTGTTTTCCTGAATAATAGCAAGAAAATTAATTGAGGCAGAACAATATTTCTGCAAGAGACCATCTTGCTTGTCTCATTTCAAGCTGCTTTTCAGTATTAAAGTTCTTAAGTATTCACCTGTGCAAAGCATACTGCCCAGTTGTGGAAGGCTACAATAACATAGGAACTGCCATACAGGTTTGGACCCAAAGTATATCCATCTTTGTAGCTGTCTTCAACTGTCAACCTCTTCACAGTCAGCATCTGTGAAAAAAAAAAGTGAGAATATGCTCTGATTGTATCACTCCAGCCTTGGGAGCCAGCAATTATATCCTTGTATCCAATGTCTTTACCAGACTTTTTTAGTCCCTTTGTCTATCTTGTTTTGCTTGGGTTTAGCTCCTATTAGTACACTATACTATCCAAATCTCCAGTTCCTTCAGTCAGTCAAAGGAAGAAGAGGTATAGAGAACAAGAAAATCTCACTGATTCACTGGCACTTCAGCTCAACATTACAGGTCCTTAGCAGACAACCCACCTCTCTATATCCAGTTCGTGGTCTGATTTCTCTAGTGCTGGTACTTTTCCATGGAAAAAAAGATTCATTTGTATGAGATGGTCTGAATTGGAGAATGAGCAATCTACTTTGCAAGAAGAGATTAAGATAATGTACAGATTAAGCCTAGTCTCTCTAATATGACTGCTAAAGAGAAAAAGTTCACCATTTAGGAAAGCAATAGTTTTTAAGAAGCCTTTGGGATGTCTAGAAGATTTGCTAAAGGCACTTAGATTTCATTCTATAGTACTGGCCAATTAGATAAAAACTCAATTTGGTTTCTAAAACTCTCCAGTGAATTCTCAATTCTCTGCACCCTCACCTGGAAATCAAGCTGACATGTCACTTCATCAAGTAGCTCTTCCTTTTCTTTCCTCCACGTGTGGTTTGCACTGGGAAAACCACCCTTTTCTTGGCAATAGTCTTATTGTTGTGCTTGCGGCATGTGTAGCCATGTGCTATTCAACTGATAAAACACGTCTGTGTATATAGAAATTCTGAAGCTACTTTTTCTAGAATGATGTCAGTCGATCACAAAAATGTGTCTTTATTGAAGTTCAGTGAAGTTTGAAATCCTAAATGGACCAAGGGAATCCGTCCTCTGAAAAGACACTCCATCTGTGACAGTGAGATGGAATGAAGTTACAAGTAGCATAGAGGTAGAAATGTAAATAAACAGGTTTTCACACATCACGTGGCAAACCACATCAGTGTTTTATTCCATAACCCCAATTTATGTGTTTTGCATATAGGCTAAAAAATATTACAGACAAGACCATCTCAATATGCCATAGATGGCTCCCTTCTTGGAAACATTCATGTGCAATTTTTGTAAAGAATATTGTCCAATTTTAAATTAATTATGATACTCTTAAAGTCATGGTCAAGCTTCTGCAGAGACTTAGACTCCACAAAACCATATTAAAGTTCAGGAAATCTTTGTCCTCTGCCAGAAAGGCTTTTCAGAAGGCATATATGACAACTGAAATAATATTTTTTTAACATATGCAATAGTTCTGTCATAACAGTTATCTGATTTTACCAGCTTTTGCTGATTTCATATCAGTATAATCTTTGCTAATAAAAGCAGGATTTGAAGAACAGAAAAAAATACCCTACAATTTGCAGTCATATGTTAGTACTATGACTTGTTCATAATCTGCCTTTTCCCTAGAAGTTTAGAGGGTTCTTGTAACTAGAACAAAAGCAGATTTTACAAGTAGACATTTAATATTACCCAAAATCTTAGAAAGTAATGTTTACTATACAGTATATACTTATAAACCAGAACTCACAGAATGCAGCACCTAAAATCTAGTTACACTCCTAACTGAAATAAAGTTACCTACTTGTCAAGCTGAGAGAGAAACCATTTAAAAGCTACTACCAGTTATTATCTCCTCCTTTTGCTGAGAAGGAAGTAAAAGTATTCAGTCAGTGCAGGAAAATTAAGCCACAATGTGAAGAAAAATTATTCTTATACCCCTGAATCTCTATCTTCAGATTGAGTTTATAGTTCTGCAAATTGTATATAGTAAAGGATATAAACTGTATAGCAGGGGGAAGGGAGGGGAAGAGAGAGACATTGAGTATTGCTTGTTAGTTTGGTCTTGAAGTAATACAGATGCTTGTCTAGGGAGTATATACTATATATTCTAAAATACAAGATAGTG
This sequence comes from Anabacerthia variegaticeps, assembly GCA_035583185.1. NCBI lineage: Eukaryota > Metazoa > Chordata > Aves > Passeriformes > Furnariidae > Anabacerthia > Anabacerthia variegaticeps. The sequence goes on along the minus strand of JAWWEW010000088.1, from coordinate 56,625,497 downwards.
GAGAAGGGGAGATGAGGGGAGGAAGAAAGAGAGAGTCCTCTCACAAGGGTAGTTACAGTTTGTTGCAGATTAAATACTTTTTTTTAATGGAATTTTTACAGTTGTGATAGCAGTGACTGTATCTTATTCAAAGGCACTTGAAATTTCATTACATGAGTATTTTCCAAGCTATAATTTACAGCTTGATTTTAGTTTTAATGCAACAAAATTCTGATTCATCACTGATTGATTGAGAGTAACTTTGACTTGTTAAGACACAATCTAGCAAATAGCACACATGTAAACTGCTTGGGTATAACACAGGGTTTTCAACACAAGTCAGTGTAATGTTGGCAGCATAATGGATAATAGGTAATTATAACAGTTGGTATGACCTATATGTCACGTGTATGAATATGTGCCATTTAATAAAAATAATCATTATATTGGTTTTAAAAAAGCTTCATCTCTGTGGACATATTTTTTAACATTGTAAGAGCACTATGGGCATAACTACTACTTATAGTAGGCATACATCTGTCACTGGAGGAATTAAATGGTTAACTACATATTTGCTGTTCTTGATATTAAATATATTCTGGCAGAACAACTGCACCTTCTAGAGATACCTAGTTTATATCTCCTTTATATTCTTGTTTCTCTTGCTTTTTATTAATATACTTCTAATGCTGTGAATGGTTTAAAAACAAACTGGAATGAAGATTTGCCAAGAAGGATCTTAAAGCTGGCATAACTTTGTTTTCCCACAATCACAGTAAACAGCTATTGCTTCTGTGTGTGTGTGTATTTTGTAATTCAGAGAGAATTTACAACAGTTTTCTGTTTTCCCTTTTCCTTTTTTTTTTCCCACCAGGAAAAATATATTTAACCAGCTGATCAGCGGTAGACAATGTTTCTTTTCCAATATAATGCTTTTTCCCATCTGTTCTGTTTTTGTTTCCATAGGAAATTGTTAGCTATTATGTGATTGGCATTCTGTCAGTTGCACAGATCCCTTTTCCTACCTGTTTTGTTCTTGAAGAGCCATGTATACTAACTTTCTTCCAAGTTCTTTAACTTAAGGGAATTACAATATCTAACATGATAGGTCTCAGAGTGCACTCCTACCAGAAAACATTACCAACTGTCTTTGTAACACTGCCACAACAGTTTGGTAAAATGGATTTTATGCTGTGTAATGACTTTCTTGACTGCTCTTGGAGAGTTCACTTTCTGAGTAACATGACAATAAAACCTTATAAATGAAAATCCCTCATATTTTCTCATTTAATGAACTTTTATGATAACAAAGAAATTGTACCTGTCATGCCTTTAAACAACTTCTATATTCTGACATTATTTCTGAGATTACTGCTTTGCACGTTGGCTCAGAGCATAATTTGCTCTGAGAATAAAAGGATGGATAGTCACTGTATTGTCAATATAGTCTTTTCTGTCACATTAAACTGTATCTGAAATAACCCAAATATCTTCCGAGTATTTACTATATAATTCAGGAATTGTTACTCTTACAATCACTTTATGGTTTACGAGCTAATTGACTTATTTTCCTGATGGGAAGTTAATTTTCAGTCACTTCATTTTAAAAATGCCTCTGCTTACTCAGCAAATATAGGTTATGAGCAGATGACTTAGTACTTGAAATTTTAAAATGTGTTGGGATCTCACCACCTCTTCCTTGCTTTCCTTCCTGTTTTTTTTTTTTATCTGACAGAAGAAAATAAAAACACTTTTTCTCTCAGCACTTTATGCTTCTTATATGCTTTATTTTTGTTTCACATAATAAATGAATGAAATTTGAAAGAACTCTCTAATTAGGCCTTCTAAAGTTAATTACATTGTTTTAGAAGCTCTGCCTATTCTGAGGTCCAAACTGACGTGAAATATTCTGATAGCTTGGTAGGTAAACATTATGCTGTTTTTTAATGCAACGGTTCATGGGAGAGTGCCATTTTGCTCATGACTTTTCATGAGAGAACACTATTTTGCTCATGACTTTTAAAACTTATTAATACTGCAGAGTTATCCTGAACTGTTCACTGTGGCTCCAGTTACAGTTCTAGAGCTATAGAGCTCTAGTTATTTTATTTTTCTTTCTAAGCTATCCTTGAAGTTTTATTAATATAGTGCAAATCTTTTTGCTGTTATTTCAAGCTACCTCTGCTTTATTTCCTCTGTGTTGATTTCTTCTACATGTAAGGTTAATTAAAAATGAACATGTGACTTGGAAAGATGGTTCAGTTTTTACTTCTAAAGTCCAGTTTGGAATTACTATATTCTTGCATAGCAGCATTTTAAAGGTATAAGAAGAGAAACCATAGTCTGCTAGCGGTACTGATGTTGAAAACATTTTAGCAAAAAAAAGGAGGGGGAAGAGAGAAAGGGGGGGAAACAGGAGTTCAGGCCAGGTGTTTTACTTGAGACTGACAACTGTTTTTAAAACACTGCTGACCCTTTAAGCCTGTATCCTAGCATAGTACATGTTTATGTGATACACTGCAAATAGAAAAAGAGAAGATTCTCTAAATATTAGACCAAAATGGGAACTAACTTAGACAGAAATATTATAGTGAGGTTTACCAAACAATGTCTGAAAAAAGTACTGTGACTACTACAATGTCATGACAGAAGTGGAATAGTTTTATTTAGAGAGACATATTTTCCATATGGACTTGAACCGAAGCTAACTGAAGTCTACGGGAAGACTAGAATTTTAAATCCATGTCAGCATGTGCTACCTTTAGCAATTTAAAGTGTTCTAAATTAAATATCTTGAGGTTTTATTTTTGCTGTGAGCCACAACTTGTCCTAACTTTCTGTATTTGCTAATCTTATTACCACAGTAAAGGACATGTGGGGATCTGAGATATTTTTAGTAGCAATGTCTATAGCTGTTGAGGAAAAATAACATCTAATTGCTAAGAACTTGAAAAAGCAATTTTGGGTAAGAATTAAATGCCCATGGAGTGAAAATAATGGTCCTTATTTCTTCTTGAAGTAGATTGATTTACTAGAATTTGTTCATGCATAAACACAACCTAAGGGTTAATTATGACTTCAGTGAACTTAAATTTCAATGCAGTTGTGATGAAGATGACCATTATTCAAAGAATGGCAATTACAGGTATGGCAAATCTCTGTCATGGAAATGGCTTCACTAACTCTGATGGGTTCAATCCTGGAATGAATGGTGTTGGCTGAGGTTATGATGATCACTTTGAAATAAGCAGAATTTCATGCCCTTCATGAAACAGAGGACTGCTAATAGAAACAAGCTTAAGAAGAGAATTATCCATTGCAAATGCTCCATTAATGCAACTTAATGGAAACATAGGAAATTGTTATGATTTTCTCCTTTCAAAACAGTATATATTCAGTCGTTAAAAATGTTACAATATTCAGCAAAATTTACTCCAGTGTTTTTTCTTCAGAACTTTGCTCCTAAAATATGCCATCAACATGTTTGGGTTTTGATGAGGGAAAAAATCCAGGCATATGACAGGGCCAAGAAATACTCATGTAAGTGGAGAGACAGAATGAAATAAAAAATGATGGCCTGTGTTTACTGCGTGCTCTACGAAAAGAGTTTGCCCACTCTACTCTGCATAATCAGCTGATGAAATTACTGACCATTAATAATAATCAGTGTTTCAGAAGTTCATCTCACATAAGACAAAAGAAAAATTCAATTAATTTTCCCACCTTTCTAAATTTATGATATTGCACATGTACAAATATGTATATACGATGTATATACGTATATACACATTATTTTCAATACATCATGAATGTTTCTAATAGAGTGATAAAGAGTTCTTTTGTGTACATACATGCACAGATAGAAAAGCCAGAATGGTTCTTGTGGCCAAATTTACAATCTCGTTAAATTTCTGTTGTCACAGTCCTCAATTTTTTAAGTTTTCAGATTTCTAAGTTTGATGATGCATAAACACATTTTCACGTTTGTATTCCTATGTTAATATTTTAAGTTTACAGATTAAAAGAGGGACAAGACAGGGGTTGATACATTCCATTGTTTCTCTCATAGTCAGTACAGTTTATGTAGATGGTCCAAAGGATGGAGTACTATATTCATTCTGAGTTGGTACTTTGGGCAAGAACACATCTGGCATGAGAGTTTTTGTCACCAGCAGTATACAAGACAGTGATGTGGCTAGGACTTATATTCCAGAACATAAAAAACCAGATGTCTGTTTGCATCTGGATCAACAGACTGTTGGACAAGAGCCATAACTGTTCAGCTGCACACTTACTCTATAGCAAGGTACTTTATATGTGAAAATTCAAAGACAAATGAAAATGTACACTTTGATATAGCATAGACTAAAATAAATTTTTGAACCACAGTATTTATGTATGAATATATTCAAGATGCCTGTCCCTGGGATGAGAGTGTCATTTGCTTCATTATTCTTAGAAGCACCCTCAAAGATGTTGAATACACCTCACTTTGTCTCTGCAATGCAACCCCTTAAATTTGAAAACATGCTAAAGTAAGTTTGCCTTTCAAGGCAAATTGACAGACAAAGGAAACACATGGCCACTCATTCCATGATGCATCCCATCTTACACATGCACTGCAATTCACACAACACCTTCAAATCATGCAACAGAAAACTTACAGATGCCCAAACCTGGTGTACAGATGCACTTGCTGGGTTGTGGATGAGAGGAAATTTGTTTGCCAAAAACGAAGAGGCAGCTCCAGAACTGCTGCCTTGAAATGCACATTAAAACAGTCCTCAGTGAGTATGAAAAAACTGGAAATATTTGCTTTTAATCAAGTTAGCATTAACTCAGGAGAAATAAGTGAGTAAAAGATGCTTCCCAGGAGTAAAGCAAATTTCAAAAATAAAAATAGTTGATGGCACAAAAAAATTCTTAGGCATCATATCTGGCTTTGTCTTTGATTTCTCATTCCTTTCCTTTCAGTAGTACTTCTGGTTAAGCCTTTGGGCTTCAGTCAACATATTACAGAGTTTATTTGTTCTGCTGAATTGAACACATTTTCTAGGTTGCTATGTGTCTTTAATAAAAGAAATAAATAAAAATAAGTAATGGGAAGTCAGCCTGAAAACTCAGAGGTGAATTTCAGCTCTGAATATGAGGGCCTGCACAAGGTTTAACACCCTGTAGAAGATTCATATTATGACCATGAGATTGTCTCTGTGAGACTGCTCTTCAATTTCTACCAGTGGGGCCACATGTTCGCCCCAAAGGGCTGAAGGATGCACATTTGTATAGATTCAGGCCATAAATGAAGCAGAAAGGGGGAAAGTATTTCTCCCATTGGCTTGTTCAATAGTGGGAAAGTGGTTAGGGGAAAAGAGACATTAGCCCTGCTTCTCTCCTATTACTGCTATTTTTTTCCCCTGTGGAAATGATCTGTCTCACTGTTTTATACATTTAAATTACTCAAAGTTTATGAGGGAGAACTGGATTTAACTGTAATTCATTAACAATCTGCTGAGGTACCTTACAGCAAAAAACATTTTAAGATAACGCTACATGTGACTGGATAGTTGTGGACTTTAGGTAATTTATGATTTTAGATGGAAGTGAGCTATGGAAACTTTTAAGTTGTCTAAATATTTTGCATATCAGAAGTTAAAGTGAAAAAGTTACAAAAATATATGTAAAATTAATTTTACTAATCGAAGTACCAGTGGGACTTAGCTACTATGTTAATTTTGTGGTCAAATCAAACAAACAATAAAAATGAGATTTTCCCCTCTTCACATGATTAGCCCCTTTACAATCAGAGTTAAATAGAAGGTCTTTCCTATTTCCTTTTAAGAACATCTTTTCAATGTAATTTGCTTTTTAAATATAGTGTTTTGCTAATTCCTTAACTGTTTTTGTTTTGTTGTTGTTGTTGTTTTGTTGGGTTGTTGTTTTGTTGTTTGTTTTTTTTTTTATAATTACTGTTAAAATGTAAGGAAGTACAATATACAATCTTAAATTTTGTTTACAAAAGTTTTTGCAATATTTTTAGCTGTACTGTTCTGGGTTGTTTCAAAATTTCTAGCAACTCCCCCTTCCGTTGCATTTTGTCAAAACCAGACATATTTGATTTCAATATATCATTAGAGATGTTTACTTCCAAATTTTCATTAAACTTACTTATCGAATATAAAAGCATGTGTTTTTTTCCCTTTCCTCTCCTAGTTATACAGTTACCACACCTCTGTCAACATCATGGAGACCTTAACAAAAACAACCTAGAAAAACTTAATAGAATTTTTCTTCTTGTGAAGTAGTCCTCCTATTTGTATAACCAGCTGTGATATTCTGTCAGACGCACAAACCAAGTTTAATAGCCAACTGATAGGTCAAGGTGTTCCCTTTTACTACCACATTTTTACAACTTAAAAACAGAGTTGAGTTTTTTGTTTGAGGAATAAAACTTTAATCCACCCAATAAGTCACCAAGGAGTCCTTGTTGGTGTTTCATGGATGAATACTCTGAGCAATATTAAGAATCCTATTTTTCTTCAGATCATCTGACCCATTTCATTGTATTTACAACTTCAGTTATTTGGAATTTTATCTAGAAACCAATAATTTTATAGAAATAGAAATTAATTTCATGAAAAACAATGTTGACTCTTCTCTCCAGTGAAAGTCTGAGTTCAGTTGTTCTGTAAAAATTTTATCATGGTTTCTATGTTTCATATGGAAATATTCTTGCTTCTCTATAGTGTTTTCTAGACCAGACTTTAATAGACTCGTGTTCCCAGACTATGTTGATGCAGTGTGCCTAAGTTTCACAAATACTTGATTTCTGCAGCAAAGACTTATCAATGGAGATGCTATCTTGATTAAAGGGAATTGGAACATTGTCATTGAACTTAGTGGAAACAGGATTTTAATCCTGATATATTTTATGCAAGGTGCTGAATACCATTTTCTCCAAGAAACTGAAGAGAACAGAGACAACACAATACCTCAAGGAACCAGAACTGGACAGAAAATCCAATATGTGTGCAAAAGAGAAAATATAGTGGTACATGGATTTAGTTCTGGAATTCTTATTTACATCATTCATCCTGTTTCTTAGTACTATTCATGGGGTTAACACTTCATGCACATGTAAGTTAGCTTGACTAGGAAACAAAATAACCTCATATGGTTCGTTTATTCCTGCAAAAAAAAGGATTTTAAAATATTTTAATGTGTACTGGATAACTTTTATGTGCACTGCTGAAGAATGTATGTTCTCTTGCTACTGTATGAGTTGTAAAACTTTCTTATTTGTACTCTATGCAACATTCTCTTTTCTTTAGGGTGCAGCATACTAAAAACTCAGAGGGTCTAAATAAGCACATTTTATATTACTTTCAGAAGGTAGAATACAAGACATTTTGTAGGCCCCAATTTTCAGATACAACAACTAAGTCACACTTACTTCCATTGATAGCTAACATTAAAGTGGGCTTCACTAATAAGACTTCTCTGTACTTATCCAAATACATATCCAAATGTGTTTTAGCCTCTTGGTCCCTCTAGATTTTACGATAATGGGCAAAGGGGAAAGCATTAGGCATATCCTGCCGAAACAATCAATAATCTGCTGCATACATACAGACTGATGAAAAAGAGGTACATGGAAGCATTACACATAAAATGATAGTGGGGATAGGGAAAAAAATGGCCTCTTTTTGGTTTGGGTATTGAAACCTCAGTCACACCTTTTAAAATGCTCATTTGTCTCTTATTTCTTATTAATGCACTGTTTGCTTCAGTTCTACTTTATTCTTGATTGTATGAATGATATGGAAAGGCTAGTATTTTTTAGGGGATTTCTAGTGTGGTTGCCTTAGTACATATTCAGGTCTGAGTTGCTACTGGAGAAAAAAAAACAAAAAAAGAGCTTTTTTTAGGATGACAAGGATACAGAAAATAAATCCAACAAAGCAACAGATTTGAAATAAAAATGTAACACCTGCCAGGCAGCTTGCTCACAGTATAAACAAGGATTAACACCAGCCGTGGTACAGCAAACACTGGTCTTAGCACACATATGTTTAAATTTCACAACCTGAGTACAAGAAAAAGTACTTCACACACTGGATATTTCAAATTGTTTTTGGACTCAACAACTACTCCTAAAAAATCAACCATACTCAATACAGAGGCAGTGAACAGATTCAGTAGAGAATGCAAATAAGCTAGAAAAAAACAGGTTTTTGTCCTTCTTGGTTTTAGTGTAGAATATAGCTCTAGAGAGGGAGAACTACAAAGCCTAAGCAGTCATGTAGAATAATCTGTTTAATAATTTGCCTCCATGTAAGTGAGTATCACAGACTTTCCTGAGGCAATTGCTATCTTTCTCAAGAGGTTTTATTCTTCCTTAGAATGAACAGATTACAAATAAACATTTTAAAAAACAGTCGAAGTTGAGTACCTTGTGATCAAGGTTCAATTATGATTTGAGGAGTAGACCGTCTCATTGCTGAGTTAGAGCTCAGGCTACCGGCATATGGCAACAGATGATCACCATTAGGGGCGTTAATATAAGGTTAATTGTTTGGGTCAGGCCTCTGCTGGCAGGCACTGGTTACATACAGCTGTGTGTACGATTATCAGCTGAACAGGAGCCAACTGAAACAATCTGTATTCTCTACTCTGACTACCTGTCCTCCCTAGCACAGAAGGAAAGCAAACCAATGAATGATTACTGAATTTGAAAGCACTAAAGCAAAAACCTTTGGGTATTTGTATCCTCAACTGGCAATCAAGGAGCCTTTTTTTTTTCTTTTGACAACATAGTTTTTAACCCATGATAAGGGTTCTCCAGGTATCATTCCCATAACTTCTGTCTCTTTCTGGTCTAACAACAATAAGTAGCACCCTTTGAGTAATCTTTTCCTCCTTCTTCCATTGATGAACAAGCAGGATGGAGAAAGCATCTTCTGGACAGATGGATCTGCTAATGACCAAATGATCCCTTTGCACTGAGGAGTGATGATAGAGCTTTAGCCCACCTTTCGCATAGAGAAAACTGTTTGTGGAAGAGGATTTAAGGGGTAGTATTCAAGTACTAAGTCAATGAATAACCCTATTAAACACCCCAGACATAAACACAGTCTGCATGGTAGTATATAAGGAAAAAACTCAGATTAATACCATTTGCATTATTCATATTATTATCAACATCATTATTATTATTATTATTCACAGTTTTCAGGTGTGTTGATAGAATTGCTGGCTGATCCAAACACATTCAGTGCAACTTGCTTTTCATCCGTATTTCTGGAACACTCTTATGAAGGCAGAAATGAACAAACAAGCAGAATATTAAGTATCACCCAGATTGCCAGCATGGCTGGTCCAAAAAGGTCTCTATTCTGAACATGGTTTCCTGTAAGGAAGCATGGAGAGAGAAAGCTGCAATACCCTAGACAAAATTGGTTTGATAGCATCAGTGAATGTAAGCTAAGGCAGAACCACAGAAATTACAGTAATGTTTTTTTCAAAAATGGTGGAAAATCAGGAAAGTTCTTCATTAAATAGGTAAAAAGTTCTCAGCCTCATGGGTAAGTAGAATATTTTACTGCAGCTCCAAGAGTGTGCAAGTCAAAGAGCAGTCATGTTAGAACAGGGGAAAGTAAGCAAAGCTAATAATTAAAAGTGCCTTCTCTTCCTGAGAAAAGGGCTAAGTTAATTTTGTTGTTAATTTATTGAAGTCAATAGAATTTCATCAAAATGTACTCTAACTTGTTAGAACCATGTACATAGAGTGAATCCTACCATCTTGCCAGGAATAAGGATGTTTTGAAGGTTATCCACATAGCTTCTGCATCCAAAGTCTGTCTTCATAACATGATGAGAGTTCTTTGGTTCAGCTTATGTGTTATTAATTTAAGCTTTTAGAATTTCAGCTAGATTGAATTATATTTATTTACTCAGTATGGTATGGCAGCTACAGTTCAGTTTTATGTATATCTAGTCAGTCCTTTCCAGCAGAGATTAAGTTTAACGGGAAAATAACTGTGATACTTTATTTTTCTTTTCTTTATTTCTAAATATTTTTGACCAAACCTTAGCCTCTTTATGTCTAGCTCTTCATAAAATCTTTGATCTCTCCATCCTGTAGAGAGAGTATTGACTTTTTTACTCCATGCAAACCTGAGTAGTGTTGCTAAACATTTTAGTCATGCTTACATAAAATCTCCCAGAAAGCCTAACCTGAGCCCCTTGAGTTCAGGTGATGCCTCTTCTCCCTGACCTCTTCTGCCAGACAAAGAAGGGGGAGGGATCCCTTAAAGGAACAATAACCACTTTCTTTGAGCCTAACAAAAAAAATATCCCTGATGTTTTAGGCCGTCAAATATGCACAGGCAACCAAGTTTAAGGTGGGGAGGAAGGTGAGGTGGAAGTAATTTTTAAAATAATCCTGCACATGCACATACATACTTTGGCTGCAGTGGTGGGAATTGAGCATCATCCAACAAGGAAACATCTATTAGAATCTGGATGTAAGTGAAACACATTAATAGGAATAAAACAAACAGAGAAATAAGAATGGGAGAAAGTAATAACAAGATGAATGTCCAATTGCACATCTTGGGCAATAACTCACATTTTGTTAGGTAAAAGACACAAGTGATTTCAGTAACCCACTGAAGACAGTATTGTTGACTGACAATTTGGTACAGGTGCCACAGAAGTCCAACAAGTTAAGAAGCTCCAAAACTAAAAAAAATCCATCAAATTCCAAATGAGCATAATATTGTTCTTCTGTGTAAACAGTCCTCTTTTTCCTTAGGTTATGGGCCAGGTTATGACTCTCATTAAGTCAATCATCATCATCTGGACTTGACCAGCAAGTAGAAAGAAGAAGGCAATCTGCCATTATGTAGGCATTAGTCTAGACTGAACTATTATCTTCAACACCCTGTAGCTCAAAACATAACTACTTAGATTGCTCAGATAATAACGGTGGCCAGCCAGCCATTTGCAGTTACTATAGCTTCTGGCTTCAGAAGGCAGATAAGTATATTAAATCTCTATTAGAGCATTCCATCATAAAGTGCACTCAGCTGCAATACCCTGTCTTTTCTCTTAACACCTATAAAGAGATACATGAATACCAGACTGTGCTGTGGCATGGATGGTATTGTCATTTCATTATTTGTGGTTGGACCATAATGGTATGTAATTTATATCCACTACTGAAAAAAAGAATAATACAAATAAAGATAATCAGTAAATGCATAGGAATCACACTGCTTGTAGAACTGCTGTTGAGGGTAATTGTATATTTCATTGCTCCCTCAACCCCTGTGATGTTTAATACTGTGTCCTCTGCAGGGTGACCTCACTTTATTTAGAACAACTAATTTCAACTGGACAGAAACACAAGGTTATTTTCACCCATGGATGGAACATGACATCCACATCTGTAGTACTTCAATGTAGTTCTGTCTTAGGCTATCAGGAGTAAATGCATATTGCTCATCCTTGTGACTACAAAAGAGTTAATAACTGCTTTTTTTAAGGCAAACTGTTTTTCTTGAGACAAGCAGAAGTGAACAGCTATTTTGCATAAAATTGCAGAGATTTATACTTTCAAAAATCAGTTTTGTTTCTGATACCAATGCATAGAAAACCTCCCATGACATCTTCTTTGTTCAGTCAGATACTCTTTTGTTGAATAAAATAGATATATAATCTCATTTAATCCCCCAAAACTCAAACTCGGATACAAATCAGATACAAATATCTATTTGGCTTCACCCTCGTGAAGACAACTCTTTCCAAATGAAAATTGTATTTGAAAACATCCATACAGAGGATTTCTCCTTGCTTAAGGAAACATTTCTACTGCAAAATGTGGTGATAGTTGCTTTTGTTCATGGCTTTTTCTCCTTTTCTTTTTTTTTATCCTTTTTTTTTTTTTTATCATTGTTGATCTTCCACAAAGAAATAATATAGACACGTAGATTGTTTTCCATAAATTTCTTCTGAGCTGAGAGGAGCTTATAGGAAAGATAGAAACAGCACAATGACAATTCGCTCTTTTTGAAGTAATGATTTTCTCATAGAAAAATTCCATACCACTTAGTAAGTTATTATTCACATTATCTTATTTTACTAAAAGAAATAAAACCAGAGAATGAGGAATTAATCTAGTTTGAAAGAATAGATATGAAGACTCAGATTATTGTGTGGCTCTGCAATTCACAAAATTTTGGCACCCTGACATTAAAGTGATGGGTACTTGAAATATGTAGGTAGGCAGCTAGAAAGATAGGATTAGGAAGAAGCAATTCAGACCATTCTTGCTGGATTTATTTTTTCAGGAAAAAAACAATGTTCCTGGTGTTGAGTCCTTGTAAGCAGTCAGCAGGTAGGCACAGATTGACCTTCCAGATCAGGCAGATTAAGAACATAATATTTTCTACAAACTTAATGCTAATGTATAATTACTTAGCAGACCCTAAATCACACAACTCATTTTTTGTCATTTTGACAGAACAAGGGAATGATATGTCCAGTACAGAAGAGTTGGCAGAAAGCTATTTGGCAAGTTCTCAAGCTAGTATGCAATTGTGGGAGTGGGTGGGGATCAGAATTTTTTTTGGGGTTTTTTTTCCAACTAGACCATTTCTGAAGTGTCCACCAGCACAGAAACTGAGTATTAATAAAATAAAGTGTGTATTGTTCATTTGTAAATGTTGAAGATGACTTGAAAGACCCTGCAGTGCTCTTAATGAATTTAGTCAAAGAAAGGAGAGTTGGATCAAGATTTCCCTATGTGAAGTTCAAAAGTAGGGCTCCTCTGTAGTCTGACATTCAAAAATACTGAGTAGCTCCCCTAGTTGTATGTGTGTTCCTATGGAAGTGCATTATTTTCACAACTGTAGCTCTAATACTGGACCTCACAAGAAAACAGAGTTTGGAAATACTAAATATTAATGATGGAATACCCATCTACTACTGTGTAAAATTGGTCTATAAAAAGTGCAGTTCAGTTAGTTAAATGATGCTGATAGGACCTAAAGTGGAACCTTCCCTTGCATTTCTTTTTGTAGTCTTCCAGAACTAATGTTGCCTTAATATATATGTCTGAATCTAACTGTTCCCAAACATGCAACACTCAAGACTGATAGTAAAATACAGACATTCCTTCACTGGGGTTAAAAAAAAAAACAAAAACAAAAACAAAAACAAAAAAAAAAAAAAACCTGCTTTAATTATATTGCAGTTAAACACCAAACTGTCTAGAAAAATGAAATCTCAAGTAAAGAATGACCAGCGCAAAAAAAGTGGGAGAAAAAATATTGCACAGATTACAAAAAAAAAAAAAAAAAATAGGTAAGACAAAATTATTTGGCTTGTATGTGATCAAGGTATATGCAGAAGCTACAATACCAGATACAGGTAGATATTCCAAGATTTTCTGACTGATATTCTCACATTAAAATGTAAGTGGCCCATAGTTTGTCATAAATAGCATGCCTGATCATGCCCAGTCCAGCAGCTTTTTAGGTAGGTCAGTGGAAAAGTTAAAGTTGAGACTTACAGCTCTTTTGGAAGTGGTTTTAAGCTGTCATTCTGTGCTGAGAACCTGTCTAGCCTTTGAGTGCTTCTGGAATTAAACAAACATGAAAAAAACTCCAAAAAAACAACAACAACAACAAAAAAAAAAAAACTCCAAAAATGTTAGGGTGGAGATATTCAGGGAATAAATCAGTTTATGCTCTGAGAGTACCACAGTACCAGATGAACATGACTTGCAAATACTGTGAATGGAGGGCAATATAATGCCAATTCATAACCCAAAAACAAAATAGCTGCAAGCGCTCAACAGAATTACTTTGCAGCAGAAATATACTGAGCCTTGATAACAGAGGGTTCATTTGCAGATATTATTTTATTGTAAGCCTTGCAAATTTTAGTGAGATTTCTGTTCTCATTGCTGGGCTTAATTAATACAAGCCTCAATGTTCATTGCTTTTAATAAGCATGTGTACAATTACAATTGTAGGGAGGTTATAGAGAAGCTTGAAAGTGTAACCTGAGTGCATTCCAGTGATTCAGAATGTTTAAAGAATGAACCAAAAGAAAATATTTTTTAATATTCATGGCTTTGAGAACCTTACAGAGTTTTAGATCCTTGAGGATAGAAACATTAGCATAGTAATTTTTTGCAATGTACTACATGTCAAAATACTTCCAGTCAAGGAAATTTATTTTAAAACACTTAAAAATAAGAATTTTTATCATACTGATATAATTTAGGAATCACATGAAGTAGGAACTCAAACAGTACTATGTGGAAAAATAATATTTCTTGAGAACCTAAACAGTTCTTCCATTTAACCAATAATAAAAACCACAACAACAACAAACAAAAACAAAACTAAACCAACCAAACAAAAAAAAACATGTTGTAAAACAGAAAATGTAATACAAATAATTAAATGAGCGCCCATAGTGGGAAGCCAAGATGCCACTCCTCAAAGGCTGGTGTCAGGAAGGAGGTGAAATTGTTTACCTATATGAGAAAGTATTCCTTAAAATTACAGACATAAGCTTGAGACAAGAGGAAAAGTAATAAAGAAATATGTATGGAAATAAGGTTATCCCATAGCTCCCAAGAGAAGTTAAGTAAAAGCAGACCTGAATGGAGCAAAAGGTCTTCAACCTGCGTTTTCCTCATTACAGCTAAATGCTCTGATCACCAGTTATGTTTACCTGTGGCAGAAAAGGTCATGGATTCTTTAAATAATTGAACAGAGACATTGGGCCAGAAAATTAGAGGAGGAGATTCATTGGTCCAATGATTAGGATATCCAGCTTGGATATAGATGACCCAGTTTGTATTGTGACTCAGACAGTCAATGAAGCTACTGAACCTGTAACTCCAAATGAAGTACATGAGGCAGAGGATAGCAATGGGATTCTGGATGCTTCAGGAGGTGAGCAACACCCACCACAGCAACATGAACAAGCCAAGGCTGAAAAGACAGCAGTGGAATATCTCAGGCTTAGTGCTCAGACATGGGAGACCAAGGTTTAAATATCACTTTTAACCCGAAATTACAAGGAAGAGTTACCCATTTTCTTAGGAGGTGTCTTCTTCCCTCAGGTTACTATAAGGTGTTGTTAGTTGTATTAATTCTGTCATAAGGAATGTCTGAATCTGTCCCACAAAAGCGATTCTAATGACTTAATCTTTTCATGCATTGAGAGACTGCAATCTTTTCAGGGTTTAATGCAAGTTCCACTAAAACTGGAAGATTCTAGAAGTGCTAGAGAAGACATCAAGCTTTAATGGAGCATTAAAGTTTGTTTTTTTTCTCATTTTTGAACTAATAATGATAAAAAAAAATCATAAATATATGTAAAAAACCCTATTCACTGCATGAATGGAGAAGGTCCTAGTATGGAAATAAAGGCTAAACACAAGCGTCTTAGAAAGAAAGAAGGGAAAAAAATAATCATAGCTCCTAATTGAAAAAAAGTGCCTATGCAAGCACATCCAGACTATAATGATACTGCACTTTGAGGCTAGCCATGGAAAAGTCCAGATCACATTACTGTCAAAGTCAATAGTACAGCTGTGGATAGATCCAAACATAATACAACACAACAATCCAATAGACTTTTAAAAATTAATAAAGGCATAACTATAAGATGCTCATATCTTGTTACTCTAGATCTCTTAAAACTACATGATGGCATAAAAATTGGATAAACTCTGAAATGTTCATATAGTTAGTCCATTTTCCCAGTTTCAAGCCTCTTCCTAATTGCTAATGCAGAAATTCAGAAGGATGAATGGTAGCCTTCAGTGGATAAAAGCAGGAAAAGTCCAACAAGGAGGCCTTTCCTCTGAAAGCAGCACCTTTCTGTTGGTTTCAGCAGAAAAAAAAGTAAATAAAACATACATTTATACACAAATATAAATTGTAATATATGTGTATGTGTGTATATATACATATCTATGTTGAATTTTTGGTTTTGGCAGAGACCAGGGACAGACACTGAGAGGCTCAGAACAGCAGAGGACAATTTGGAGCCTGGAGCAGCTGGATTCATCTGATGATGCCAGAGCAACTCAGCAGCAGCAAG
>JAWWEW010000088.1:56572428-56602567 GCA_035583185.1 Anabacerthia variegaticeps | reverse complement strand
AAAAAAAAAAAAAAAAAAAAAAAAAAAGAGAGAGAGAGAGAAGAAAAGATCCCAAACTATAGCAAGAATGAGGGTAGCAAATGACTATAAAATGCACAAATGACAGATGTTGTACCTACCTTTGAATATTGGAAAGAAATGAATGGAAATTATTTTTCTGTGCTCTGCAGTGATTTTCCACACGTTACTCCTGTTTTTATGATTCTTTTTATATTGGTAGACACTAGGATCCTGCCTGTGATGTCATTTTTGGAAATGCTAGTATGCCTGTAAATGCTAAACAGTCATTGAATGGCTTTATATGTGCTCTCTTCCTGACAGCCAGATCCGTGGAACAATTCACATTCGTGTACAAGGCATATCTTGATGACATAGTAGTTATATGAATTCTGGGCCAAAGGCAAAAAAATGGACTTAAATTTAAATGCATTGGGTGATACACGTGCATTACGATCACAGATGAGTAAGAGATTAACCTGAGCTTGGTAGCCAGCAAAAGAGAGTGGACTACTAATGTGACAGCTGTTTCAGGATTCAGCATCCACAGTGATTGCATTAGAATGAACACAGATCATATCTCATGGTACTTTCAAAGAAGGATTAATAACCTATAATAAAATGACATGTTATTTACACCAGAGGGAAAGTAAAGAACAGACTCAAGGCAGCTTGACATCATGTAATTCCAGTTAATCCACAGCAAATGTTGCATATGAAGAAATTCTGACTTTCCTTCAATCTGAGATTTCATATTCTTTGGCCTATTACAATAAACTATGCAAATCCAGCATAAATAATCTTCAGTTGATTTAATCAATCTACATTTAATTCTATACTAGACCTAATTGGTTGGGGAATTATGTGCTGGATTTGTCTTTGATTTGCAGAGGAAGGAGGAAAGTCTATTTCATAGCACTTAACAAAGGACGGATGAATACTGCTTGAGAGAGGCTAAATAAATTTCTCCTCGAACCATAAAGACTGTGCCTTTTCAGAAGTGTCACCTTCCTCAGATGTTCCTTCTTCCACTTTCTTTTTGTTCCCTGTGTACTCCTGCAGAAGGAAAAGACACACAGCTTACTTAGGACAACCCAAAGTGACAGATTACACCTGAGTCCCTGCTCACACTCGTGGCTCAGTAGTACAGCTTCGCGTCTTTCTCTCACACTGGCAGGCATTCAGAGGTACACTACACCAAAATAGCCACCTTGTGTCACAAGAAAGAAAGATTTCTGCATTTTGATTTGTTGAAGGATTGATTTCCAGAGGAGCTCATTATAAGCTTAGGATTCAGGTGTTACTTTAGGTTTCCTCTAAACTTTTCCTCTAAATGGAGGCACCTCCATTATTGTCTATTGTTTCAGCAGAATAAAATAGGAGTAAGAGCCTTTAGGATGCAATACACTAAGTTCAACACTAGGCAATAGCTTCTGGCTTCACCTATCAAAAATCCTGTTATTTTATAGAATCTGTTCAGAAAATTCTCACAAAGGTTATCAATAAATCAGCCAATAGTTTGGTAGTACAGCTGCACGTCCTAGCTCTAATTCCAGAGGAAAAGGTTACTCATTTAAAATAAAAGTTTAAGGAACTTTTATTTTGCAAATATTGAATGCACAGCCACACTTGGCTTCAAACAATATTTTATTTTAGGTCCATAGCTTGTAAATGAACGTTGAACTTCCAGACCAGACCTTTTGCTGTGTACTCATTACTTGTACTATACAGTACTTTGCAGTTCCTGTCTGTGCAATTTCCTTTTATTAATGTACAAACAAAGCGTGATGAATTAAACATGCTATTGCATGTATTTTTTGGCAAGCATGAAAGATGAGGTAATTGAAGATGGTTATTATTTCCAGCTGTACAGTGCTAGCACATAGTGACATTTAAATAATAAGAGAGAAAGTAAAATAGGTGTCATGGTTTTAACAATACTGCCCTCTAAGCATCCCAACTCACGAATTTCTATTCATTACTTTGGATTATACTATTGTCACACAAAGCTGTGTCTCAGACTACTTAAATAATTTCTGATACATAAAAAATAAAACAACCAAAACCAAAAAACCAAACCCAACCCTGAAACAACTGAAAAATGCTACAATAACTAGATTTTTTTATTATAGCTAGATATTAGAACCTAGACAAGTCATGTCATGTCTGAGACATAAAAAATTGCTTCTAGGAAAAATGAAATTTATTTTTCTTTGTTAAAGAACAGATTAATTATAAGAAAGTAATGTATCTTTATTATTCTGAAATCTGAATTAAATACATAGAATTTTTTGTAGAATCTTTTTTAGTAAAAGAGAGTTGTCAAGGTTTCCCACACATTCTTCTGATTAACCTTTAGTTCAAGATCATTTTCAGTAAGAAACTATTGTTTCTATCTTGATCTGTTTGGCAATCTGTTGTAAGCTGCATTTTACCTGGTACCTTTCTTCTCAAAATGTACAATTTTTATTACTCATTTGAAAAATAAAACTAACAAATACTTGGCTTGTTTGAAGTCAATAACCATTTCACGTGAAAATAGAGAGTCCTGGATAGGGACTGACAGCCCCTTCTTTCAGTAAATTTCGAAAAACTGTAGGGTGTACCTGTAGTTTTAATCTATGCTTTGCAGAGGTTCTGTTCCTAACATGCAGCCCATGGACAGCATTTGTGTTAGGCACAATTGGATCTCCTAAGTTTGCACACCCTTCAATCAACTTGTCCTAGGACAGCATCACACAACTGTCCTCTTCAGTGCCCTCACAAGTATAATGTTGTCTTCACCTGTGCTTAGGTCTATCCCTCCAGTTCCAAACTTACTCTAGAATTGCTGAAACAAAGGACCAAAGTTCAGTAATTAACTGAAAAATCTTGTTTAAGACCTTATTTCATAAATTGCAAGCTGTGATTCTTAAAGAATGTGAACAATCCACAGCTGACAAAGATGCATACCAACATAAATGTAAAGTGACATCATTATGAATTAAATCCTCCTTAAGACATTAAAGGGCATCTATTTTGTTTATGATGTAGAAAAGTCTTGTGAAGTAGCACTGCATTTCCTTTGAATTATGTTGTGGTTGGGAAAAAAAAAAAAAAAAAGGGAAAATAAATGTGTGTATATACACAGAAACAAGAAAAAAAAAACAAAAACAAACAAACAAACAAAAAACCCACAAACATGAAGTTCATTAATGGTAGAATTGATTCTATTATTTTATTAAAACAATTCCAAAAATCATTATTAATATCAAGAAAAAACAAATTACTTATCTTGCATCCCAAAAGTGAAATGTAAAAAACAACAAACAACACAAACAAAACCCTCTGAAAACTGACCTACACCTTCAGTGATTCTTCTGTCAGCAATTTAGTCATATACACCTAGTTTGAGAGTTCAGCACCAGCAACCTATGTGGTCCCTCTTCAAACACATCACTACATCATACATTTCATCATTTTACCACTGTGCTGAGTCTCAGTGATCTGCGCTTCATCAAAACACATCTTCTAAATATGGATCTGAGGTCATTCTGAAATCTGTGAGCTAACTACTTCCATCTGATGAAACTTTAAGTGACTGATTGCAATACACTACTAAAAATAAGTCTTTTTTCCTATTTAAATTTGTCTGGCCTCAGGTTCTTGTCATTCATTCCTTTCTTAAACGTCTAGTTTTGTGACTTTATTTTCTGTACATATTAAGATTCAGGCTCTGTAAGCAACTCAATGAGAGTTCTGATGTCCTTAACACAATGAACAGTTTTAAACCTCCTGATAAGTTTTCCATTCATACAGTAACAGAAAGGCTAATTCCAAACTCCTGCTATTCTTTTTTCAGCATCCTTTTTCAAATGTAAACTCTACAGTATAAACAAATTTTCAGCAGCAGCAATTTCTGTAAAGGACCATATACATGACTTGGAATGTATACCCAGTTCTTTCTAAATGAATGGGCTTCAAAATATTCTTTAGAACTTGGAGTATAAGATTAACAATTTGAAAAGCAAAGGTCACCACTTTGGATTATTTTGACTTCACAGCCTCATTCTTCAGTTTCATAAAATATACTTGATGATGCCAAATGATTCACTAAAGTCATCAGAACTCTTAAGCACACAGCTATACTAACTTTGGTGAATTGTGAGAGACTGCATTTACATTTAACTTTTGCTCAGAAGAACTAGTGGAAAAGGTTGCACACCCTGTAGTAAACATGCCTCACTTTTGGATTCTATGCCAAAGCTGCAGCAGGTATATTTGACTTACTTGTATGTTCCACAATTCTTGTATTTTTGTAGGTGACAGTAGAGATGAGTCTTGGTCCCCAAAAGCTAATTTTATTTTCAAAGTGTATTATCTTATATGCTATTTTTATCCTTTTTGACAGATCTATTTTCAAGCACCATTGACCTTAAGTAGCTATAAGTTCTATGCTACAACTGAAACAAACTCACATGAAAAAGAAAAAAAGTAGTTTGGTTATATACTTGTACATGGTACAAATGTGTGAACAGATCTAACAAGATTCTTGTCATCATGATTTGGTCCATCAGGTTTCCCAAAGTAACCAAGTGCTTAAGAACGGAGCTGAAAAGCAGAGTTTTACTGACATACTTACAACTGCAAATGTCTAATGATTTAGAAGCTGAAACCTAACTATTTTAAGGATCTTCTCTTCCAATTGGCCCAATTCTGCTTTCTTACTTAAGTTAACACTACAGATTTGAGCAACTACTCTGGTATCACTCACCAATGTGATACTAATAAGGAGCAGTGGTTTCATTCCTTCTACTGGATTTTTTTTTAGGCAAAAAAAATGCTGTTCTTGAGTGAATATTAAAGTTTTTGCCTTGAATTTCATGTGACTAATTTAAAGGTCATACTTGTTAACTGTTGCAAATTTTTGCCTGTGGAACCTTTGACATTTTAAATGAAATTTAATATTATAACACTCTAAAATTCCTTTAGCCAATGGATTTTGTTTCATATGATGTGGCATTTCACATTTTGAAAGCATGGCGCTCCAAGCCCTATTCTTAAGGAATAAAACAGAAGTGTATCTTGATTATGCAGACACCTGTAAGGACTAATTGTAAATGAGCATGTTGTAATCAGGACTGAAAAGGACATAGTATTTTTTTTGTCATTATCACTTGGAAGAATGAGAAGAAATTAACTTGCATTGCAGAGGAAATGCACAGTATTTTTAATCTGACATCACACGTATATCTTGCTTGAGAAGAGGTGAACACTCTACTCTAGTATTTCTAGTTCATAATTATTAAGTAGTGTTTTGATATTTTATTTCTTTCTCTGGTATCTCTGGACTTGATACTGTTCTGTAGGATTACAGGCATCAAGCATCATACAAACCTAAGATATGGGTCGATAAGTTGTGGTTTCGCATTGGTGGACTGTCAGTCCTGCATATTTGCAATAATTTTACTGTGTAAGAAAACAAAGTCTGTTACATTAGGCCTAAATTTCCTACAGTTCCTTATTTCCAGTCAAAACGTTTTAAGGATGGGAAAACTGCAGGCTTTGGAATTTACTGTAATAGGTGTTTTGTCACCACAAAATGTCTTCTTCTCTGAAACTATATTTGTAAAACTTCAGGTTTTTAATCCTTGAAAATTATGCTTGTGGAGATTATATAGTGAGACATACAAGATACAGTTTGACTGGAAGGTTCCACTGCCACTGTTGTGCCATGAGATTGTAGCCACCCATGTCTGAAAATCTGGGACATATTCCTTTTGCTCACACCCTTGTATTTTGCATTCTAGCTAGTGTGCTAGTAATAATATAGTAATATCTTTTAGATTACATGTTAAATTAAAGTTTTCCAGAGATTAGCGATTACATGGTACTTTTTGGAAAAGAGAAGTACAATAATTCTGGTGTCCTGACAAATTTTTTCAGTAGTCTTCATAACCTTCCCCCTAAGGCAAGGGCATGGTCTCTTTCGAAATAAGCATTCATGTTCAAAGAGATGTCCTGCTCCAAAAGCTGCTAAAAGACTAACAGATATCTAATACTCTAGGACACATTGCAATATGCCATTTTTGGAATGCCACAGTTTCACGGTTGCATTAAAGCATAATTTTATTTCTGTACTCAGCCTACATATTGCAGATGGCCCTATTTTTCAGTGGTTTATTGAAACACTGGTAATTTGAAATACAGTCCTATGACCACACATTACATATGGAACGTATAGGCCGCATGTTTACAGGAAATTGAAATGAGGGTTTTCATTGACTGAAGTTTGTGAGACTGATTTGGGAATTCTAGTCAAAGGAAGTTATTTCCTTTGTGACACACTTGCTATCTGTAGAAATGCTGTTGGGAGAAAAAAAAAAAGAATCAATCGATCAACCAACCAGCCAATCAAAGAAACCATCTACACAAAAACACAAACAACGACAAGAAAGCAAAACTGGAATGCTTGAGTTCAGGAAATGTATTGATAATATTGTTTCGGTTTTTGTACAGTGTCCAGTTGTGAATAGTGAATAGTATGTTTTCCAGATGAACACCCATCTTAAAGGATTAAAAAAGAAGAGAAAAAAAATGTGTGAAAAACTGTCTGTTCTCAATATAAAGGTGAGGGTTTTTTTCCTTTGAAAATCCAGCTGCCTTTATCACATTTCCTTTAACATTTATACATAACTTATTCTGAAACAGAGGAAGAAATGCAGATGTTGAGATTCCTGAGTGTTACCAACCATCATATTGACACTTTTTTTGTTTAATTACATGTGAAAATTCAGACATGTTTATACTACTCATGAAGATTTTCTAACAAAGTTTTCTAGCAATTTTTAGATGCATGTGATTCATTTTGGAATAGGATGCATTAGGTAATTGTCTTTCAGGTATACATTTTCCTCAGGCTACACTGAAGGGTCTTTCAAGCAGTTGCAGTTCAAAGCATTGCAGTCATTCTGACTTATGATTTATGTTTGGGTTTCTGTTGTTGGTGGTGTTTGTTTGTTTGTGTTTGGTTTTTTTTTATTTTTATTTTTGTTTTTGTTTTTTGTTTTTTCTCAGCCTCTGTGGAGGTCTGTAAAGATACTAGATGGAGTGGCAGAACCAGTCCTTTTCACTGTTATACAGTGGCCATAGAGCTATTCTGGAAATCACTCCCCCTTGATAGCCTCTGAAGAAGGTGGTTTTCTGGGGACTGACTTTAGAACAAGACTGTTAAAAAGTAGTCACCAATCCTGGACTGTTCCTAGATGTGAAACATATTAAATGGAATAATTCTATTACTCCTTCAGTTTTCTATTTTCAATTCTCTATGCATGCAGATAATCTAACATTATTTTTAATGACATATAGGCCCCACGCTATGCCTGATGCCAAAGGGAATGCTACAGTGTTTGGTAAGAGTTTAGGTCCCTTGATAATGGGCGCAATGAAGTCGCACATACATAAACAGAATAACCACAGTGAACAAATTCCAGTCTTTTGTCTACTAGCATAAATCTCAAGAAAATTTTCTAAATTAAATAGTTATAGGAAGTTCAGAATCAATCGAGGTCAAGCACTGAATGAAGGTAGTTTAAAACCTGTGTCTGTGAGAAGTTTGACTGCATCACTAATTTTTAAAAACCCTTAATTTTGACTAAGCTGTAAACAGATGGCAGGATTTGGAGACCCAAATCAGTGAACAACTGGCAGCCAGTAATAAAGGGTGTACTGGTCAGGTTCTTGTATTCTGCTTTGTCAAACTATTCCCTGCTTCTTTCTGCACTGTGAAATCTAGTGAAGTGGTCCTTGCAGGGCCTCCAAAGCAACCCGGATGAAGAAAGCAACTACTATTAGTTGGAGGGGAAAATGTGAGTGTGGCTTTAGAGGTCATTCTGTCATCAAGAGACACCTATCCCCATGCTCAGTGCCAATCTCAAACCTTAAGCTGATTTTTGTGGAAGAGTAAGAATTTAGAAAATGCATAACCTCTTATTCCAGCATTTGAACTTTCTGACACAGGTTTTCTAGAGATACCACTGTTTCCTACATTTGTCTTCACAGTCTCTAATAAACAGATATTTGGGATATTTGTTTCAAGGCAAATGGACTATATGAGGTCACATTGTGGCATACAATCTCATAAAATAAAAAGAATCTATGCTTACAGGACAGCTTTTATAAAAATAAACAAACAAGCAAACACATGAACTATAAATAACATGTTGGATCCTCTGGAAAACATATTACTCCATTCCCAGGAGCTTCCTGATGACTAAGTGTGACCAGTATACCCTGCTCCCAGCCCCTGGTAATGTGGTTAGCATAAGTAATGCCATTTTATGAGGCAAGCCACCATTCTCTGTGACTGAGTGAGTCATATAATGGTTCCCTTTCCTTCATTATCAGTCCCTGAAGATCCTGTGAACCAAGTAGACAAACCAAACAGATTTGTTTTTCCTCTCACTATCAGCCTCAAGGTACAAGGGTGCCAGGCTGATTATTCCCTTTCTCACCAGCCTTGAAGTTCCCAGGTGGTCAGCCAGCCTGGTGGTGGATGATGTCCCTGCCAGAGCACAGGAAGTGCAACAGCAGACAGAGCACTACAAGTAAAATCAGTTTCAAGTCCTAAGTGGGGAACCTGGACTCGAGCTGCTGTTGGGCAGTGAGATTCAAAACTCTAAAATGGCCAGAAACAGCTCCACTGTCCTCCCCTTCCTTCAAAGACTAAGTAACTTGTATTTTTTCATATGAGTTTCAAGTCTAGATTGTGATTGTTATATAGATACAGTAAGCCATGTATTAAGATCTGACGCAACCTGCAGAGGGTCCAGGTGATTAGAAATCATAAGATGTGTTAAAAATTTTATATTGTGCTGTTTATATATTGTATTATATTGATTCTGCTCATAGACATCCCGTGTCATTGTAGTCATAAATTCTGTCCTATACTAATCATGAAATTGTATTAAGAAATTAAAGCTTTAATTGTATCTATGAATTAATGTCATCATCATTCTTCTAAGGATTCCTAAAAGAACATATCTGTCCCCTCAGTGTCAGATGACACTAAAAAAAGCTGTGGAATTTCCAGCTGGTAATACAAGAGCAAAACCAAAGAGCTATATCCTCATCAAAAGAGAAATTCTTCAGGAGTCATGTTTCACAGGAAGAATCCAGAAAAAAACACCACAAAATAGTCAATTCCCTACAGCAACAAGACTGTTCCCTGAAGATTCCCATTACATTTAGTTTCGGATTTGGGGTAGGATACAGTAGCTCATCTCAGGCTCTTTCTGACCACA
Source organism: Anabacerthia variegaticeps (assembly GCA_035583185.1). Taxonomy (NCBI): domain Eukaryota; kingdom Metazoa; phylum Chordata; class Aves; order Passeriformes; family Furnariidae; genus Anabacerthia; species Anabacerthia variegaticeps. The sequence continues at coordinate 56,593,289 of JAWWEW010000088.1, read as the reverse complement.
TGCTTGGTGAAAAAGTTCAGACATTAACTGTCTATATACCAAACTGTGCTTCCACATAAGGCAGCAAGACACTGTGGCATATTTTAACAGCAACCTTGTCCTGCACTATTACTAGCCAGGCCTGCTAGAAATGTCCTTTTCCTGCAGCAAACATGACTCACGAAACTGATCATTCTGGTCAGGTGATAACATTTCTCCCAAAACACACATCTAGAGAAAGCAGCAGTATGATGTATAGGGGTTAATTACGTTGAGGCAATTTCAAAGCAGGACAAAACATGATTTGATCTTTTCTAAACTTGGAAGGGAGAAACAGGAGATTTTTCAGCTGTAGTAGAACTGATACAGAAAAATACTTATTCAAATAATTCTCCACTGGGAAGGACAGGAGAGAAAAATGATAAACAGATGACCAGAAGCTTTGATGCAGGCTAAAATTATCTTCAATGTTTAGTGTCCTATGCAATATGTATATATCCTGCTGAAATAACATAACGTACTACAGATCTACTTTTGGTCTTGTATATATTAGAGTCATACTGTTAATAGCATCACCCTTTTAAGAGGCCACCTTTAAGATACCAACCCAGTAACCATTTGAGCTGGTAGCACATTTTCATCTAATTACGAATAACTAATTATCTTGTCTGTGATGTCAAGTTAAAAGAAACAAGAATACAATGAGATCAGAATTGCCTGCTGAAGCCAAGAATAACTTGGAATAGGCAAAACAAGGTAGAAAGAGGATTTTTCTGTGGAGCACTCCATGACACCTTCTGTACAGTCTGTGTACCTCCACAGGGTGGGTTGATGGCACTACTACATAGTACTATTAAGAACAAGTCACCTTTACTGTTTTTTGCAGTATCTTTGTTTTATACATGAACTATAGTATTACAGACTAAATCTGCATATAAATTTTGCTGTCTTGCTTTGGTTTTTTGTAAAAGATTTTCAGCATCTTGAAGGTGTGAACTTTGATATGACAAGGTCTTTGCACTTATTTATTCTTTAGAAAGTTTGTGACACTAAACCTAGGATGAGATTGTATTAAGAAGTTGGAAGTAGAAGTTCTAAAGTCTCAAAGCCAAAATCTACAAAACAAAACAAAACAAAACAAAGCCAAAACAAACAAAAACAAAAAAAAACAAAACCACAAACAAACAAACAAAAAACCAATGTAGAAAATACAAATTATGCTGACTTGACTAGGCAGGTTGGCAAATGCAACACTGAAATAAAAGAGGCAATAAAATATTTCATCTTCTGATAAAAATTTAGAGGAACTGTAATTTAAAGTTAATTAGAATTTCAAGTATAATATTTCACATTCAACAGTCACCAGTTAACATGAAACAGAGCTGTTCTGGAAGAAGTTAGTTTGGTTCAGTTTTGCGAAGCTGAAAACTGTCAAACTTAAGTAAACATTTTCTTAAGGATCTTGCATGCACATAAATGAAAATATACAGCAGGGGAAACCAGTATGAGGATGAAAATAGAGTGACACAGGAAAAGTCCACAGAAATCTAGCTATTATGCCTGGGTGACTGATAGGTTTTGCCCCTGTTGCAGTAAAAAAAAAAAAAAATAAAAAAAATATGAGTTTGCTTCTTAAGTGTATCTCCATCTCTACTGGAATTGTGAGGCATTTACCAAATCAATTCTAATAAAGTCATTGAAAGCACTCGTGTGTCACCTTTCTAATATGTTTGTTAGCATCTTCCTTGAGCTCAAAGGCAGGAAGAGGGTTTCTACATCCACCATGGTGAACTGAATCCTACAGGTGGAGTCTGAAGTCTCCTTCTTCTGTCTCTGTGTGAGGAAGGAGAGACAAACATGTTTACTTGGGGTTTAGCCAGTGTAAACCACTGGGTGTGGCTCAGACTTCTGCCTTTTTGTGTGTACTCTGCTGTCTGTCTAACTCCTCAGGTGTTTAAAATACACAGTATTTAGTCATCTATTGGAGGCAAGCCATGAATGCAAACTATTGCTAATGACATTCAATGACAATAAGTTCAATCAAGTTGTGGTATTTTGGCTACAGGACAGAATTTCAGTGTGAAACTCACTGATATGTTTCAGGATTTTACTGACACACTCGTAATACTTCTTAGGGACTAACTCCTAGAACCAGTGTTAAAGAAGGATCTTGGCTTTCACATACAGACAGATTTTTAATTGTATTGTATTCTATTTTTAATTGTATTGGTTGTAGAGTTGGTCTAAAGTCACAAGTTCTTAATACCCAATATTAACAAAGGGAACAAAAGTGTACCTGTTAAAATCTGTTGGTACTCAGTTTAACAGTTCTGGTTCCTTTGTAGGAGACAGAAGGCAATATAAAACCCAAATGTAAACTTAAACAACCCCTTTTAATGTTATGTTACTGACACTGGTTGGATACCAGCCGCCCACCAAAATTACTCCATCAGTCCCCTCCACAAGTGGACAGAGGAGAGAAAATATAACAAAGGTTCAAGAGTTGAGATAAGAACTGTAAGAGATCACTCACTCAGTAACATCACAGGCAAAAGAGACTCAGCTTGGGGATATTAATTGAATTTATTACTAACAAAATCAGACCAGGATAATGAGAATTAAAGTAAACCTTAAATGAACCTTAAAAATACCTACTGCCCCCACCACTCCCTTCTTCCCAGGCTGTACCTCCTCCCCACAGGGGCTCAGGGAGATGTGAAGTATTGGTTATGGTCAGCTCACCACATGTTTGTGCTGCTGCTCAGCAGAAGAGTCTTTCTCCTGTTCCAGTGTGAGGTTCCTCCCATGGGAGACAGTCCTCCATGATCTTCTCTAATGTGAGTACATCCCATCAGCAGCAGTTGTCGGCAACAGTTTTCCACAAACTCCCCTCACTGCTAAGCCTGGTCATGCAAAGCCAATACAACTATATACAAAGTATAATCAAGGCCAAAAAAAAAAAAAAATGCATTTTTTGCAGAAGGATACTGTGATGGATTTATTTGGGCTTTTCTGAATGAAATTGTAGAGGAAGGTTTTTAAAGAAAACTCTAATTTACACACAAAAACACACACATGCCCCTTTAGGAAAAGAGTTAAACATATAACCCATGGAATGAGAAGGGACTCAGAACATGGGACAGACTCTTATGTCACAAATTCAGAAAGAGCAAGACAGAGGTTTCAAAGCTATATTGCCTCCTGCTTTAAGAAGAATCTGTACCATGAAACAGGGGAATGGTTAGTCCTATCATACATGAAAAAAGATAACTAAGCCATATACAGTGCCAAGAGAGCTAACAAAATCAGAATTGTTGAAGGTGCAGCAGAGGCAGAACTGAGGTACCATTTACCCTAAATATGCAGGAATTTATAGATTAAAGTCAGCCTCACAAACTGACCTGCAAGCAAATGAAGTCTGTGGGAAAGAGACAATATATTTCTTAGAGGCAGCAATGCTAATTAAATAAGAAATTGCTCTCTGAACTAGTGACACACTGTTAAAGTTGTCAAAGAATATCAAAAAGCAAGCTTTGAAATCACAGAATATTCTCAGTGTGAAGGGACCCACAAGGATCATTGAGTTCAACTCTTAAGTGAATGGCCCATAGAGAAATCAAACCCACAACCCTGGCATTATTAGCACTAAGCGCTAACCAACTGAGCTACTTAATTTATAAACGGAAGAGTAAATGCAAAAGGTCCATGTCAAAGCAATGAGCATAAAGGCTACAGCCCTCAAACAATTGAAAGTGGCTGGAAATCTCTGCTACCTTACAATCCCGGCACATCTCTGCTTTGCTAATTCTGACATTCAGGATGATTATATGCCTTCACAAGAAAGAAAAAAATTAAAAGTTCTAAATGCGTTCTGTTGGTATTTACCTAATATTAGGCGTGAATCTATGTCCATTCACTGCTCACAACATCTTCAATTCTGGAAACCATTAACTGCTGATAAAAGCAACTACAGAATCAGACCCCAGATGACTCTAATGACCTACAAATTCAATACTGGTTGTGAAATATTCTAAATGTCAAACTAGGAGATCCCATGTCAAGTAGGAGGTCCCTTTTCTTTATAGAGACATTCTTGAAAATATGAGCCGAAACAAATCCATGTAGACTGATAGTCCAATTAAAATTTGTCACTTTTTTTTCCCCCTGAAATTTGTGCATTATAAGATTTGTCTTCATGAGTCTGTGAAACTCCTAATAGTACCTACATTATCTGAGGGGAAAAGAGAAAGCTGGGAGAGACATAAAGAAGGGCTGAGAAGCAGAACATCATACTAATTGGTGTTTGCAATGGAACTGAGATGTGTGGGAAGCCATTAATGATATTAAGGCCAATGTGCCCCCTCTCATTTAGCAGCCTGCAGCTAAGCAACACCTTTCTCTTCCTCTGACACAAAGAGGAAAGTTGCATTCTGAGAGAAGAAGTGCAAACTGGGAGCAAAGGTGGCTACTCTGTAGTCCTTCTCCCACTCCTTTCTAGTAATTCACTACCTGTCCTCCATTGCCAAAAGGATAAAAAGCAGAATGAAATTTATGCTCTGAATGATTGCGCTAAAGAGACATTGAGAGATTACAGTGGCAGGCAAAAAAACTGGAAAGAAAACCGAATTGATAGTGCACACAAGATGATGGAAGATGTGAGCAGACCAGAAGTGTGTGAATGGCGGGAAAAGACCAGAAAGGAGGAAAAGGACACTTTTCGGAAATAAGATTAAGGACAGGAAACAATGTCCTGACTCACAGAATCGTCCATTAGCTGTATTCTTCCATCATGACAAGAGAGCAGTGACGTAAATCTAACACTATGCACTGTTGGCAATTCTGCTTCATTTGATGGCTTGGTGGAGAATAGATAAAGATGTAGTCATGAGATTCTTCCACTGTCTATTTATTGCTTGCTACAGTTTCCAATCATTCATTAATGTAAAACAGATACTCATGAAAAAAATTTCATACACTCATAGCACAGGCATTTATTTGATCCAAAAGTCACATTGAAAGTATTTTGTTGTTCGTTCACTATGCGTTTGTGTTCTCTTGGCTTACAAACAATGAGAAACAATGGGGTTTTTCTGCTTCCTGGTCAATGACCCATCACTGAGCTTCAGAATCATGTTTTTTTCCTGTTGCACTTGCTGTTTCTGCACGCGCCTTCTCTACAGTTGTACACATCCAGCAGAGTGGCTGGATGATGTCTGCCCTGTTCCCTGTCCCCTGGTCTTACCTGGGTAATAATGAGGTGATCGGAGCTCTCTGATGCGACATTAAAGGTGTCATCTTGAGTCTTCTCAGGCACATCTGGGCCAGGTCCTGTAATCTCTAGGTTATTGTATAACAGCTGTCTGACTACAATATGTTGTACTTTGTTTTGTTTTCTCTTGGTTTTGTTTATTTGTTTTTAATATGGATTTGTTTTCATAAAAGATCACTGAGCTATTTCTCCAAGACAGACTAAAGTCTTTTTCATAGCCATGTCTAGGTAGTCAAAGCTATGAACAGGGGAAAGTCTGAAGACCTAAGATTTTTCAGATGCTTCCCACTTGGGATCTTTATGCATCTCCTTGATCAGCATGCTGACTGCAAGCAAATTTTGTTATGGTGAACTCACATTTGAAGCCATGTGCCCTTCCCCACCCCCGCAAACTGAAACACCTAACCTAAGGTTTACCCCATGAGGGAAAAAAAAACAAAAAACAAAACAAACAAAAAAAAAAAGAAGAAGAAGAAGAAAAGAAAAAGAAAAAAAAAAAAACACAATAATTTCGGAGGACAAGATGTAAATCTGTTGTAATTTACACCACTTTTCTTGAATTTAACCCTTGATGTATTTACAATCAAGTATATCAAGCACATAGTATATAGAGATATTCGATAGCATGGACCTCAGGTAACCCGCATTTCATTCAGTGTTCTTTTTTGCTAGTGGTTTAATTTTCTAAAACTTACATTATGTGCCATATCTGGTTCCTCTCATACCCTTCACCAGCATTAAAGATTCAAAAAGGCTTGAGGCAGACTTATTTTTTATTATTATGCTTTTATGGTGGCAAACATGCTAAGCCTTGATTCCCACTGGGGACTGTAATGCTAATAGTATCTCTGGTGACGTTCAAGGCAGCCAGAACCACATCTTTTAAAGACAGGACAATGAATATTGCCTTAGTACCTTTCGGTATCCATCATGAATGTACTGAGGCATACCCTGAGGGCCACTCTGGCCCTGTTCATGTCAGTGATGCACAGAATCTGTTAAGCTTTTTATCCAGACAGATGCACAGAAAACTGAGTAGCAGCTGGCTCTAAGACATGTTGAAGAGATGCTCTGTGGCCGGAGTATTGCTATACTCCAGTGGAGCACACATCATAAGACAGTCCTGTAAAAAGGGCCATGCATTCTCATTTCAGCTTTAAGACCCCAAGATATGGGATCTTTAAAGATGGTCTCAAACTCATAAACTACTCCCAGTTAATGTACAGCAATATCTGACATTTCCTCAGCTTTTTGGGTATTTTCATATCTATTTTTAAATTGATACAAAAATGTGTATTTTGATAAGTTATGGGTCCTATATAGTTAACATATATGCACTACTTTATAAGGAAAATGACCTCCAGCATATTCACATCAGGGTTTAGTACTCCCAGGTCACCATTGTATCATAATCAATAGTTATCAGTTAATGGTAATTTTAAGCTGTTGTAAGGACTGATTCTGGTATTCAGTGTTTATAAAAGTAGGTCCCAAAGCCACAACTGTAGGACACACATCCTATTTCTTTTTATTTTTTGGTTTTGTTTTTTTTTTGCCATGGCTCAGTTGCAGAAATCTGGATTCAAGGATATTTCTCTTTTTCATAACTAATTGAATTGATATCAATGAAAATAATAGTCATAGCAATGCCTATTTCTGTTTCAGCATTTGTGTGCATATCCCTGCATTACCTAAGCAAAAGTGCACATTGCCTTATGTTCAGCATTTCATAGCCAACAAAAGATTAGCATGGTTTTGTATTAGTTTCACAAGCTTAATTTTACATCCGCACCCACTTTTTTCTGTTAATGTAATAGCTCTATAACAGATATATTAGGTGGAAAAATAAAAGAAAAATAAAAAGAGAAAGTTTCTTTGTGAAAGCCTGCAATTAATCTGTTAAAGATCTAGTTGCAAAATCATAATTTATTGATGGTTGCAGAAGATACTGAAATGGTGGTATTAGTGAGTTGATAGAATTATACAGATTATATGTGTTCTATTCACAAGCAGTAGACTTTGTCCTTTTAAGTTTCTAAATATAATAGCATCAAGATGTTTACTTAGCAACCCAAAATTTTCATAAGAATAATATGGGTAGGTAGATTATCATAAAAGGTAAATATTTACAGTACATGGAAAAACATGCTCATTCTCCATTTGAAGCTTTCTAAAGATCTTGTTGACACTGGCAGATTAATTGCATATTTGGTTTAATTTTTTTGAAAGAACAGAACAAAACTAAAAAAGGAAGTAAAATACAACATAACTATATTCATTGTTTAGTATTCTGATAGCACAGTAAATCTGCTACTCTACTGGTTTGAATACTAGTTATTCATTATTCTACTACCACTAGTCACAAAACATTCCCTCTAAGAAAAAAGTCTACAGTTTGTGTATAACTTCCCTTAATTCCTCATCACTTCTTGCACCTTCCTTGTTTCTTTTCCATTTTGTTTCTATGTAATCAGAACAGGAATGGGGAAAAAAGTGTTCATAAAGTTATTCTTCATTTTTAATATATAAGCCTAAGAATTCAATTTTCAACAGTATTTTTACTGTCTATAAGTAATTTTCAGTGCTCATTTTCTTTCCAATAAAGCATTTTTGTTAATTGATTTGAAAAGATTTGGGTTGTCTTAGGTACAATTTTATGAAGCTTATGTAAATTTTGCTTCTGGACAGAGATGACCAAGGTACTACCAGCTTCTAATAAAAAATATTCCATTGGCTGTGACATACTGAATCTTGCTAATTTCTGGAGAAAAAAAAAATCTATAATGTATGTATTCAATAGAAAAAAAAGTATTTAAGTGTGTAAGCATGTGGGTTTTTTCCTCATATGACAATTTCACTGACCTGAGGAAAATAACACCTTGGACTAAGGTTTCTGTCACAGAACTCTGCACTGAAAAATTTATAATAGAGGTGATTTAAGTGAATAAAGCTGCATATACCTGTAGCCTGACAATCATCAGTGTCATTAATCTTCTGATCAAGAATTTGTATGTTTAGATCTCAAAATGTATGCTTCTACAGTTTTAGATTGTCATACTTAACTATTCCAGATAATCCTATGAATGTAAGCTCCATCCGTCTACTTCAATCATTCATTTTTCTGCCATTAAACATATATTGGATAGGGGTAACTCACAAAAAGAAATTATAACAAGAGATTACATGGAAACACGTTCATAAAACAGAAACAAGTTGCAAGAACCTTCACCTAATATCCTCTTGATTTTCCAAAAACACTTTCCATGAAACTATTGCCCTGTTATTTCCCTTAATCAAAGAGCAGCCTTCTTAAGTATGTGGCTGTGTTTCTTTTTTAGCTATTAAATTTATAGAGGACTTGAGATGCAAAATGTGCTTAGATGCAGCCCACCTATATAAATGAAAACACTTTTTCCAAAAGAAGGAAACACACAAAGTCAAATAACAGTTTAGACTGGAGATTTACAGAAAGTCTTTCTTTCTTCCTGCATAAGAGTGGAGCAAGATTTTGCCCTAAGCAACTATCATTGTTTTTGGTTTTAGTTTTGGGGTTTTTTTATGATGATGACAATAAATGAGAAATAAAGAATGAAAGCAGCTCAGGAAGCCACACACCACCTACCTTCAAACCTTTGTGTCAGGCCTCTTATGACAGTGGACTCACTTGAGTCCTTAAAAATAGGCAAATACTTAACTACTTTTAAAAACACAGCTCTTTAACCCATAAGGAGTCCCCTTGCATAATAAATAACCTTAGAGTCAAAGCAGGAAAGTACTAACCAAAATTTTGAGGATTCACTTTTTAACTGTAGTGGGCAGGAACATCTGAAATATCTGCAGATATAGTTGTATCACAGATGAAAGCATATGTAAAAATATGTGGGTTTATATTTGCTTAAATGTTAAAGCTTATGCTCCGATATTATACTACACACAGAGGTACCTTTGTAACACATGTTTATTTGCTGAAACATAAGGATGAATAGATTGTATTACTTTGATCCTTAAAGTTGAGGAATAGCTCAGGTTGTTCCACTTTAAGTCAACAACATGCCTTCTGTGGATTATATTGACAGCGGAATTTCACCCTTTTTTAATTGAAGAACAGTTCAGTGTGTCTGTAAAACGGGTATGATGATTATTGCCTGCCTCAATGTGTTGTTTGGCTAAAAAGCTTTTGAGTCCTAGAGGTGATGCCCTGTGCAGAGATATCCACAACTCCAATCCTATTACGGACTGGTTCCCTGAGGGAATGACTGTGTGCAGTCTTTCAGACTCTGAGAAACCAACAATTGAGCATAATATTTTCTCTTATATTAAAACCAACAATTACATCCTGTCATAAAGCAAATTCTAAATTCACTTTCATTGATGCTTCTAAGCATGTTCTTCATTCATCTGGAATATTTTATTTTTCTCTTAAGCTGTTATCCACTTGCTCAACTTTTGAATCATGAGTTGTAACAATTGTTCAGGTCAGTGAAGTTATACCAAGACAGGCTGCCAGCTATCTAACAGAGATTTGAAGGAGAGGAAGGACTATTCTGCTCACCTGTTCTGACTTCCTGTCATAATTCCTGCAATAAAGCTGCTTTTGACTTTTTACCACAAAAGCAAATGTTATCAAACTCCATAGTTTGAGAATAATCTTTATAGTCTGAAAGAAAAAGTCTGTTTATAGTCTGAAAAGAGGTCTGAAACAATAAATGAGGCTGACCCCAATTATTTTTGAAAATCTAAGCATGTCAAAATATACACACATCATGAAAACATTCTTATCTTGTCACACAGAGGTGGAAGATGGCTCATTGCAGCATGTGACATCAGTATAAGTTTTTCTAATATCACACAGCAGATCAATTCTAAATTTAAAAAAAAAAAGAGAAATTTCATGTTTTACAAATCTGATAAGACTTCTCCATCTGTCATGTGCCACACTAGACAGCTGCTTCCTTTTGCATAGCTAAGATCAATGTGACCTTAGCCGGTCAGAGTATGTAGGGTGTAAGGCCACTGTTGAACATATTAGTGGAAAAGTATTAAAGCTTAGCAGAATTTTCTGTTCTTTGCCTTCTACCTTTTGCTCTGATTAATACTCATCCCTTTCTATACTCTTCCTGTCTGTCTCATATTTCTTCTCTGTGGTACTTGCCTTTTAAGAGTAGCTTGATTCAGCTGTTGCTGACCTTTAATGGAGCAGTGCTGATTCACATCAAGTTTTTATAGGCGTGCTAGTTTCTACACATATGTGGAGCAGGGGTCCTCTTTGACCTACAGGAGTTACAGAAAGAGAGAGACATTTTTGTGTAGAGAGGTTTGGTGGTACTTTCTTTTAGAAGAACAATGCTTTCTTAAAAACAAAATAAACAAGAAACAAAACAACAAAACATTTTTCTTTTTAGAAGAAAGAAGTCTTACACAAACTCAAGAGTGCAAAAAAGTCAATGATTACTATATGGCAATTAATATAAACATAACTGTGTTTTGTCACATATACTAAGACTGATTGTAGTGCTAACAGAAAAATATTTTTATGAAGGAGACCGGGAAACTTTTGCAGTCCAGTGCCAAATCATTGTCACTTGTGTCAATATCTGATTTGCCACAACCTCAGCACCAAATACAAACACACACTGGAAAGAAGCTCTCTCTTCTTTTTATTTTCTTGCCCTACCTCCATGTTCCCTCTCTTCATTCCTCATTCTGACCTGCTCTTCTTATTACATTCTCTTCACCATCAGTTTTTTTCCTTCTATTTTCTCAGTTTCCAATGACAGTGCATTCAATTTCTTTCACCTTTGTCCCTCTGTTCCTCCATACATTTTTGCTTATGTTTCACTGATCATTAAAGCCACATTCATCCTTTTTTATCTTTTCCCTAGCCCTCATTCTCTTTAGACACTCCTTACACATATATTTTGTCCTACAACATGGCTCAAATGCATATGGTCTTCACATCAGACCACATCCAGTCTCTCTCAAAGGCCTTCCATTCATTTTGGTACTCTTGACAACAGTTGGAATGACACAGCCTCTTTACTGATTGCACTTGCAGCATTGCCCAGAGTGCATGTTAAGTGTGGTCCTGGGGCTAGAACACATTTATTGGTCTACCTCCTCCAAAGAGATTATATTTTCTGTCCAACCTGTCATGAGACCAAGTGGACTATTGCATAGCAGACAATCTACAGACAAAATGGAAAATTGTCCTAAAGACATCAAATTTCCCCTGATCTTCAGTTCAGATACATTATATGTAAGATAGGAAGTCAAAACCATTTAAAAATTCCTTATCTGTCAAACATTTTTGACAGTAAAACTGTTAAAGTATACACTGCATTGCAGGGTCTTTAGATGTTGAGTTCACCCTATACATGTTTGTTTACACAGGAAAAGAGAAGCTGTGTACAATACAGTTGTAAAAGTCACAATTTATGGATACAACCAACCAACCATACAGGCAGAAATACACATCTTATAGAGAAAGAGAACTAACGATGACAGGCAGTTCAAGATCTTGCTATACTAACTCATGATGCATTTCTTTTCATGAGCTGGGACTAAATGCAGGGTTCTAAGCAATACAAAGAAAACCCTGAGTAGCTTTAATAATGATTATATGTTCCACCTGAACGTTATAAATGTGTAATACAAGTATTGATGGTATCTATTGCATTAATACTTGATTTGCTTTCGATTTGCATACATATATAGCCAAATACCACTGTTGTATGAGACACCTTTCGTCATCATATGTAATGGATGGCACGTATCCCACTAGCAGGAAAAAATTGCTAAGCCGTAAGTATGTTGTGCTTGCTAGTTGTAAATCTTGTAAGATTTATTATTTATTGATGACTTTTATTTGCCGCTGTTCAAAAGCAAGACCACTGAACAGTGGACAACACATAAAAATTTCCCCCACCACTACCACATCTTTCTTTTGCTTTCATGCATGAGAAATGATTGTACAAAGGGTCACAGTCCATCTTTAATTCATCCCTCTTTCACTCAGGATTCTCCTATTTTGTATGTAGCCACTTTAACAAGTTTGTATCTGCATGCAATTTTGAAACTTACAGGGTTAGCATTATGCAAATTCTGTTCAAAGTCTTTTGTTTTCGTTTAGTTTTTGTTTTTTTCCTGTTGAAGTGAGGCAACGTGTCCTCAGAACAAGACTAATCAACCGTGCATGGCAGGGATATTCATGTGAACACACCAAAATTATGGTATTTATGTGCACTGTTTCCCTGTTTGGACTTCATCTCCTTTTTGGTTCTCACTACTACTTCTCTAGTCATTAATTTTGGAAGATTTATTTGCAGGATCTAAGCAATAATACCGGATTTAGCAAGGCATATTTTTTTTTGTTTACACATACCGGCTCCCTTCGGCTGATTAACCCGACGTGTCTAACCGCCATTCAGATAACTCTGTGTGCTCAATTTCATAATGCATATATTTTTTCGGGTTTGGTTGCAGTTGTCAATTTTATTGTGCTCATTTAAGAAGTAATAAATATACCTTATAATGACCGAAGATTGGCGGTACATCCTCTGCTGTCTAAAGCAGATCACTGCCCGTCAGACAAGTGGATTACCAATCGTCAAACTTACTTTTTTCCAGTTGCTATATTTCTTCATTTGTTTGGTGTGCCCTGCCGTTGTTTGGTCTAGTTGTGGTTTTGTTTTTGTTTTTGGGAGCGGGCTGTTTTGTTTTTGATTGGTCTGGTGAGAGTTTTTTTGTTGGTTTGTTTTTTTCGGTTGGTTGGTTGGCTGGTTGGTTTGGTTTGGATTTTTTTAAATCGCCTGAAACGCCGTTGCGAAGGTCCGCGAGGCGCTGGAGAGGAAAGCGAGCCTCTCGGGTAAACAGCCGGACAGTGCCTTCTACACGGCGGAATTCGGAGTTGGTGAGACACTCCAGCCGCTGGCGAGAGAGGGGCAAGGGCGAGGGTGCCACCGGCGAGTGCTTCACCGCATCCAAGGGAAGGAGCCTTCGCTCCTCCAGAAAGGGTCCTTTGGGCAGCAGCCGGCGCCACTCGCCCCGGGCGGGTCTGCGGCTCTCTCGCCGCCTTCGCCTCCTGGCCCCGGCCCTTTGGGCCGGCACAGCCGGGCGCGCTGCGGAGGGGCTCGGCGGGCGAGCAGAGCTGAGCTGAGAGGGACGGATCCGCCCGCTCCCTTGCCGGGAGCGATCTGGCGGGGTACCCTGGTACCCTCCGCCCGGGACCAGGCGTGCCTCGGGCGGTCAGCCTCCTCCCGACCCGCAGCCTTCGCGGCCGCCGCGGGCCCCGACAGCACCGGCCTCCCAAGCCCGCCGCGGCTGTGCTCGCCCTGCCGTGTCATGGTCATTGTCGCTGATGAGGAGGACGTTACTAATTATTTAGGTGGGGACGGGCGAGGTGGTGGAGGGTGGTGTTTGGGAGTTTTTTCCTTTCTAAAGCCGCATTCCAGAGCCGGGGGTCTGGGCTGTTTTCCTTGGAAGTGAAGGAGCGATCATGGTAGCAGCACCAAGACGGGACACTTATTGAAGGTATTTTGGAGAGGAAAATTTCCCATGGGAATCATTCTGTTTACGACAGGGTAGGATCGGGTTGTTCCCTGTGTACATTTATGGCAGGACAGACTCGTAGTGGACGGGGTTATCTCGTTGCTTCGCATGCCTCTTTTCACTCCAGTTTGATCCCCGACGAGGCATGGGCACCCTTTGGGACCGGCGCGGGGCCGGGCTCGGGTCGTTGCCTCTGCTCACGGCTCACACAGCTCCCATGGCCAGAGAGACGAACTAAAGGGCCCGATCACCCCGGCGGGACCCCCACCAGAACCGGGATTTCAAAGCGGGCCTGGAACTCCCTGGCTACCCAGAGATTTCTGTTCACTCCGGAGACGAAATCGCCGCTGTATTTCCTGTCCTCGAACACTTCCTGACACGGAGAAGATAACAAAGGGGAAAGTTTAAAGCAATAAATATCCCCGAACTGCTTCGCTCCCTCGTGTGCGTCCGGGGCTGCCGGGCTAAGGCCGAGCAGCGCTCAGGTGAGGAGAAGCTGGGCTTTTCCAGTCCTCGGCCCGACCCACTCTCTGACACCTCCTTAACACGTTTTGGGGATTACCCTCTCCCCAGAATTTGTGGGGAGGGATGAGGGGGATGTACGCGTGTGCGCGCCTGTGTGTGTGCATTTACCCCAGCTTCCAAAGATCTCACTCCGCTGCCTACACTACCCGTGACAGTGTGTCCATTTCTGACTGGATTAAAAAGAGGGGCCGGTGATGCCGGTCAGTCCTGTGGTGACACTCTGAGCGTTACTGAACTCGGAGAAGGCTCTAGGAGAGAAAGCATGAAGGATGGCTGCTTTCTGCCCCCCTTCCTTTTTTTCTTTTTTTTTTTTCTTTCTTTTCTTTTTTAATTGAGTACTAGCCGGATTTAATAAGCCAAATTGTATTATTAAAACTCAGGAAGGTTTCCTGGGCTCGCAGAAGCCCACTGACAGGTTTTCTTCTGTTTTGATAGATTTAGTGCTGTTACAGTACACTTCTCCCTCACATGCAGTAGCTAAAACTTGAAGATTAAGGATCGCACACCTCTAGATGAGTCAAAGCCTACACCCCGGAGCAGCTAATACATTTCGTGATTGATTTCCCCGCTGAGTTGTTTCCAGTTTCAGCCTTGTGCGAGACCTCTTCCCCTTTCGGCACATCGCACGAGATCCTCCCCACATTCCTCAAGACAGCGAGGGGAAATCTGAACCTCTGGGAACCTCAAATACAGCCTCTTCTTGCACAGCATCTTTTTGGTCCCAAGCTTCTCAAGGGAAGTTTTAAACCGGAGCTGACAGAAGGAGCCTTTCTGTGTGCCCGAATGGCGAGGCTGAACTGAACAACCGCCATGCCGTGGGACAAACATAACCCTCTCGACCACGGTCAGAGTCTCGCTGCCTCGTGCAACCAGGTCCCCTGGGCTGAGCCTCGCGACAGTGAACACTACAAGCGCCGCCGAGGCGGGCAAGGAGCCCCTGATCTCCTGTTCGCACCCGGTCCTCGGCCGCCGCACCCCGGTACTGCCTCAGCCCTTAGCAAGGGCATCTCGCCCAAAGCCTGGCGAGCCCATTGGAGCTCCTCCGAAACCAGCAATGCCTCTTTAATAATTTTCCAAAGCTGATTTCTTTTTTCCCCTCCCCCCTCCCCCCTCTGCCCCCCGGGGAAGACATCCTGATTTTCGCCACTAGGCAAACTCAAGACAGAATAGCGGTGCTTTAAGGGACGGAAAGGGTTAATTATTGTTGTTGGTTTGGGTTGCGGGTTTTTTTTTTTATTATTTTTAGGGGGGAGGGTGTTTGTTGTTTTTCGTGGGTTTTTGCCCCCTTTCCCTTCCCTCAAATGCATATAATCTCATTTGAACCCCTCAGCGTGATGAAAGCTATTGATTGCTGAGTAGAATCACCGACTTTTAGCAGGCTCTTCCAGCTCCCATCCCAAAAGTAAATATATTCTAAAAGGGGGGGAAATTAGATGTATTTTCGGATGTGTCTCAAATACATACAAATCCCATTTTACTTTTTCCCATTCATGTGTATATTGATATCTTAAAAGTGAAATCCTTCAGTACGGTTTTTCTAGCAATACCTTATTCATTGAAACTAGCAATTCCACTCATTATTCCACTCTCTTAAACCCGATTCTGATGCCGCCTAATTACAGAGCTAAGCCTTACTGGGAACACGAATCGAATACACAGTAAGAAAATCAGTAGCAAAGGAGGGGGGGGGGGAAAAAAAAGAAAAAAAAAGAAAAAAAAACACAAAAATACCCAACCTTGATCAAAGCACTCCTATTCTTCCCAATCCGAGTTTGTTGGGGCGAAGACAGGTTTCTCGCTTATTGCTCATCATTTGCAAAGATCAAGCTTAAAATGCAGTCACCTCTTCCAGAAGTAGGAGTTAAACCAAAAGTTAGGGGATGGAGGTTAATAGAATTACTACTAGATTGAATTATTTTCAAATAAGGGAGTATCGGTGAAAAATAAGATGTGTTATTTCAAAGCTGTAAGGAGCTGTGCTTTAGTAACGTCAATTTTTTAAAAGATATACAAACATCCAAGGGAGGAGAAATGCATAGATGCAGCACAGAAAAATACCTTCTATCTTTCAGTCTCAGAAAACCCTCGGATTATTTTTTTCCACAGTCATTTGGGTGAATTTTTTAATTACTCTGACCTTTTTCCAGTTCGCAACACGCGAGATCAGCGTGGGTGTGCGTGTAGGAAGGGGGCGGAAAGGGGCCTGGGCATGCCCCGTGGGGAGGGGGTATTGGGTGACATTTGCAGGAGGAAAGACACAAAAGGTCCCACACGCGCTCACTGCGCGGGGCCCCGGTCGGTCGCCCCTCGGCCAGCAGAGGTCGCCGCGCTCTCTGCGCGCGAGGGCGCGGGGAGAGGCAGGACAGGCACCGCATTGTGCCCCGCCGAGAGCAGCCCCCGCCCAAGAACCGCAGCGCCGAGCGCCACTGACCCGCGCGGGGCGGCGGGGGCTGCGGGGGCTGCGGAGGCGCGGGCAGGAACGGGGTGCGGAGCTGCTCACGGCAGCACGGCACGGCCCGGCGGAGCGGCACAGGGGCGACACCTCTGCCCGCCGATTTCAATGACATTAAGTATTATTAGAGACTTGCTCCAAACACGTGCCAGGCTGTCCGAAGCTGCCAGGCTCGGCAGTCATTCGCGGTAACTGCTTTTTCGTTTTCTCGGCTAACACAGAGAACTGTAGCTATTATTCTTATACCTCATTACATAGGTATGCACAATTATATGTAACCTAGTTTTATACACCTATGCATGTAGATAAACACCTCCAGGTAGATGTATATAGCCAGTTTCTTGGGTGTAGAAGTGATCAACTAGCAGAGTTGCGTTTCCCACTGTTTATTTAAATGTCGAATACGTAAATTAACTGTGTGCACGTTTACAACCATATCTTTACCTCCTCTTGATATCATTTCAAGGCAGTTTAGTTATCTCCAGAAGCGGCAGCGTTGGGTCCCAATTCTTGTTTGAAATAAACCTGCAGGGTGTGTTGGTTCCCTCAGCTTCAGAAGGCAAAATATCTTGCAAAGTGAGAAATCCGAGAAGGTCCGTTGTTTAGTGGCTGTGTCATCAGCAAATGCAAGCTTCAGAATTGTTTCTTGGATGTTTCATTTCAATCAGATTTCTCCCAGGAAAATTATTCTACATGAATATGGCTTTGCCTCTCACACCCGAAGTCGGTTGCCTTTTAAAAACATAGGGCATTGAAAACAAATATATTTTCCTGACGAATAGTGATTGGAGGGCACTTCCACACTACGTTGATAAGGGCGGTGTAACAGTCCGTATGGAACAGAAGACAAAAATGGGACCTAGACAAACTTAAAGAGAAAGTGTAAATCGGGGGGTGGAGAGGGTAGATGTCAGAAGGGCATTGGGCGGACACGCTCGGGAATGGGTACAGTTCCGCGCACAGGTTAAAAGACAGGCACAGAGTAGCCGAAGCGGAGCCTGCCCTTTGAAAAACACACACAAAGAAATCATTGCCCACAGGAAAGTTTGCATTTTGCTTGGTTTGGAAAACTTTCAGTTAACTGCCCGCTGGAGCCCGAGGGCCGCCGTGCGCCCCCGAGCAGGCGCGGCCGCGGGCATCGCACCGCGCCTGGCCGAGACTCTCGGGAGAGGACTCCCCACATCATCTCCAGGGAGCAGCGCCGCAGATCCCCTCAAACATCAAGTCTGCGTCTTCTCCCCCCACCTTTTTTAATAAGAATTTTAAGGGATTCTCCTTGGGGAAAGGCAGAAGTTCTTGAGAGAAAATTTAAGGTAAATATTGATACCTTCTCCGATCTTGTGTTTAACAAAAATATATGAAGATTTTATCCGCGCTTTTAAGAGAAAAGGAGGCTGCAGGACAAACACGAACAGTCCCATCTCGTGGCTGGAACCATACCCAGCCATCCCACCCTTGCCTCCCTCGGGAAGCTCAGAGTAGCTCCTCCTGGACAAACCGGAGAGTGGCACGCCTAGGAAAGATAAACGTTACGAAAGGAAATAGTTATATTAACAACAACAAAAAAAGTACATATATGTTTATATAACTGTGTGTACATATATATATATAGGAATGGTACATATGGTACGGCAAGCCCGAAGTGGAGGAAGGAGCGGCGGAGCCCGAGCGGGTCCGCGAAGCAGAATGAAAGGTGTGACAGGAGATAAGCGGCGGCGATGGAGGGGAGCGACAAGAAGAAAAGTATAAAGGGAAATACAAATAAGGAGCGAGGAAAAGTTGCCTGCGCGAACCCGAGCCGGGGCCGCCGCGCCGCCAGACGCTGAAATATGATAATCAGGACAGCTGCGCCGCCCGCCCGCGGCCAATGGGCGCGCAATGGGCGGGACGTGCCCGCGCCTGACGTCAGGCCAATGGCGAGCGGGCTGAGTTGAAGCAGAGAAGTTTGAGTAAGAGATAAGGGTGAGGCGACTGCCCGAGCCGCCAGCGCCCAGCTCGGCACCGCCGCGCCTCCGCACCGCACCGCACCGCACCGCACCTCACCTCACCTCGCCGCGCCGCGCCGCGCCGCACAGCGCCGTACCGCAACGCACCGCACAGCGCCGTACCGCACCGCACCGCACCTCACCGCACTGCACTGCACCGCACCGCGCCGCCACCGCTCCGCTCCGCGCGGCCGGACCCCGCCGCGCCCCCGGCGCCGTGCCCCGCACCGCGCCTCACCGCGGGCCCCCTTCTCTCCGCATCCCTGACAGTGTCTCTCCCACGCCGGTGGTGTTTTGTGCCATTTTCTTTTTCTTTTTTTTCCTTTTTTCTTTTTTGTTTTCGATTTCGATTTTTTTCTTTTGTTATTACTACTTTTTATTATTATTTTTATTTTTAGCGACAGCTCTCAAACCTACTTTGGGGTCTTTAAACGAAATCGTACACCATTTCACTGTGGACATTACACCCTCTCACAGATATGGGAGACATGGGAGACCCACCAAAAAGTAAGGCGGAATCTTTACCGTTGTTGGAATAAATGTGCTGTCTATTGTAACCATCTCAGGCAGGCGAACTGCTAAAGTACTGAACTTCATTTGAATGGTAGAGAAGGTGCCTTTGTTGCCATGCCTGCATGCTTGCTCTGTTTTAACGTCGTAACGTTATATGTTAACAGTCTGGGGTCCTGCTCTCTTTTAAAGTTTGTGGAGCAGACAGGATTTTAATGGGTTCTCCAACCATGTAGCCTTAAATTCTTCTCGTAATAGACTGCGGTGTGGCTGTCTGACTATCCAGCACCTAGTCGGTCTAGGGGAATTAGCACTAGACTTGCAAAAGGGAGCAAGTGACAACCGTAATGATGTTTGTTCTAGCTAGAAGCCTCGACTCCCCTCTTCTGAGGGAAAAGGCTAAATGGGAAGGGCACCCAGCCACGCTTCATCATTTCCAGTCAGAGACTCTTAAAATATGAAATAAAACTCGTAAGTCCTCTCCTCGTACGGCAGGGCATTCAGACAAGTAAATAATAAAACAAAAATAAAACAAGATGGGAGTTTGGAGTTTTGATTCCTTGGAAGGCTTGTGAAATGAGGACCTTCACCCCAAAAAGACTCCTCACATTTGCGTTTTAACATATGTTAAACCTCCTTTCTAAAAGAGGCAAGGTTTTGATGGCACAGTTCAGTCACCATCCAAAAGTGCAATACTCATACCAAAAAAAAAAAAAAAAAAAAAAAGGCAAGCAAAAAAAACCCCACAAAAACAACACACCGAAAAAAGCCCAACAACCACCCCACCCAAAAAATCCCGAACAAACTCACAAAAAAAACCAAAACAACAAACAACAAAACAAAAAAGGCAAAAGGCAAACAGCACTCCCAGAATACGCTTTATAAGGGAATGGCATTAAAAGTGTGTTTATCTCTGTAGGAGAGTAAACGGTTAGTCAATCATGTATTTATTTTCATTTCAGAAAAACGTCTGATTTCCCTATGTGTTGGTTGCGGCAATCAAATTCACGATCAGTATATTCTGAGGGTTTCTCCGGATTTGGAATGGCATGCGGCGTGTTTGAAGTGTGCAGAGTGTAATCAGTATTTGGACGAGACCTGTACGTGCTTTGTTAGGGATGGCAAAACCTACTGTAAAAGAGATTATATCAGGTACGCCATTTATGTTGCTTAATTCTTCGGTGAGATATTATTTTTTTAACTATATAAATTTGACAGAGACATTAAGAGTAAAAATTATAAGGAAGAGGGTAAAAGAAAATTGGTATATTTTTAAGTAGCTTCCCATAGATAGACAGGCGACGGAAAAAGTTTATGGTAAAGTTTTTATTCCATAAATTCAAATGCAAATTTCTGTACAAACAAAACCAGGGTCGGGACGGTGTAGGATCTTTCTGAGGTCTTTGGAAATGCAATCTGTGATTCTAACAAAGTGAGAAATAGTAGATAATGAATATTTTCAACAGAGCAATATTTGGAACAACACAGAAGTGATGGCTTTCTAACACAACCTGAGAAAAGCATCCGTCTGTGTTTTTGCAAAGACACAATGGAATTCATGAGAAAGGCTCTTCGAGCATGTATGCTGCACCAA
>JAWWEW010000088.1:56516993-56529098 GCA_035583185.1 Anabacerthia variegaticeps | reverse complement strand
GGTTGTTTTGGACACAATATTAAAAATAACACCTAGTAAATGTCCTGTGATATCAAAACAGTGACATGGATTCATTTTGGCTCATTTTTTGACATGGGGCTAGGAGACAGTGCTGAATCTGCAGGTGATGTGCAAGTCCCTTTAAGTTAAGTTCTCTTGAGGTTACTCTGACTTTGCTTCACTTTTCTAAGCCCAATGGGCCAAAGGCTTGGGTGAATTTTAAATTAGGAGATATAAATAACAAGCTGGCAGTTGGCAGTGAGTTCTTTTGCTGGTTGGTTAGAACGAGTATGCAGAAAATACGCAGAGCTGAGAAAGAGTATGCAGAAAATACACAATGCTTGTTGTAGAGAAGGCCACAAATTGGATAAGCTCAGATTTCTGGATATGGCTGCTCGGCAACTGTACGATGATACACAGTTTTGAGTTTATGGTTATACAAACAAGTTTTTACACAGTGCACTGAGATTCTAACTTCTGTCTTACATAGAGTTGCAGCATCAGATATTAAACTGTGTAAACTTGGACTTGAAGTTACCTAAAAGTAATTATTAGCACAAAGATTGGATACACAACATGACAAATTAACATATGTGTAAAAATTATTCCCTGCTATTGTTTCACTCAGGCAAATGAAACACGTGGCAACCAATCCAGTTTTGATGTAAAGATATCTTAGGTATCAGACTGCCTGCAAGTAACACTGTCTTCTTTGTCTTTATTAGAAAAAAAATATGGGCCAGAAGTTACAGAAGCAATACAAATCTGTCACTGTTTTACATCTGGGTACTTTTGTGCATGCCAGATATTACCAGTCACAGAGCAGTACAGTTAATAGAATAAACTCACAATACTTCAATCACAGTTAGGATCAGCTGGTAGTGTGAAGGCTCAGACAGGTAAAGAAACTTATGCTGTCTCAAACTAGAAGCCACATAGTCTCATGTCTACTTCCCAAAATATTAACTAGTTCTATTTCATGGGAAGATGCAAAAATCTTAACCATGAATAACTGGGTGTAGACTCTTATTAGTTCATTTTTTCAAGTAGTAGTTGACATCATGAAATCAAAGTACTTATGTGTATTATCATTTTCTTTTTATTTGCTGGTATAGCTACAGAAATTCTCATTATCCATAGAAAAGTCTAATCCTATATGGCTCCTACTTTGATATTTATTTTGGTAATGCCTTGCAAAAATAGTTTCTTTGAATTCATTCTAATTTACTTAACACACTTTCATATGCCTATTGATCATTAGCTACATCATTCACTGTTGAATTATTTGTGAGAAAAAATATATACTAATTCCTTTCTGTGATATTGTCTGTCATCATGCACAAATTATTTATTTCCTCTTCTAGTTTAATAGTCCTAATCTCTGAACATTTCTTCTAAGAGCTGAATGTCTCTTCATTCTGATTTTGTCAATAAAACTTGAAATCATTACACTGAATTTTAGGCTTCTAACTGAAGTTCCTGATTTAAGACTCCCTAACTGTAGACTTCTATAGTGTTAGGAGATCTTTCTACAGTGTTGTATACTCTGACTATACAGAAATCATGGCATGACAAGGTTCCTAACTGAGTGTCTCAAATAAGCCTCTAAATTTATGTATATGGTCTTGAAGAGTGAGAAAACATTCACTTTTTTACTAACAGATCAATTTTCAGTAATGTTTAATAACTGTAGCACTAATTTAAACATTGCTGTGCCAATAATCAGTGCTGCACTCTGAGCAGAATTGCTGTGGAGCAATTTGCAGGCACCTAACTGTGCCAGTCAGGAACTTCAGTGTTACTTTGATCTCTAGGGAAACATATCACTAAATTTTGATGAACTATACATGTTAAAATTTTGAGAAAAACTGATTAACATGCAGGACCCTTTAATTCTGTTAATTTATTTAGATTTTAGTTCTTCCTAGGGTCCTTTAAAGTGCTTGATAACTTTTGTTGGGATGAGTTACACAGTTGTAAACAACTCAGGCTAATTCAGCATCTCTCTTGATTTTAATGGAACCTGCTTGAACAAGTTGTCTTTTGCACCTTAATTATAAAATGACATGAATAGAGTTTGCATTAAAACTTAATACCAATTATTTCTGTCTGATTTAACTTGAAATCTTTATTGACACTGTTGGTCTGTTCTTGGTATTATTTCTTTTAGTGTTGGTATTACAATGTCAATAATTTGCTCAGTACTGGTCAGGGCAAATCTTTAAAATGAAGGCATAAATACTACTTAAAACATCTACTTTCTTATAAGCTTGCAGCCATTCCAACTAAGGAAAATAAGTGATGACAGCTGAGGAACTAGTCTTTAAAAATTAAATATCTGATTAATACAAAAAAAAGTTTAGGGAGCTGCATCCAGTACTGCAAGAGCAGAACAAGAAACCAGCATTACATCTGCCTGCTTTTTTGTTCTGTTTGTATCTGCATATAACTTCCTTGGGAGGCATGCAAATATTTTTTTCAGTTTTAGTGATGTCAGAATATTCAAGCTGAATACAAAAATTTAAATATTAAGATCCACATTCTAACATTTGAAGAAATATTTTACACCTCAGGAGCACTCACAATTTTTAGTGAAGCCACATGGAGTTCTGAAGAGCCTGGGGAAAATACTCATTATGCATTTATGCATCTCTAGATATTCTGCTTTGAAATTCAAAGGTTTCAAAGACAATTTTAAATTAAAACCTTGCCATTTGACAAAAAGGTTTTAATTTTTGATGAATAATGAAAACTTTTTAGTATCTGCTTGCTGATTTGATTTTGTTCTTTCATAATCTTTCTTGCTTTCACTTGCTTTAGACATACCTGGCATCTAAATTTTAATTATATCTATTCATTTTACTTGTCTGTTTAAAGACTTTTCAATCAACATGTATTTCCTCTGGAAGAATATTGTGTTCAGATTCTTTTAAATCAATTTTACTGCCAAATCCTGTTTGTCTTACTCATGCAAGTATTCCTGCAGAAATCAATTGAACTACTTGTATGAGAAAAGCAAGCAGTTCTTGCCTTTATTTGGTAAAGCAACAGACTTGAACAAAAGCAGTACTGTACCTGCTATGGGCAGCCAGAAACAATGACGAGCTCCTTGATAAGATTAGATGTAATTTTAAATGCAACTGGGACAAAGAATCCCTCCCACCAACCCCAACTCATAACTCTCTACACTAATTCCACCAGAACAAAGCAGAAGAATTACTGACAAGACCCAGACTGCCCAGTAAGCACCACCTAACAGACACAGAAACATGATCCACATTATTTTTAAGCTTGGCAGCAATTTTGTGCTTCATTCATTAAAAAAATAAAAAAAAAAAAAGCAAAAAAAAAAAAAAGGCAGCAATCCTTGAAACCACACGTAAAGCTTACACATTCCTGGTTTTAATGTTTTAATGTTACAGGAAGACCATACATTTTAAGCATCCTTATAGATACATGCTGAAAATACTAATTTCTGATTGTTTGTTTCAGAATAAGCATATGTTCTGCATGGCCATCATATATGAGCAAATAGGTTTCATTTTAAAACAGGAAGGCTCTCCACAGTCCCAAGTTAATCACCAAAATTTCACTCACAAAATTTGTGCCAGCAAAGCTGACAGCTCAGTTTGCAGCTATGAAATGGGTGCAGAACCATATACAACAATAGAAATTTTGCTGAATTCCTATTTGTCCTTTGAAATAACATATTTGATGAATTCTGTCTTTAACAACCAAAAGAAACCTCCAGTGTAATGTCTATTTACATGTCTGTTCACGGTCCAGAGATAAGCAGTGTGCAAATCCACACACAATGAAATTCTGACATGATTTTCTTTCCTACATAAATTCTTTAATTTTTTTTTTTTATTTTGTGTCCATTTAAATACATTGATTTATATATGGGTCAAATGTATTCAGTTTGTAACCTTAAGGCTAATTACGTATGTTTAGATGAGAGTTCAGCAGCTTGGTGCAGAGGCCATTGAAGCCAGTGGAATAATACCCATAGGCTTTGGATCAAACCCAGATGGAGGATAAGAAAGCCAGATTAGGGAATTTAAACAGCACAGGTAGTGTTTCTGAATAGCTGACAAAGGTGACGAAGTAGAGCAGGACAGACTGTTATGCAAAGGGTCACCCAACATCTTGCTCAAGAATATAAAGGTTTTTTTAATGAAAAAATATAACATTTTCCTCCTATTCCCTAAGGAATATGAAGTGTTCCCTGCACCTAGCCTGGGGCAATGACTGTGTCGGCCTGCACAGTACTTCCAGGGTAGCAAGTGGTGAAACATTTAAAGTGAGCTATCTTGACTGTTAACTACCTCAATTCCAATGAGCTGTTGTCCCCAAGGGATGGAGGGCATTCCATCGTCCACCGCCTTCTGAGAACAGGTGTGCTCCAGGGCCACAGTGAATGACAGTTTGTTTTACTGTCTGAAAGCCAGAAACTGCTGTATCACTATGTTAATGAAAGTGGCTTTTCTATTGCAGTTTTCCAGTGTTTCCTTACAATTTTCAGCCCTTTGATTTATCTGAAAGTATGTCATTCTTGACCAAGAAGGCTTTTTCCTTGGCTGTCACTTATTTTTTCCTAGACTTTGTGATCTGCAGTGGTCTAAGAAGCACAAGAGCTCTTATTAGACTGCCTTGGCACAGATCTGTGACAACTTTAACACAGTCACCAGTGTGTGATGGAACTCTGTTCTCAGTTTACCTGGACCTCTCTTCTTCGCCTGAATAATGAAGATAACACCAATCCTGCCCTATCTCAGAGAAGTAGTGGGAGGATAAAAACCATTTGTGATAAGTGCTAAGACACAGTCATGAAGAGGGCCATATAAGTGTCTCCACAGATAGCAAGTCTCAAAGATCTTGAAGGTAAATATGGCTCCATTTTGATTGTAACTAATTTTATTTCTTTTCATCTTATGAAATTTAAGAAAGTCACATCATTCTAGAACAGTGAAGAGTAAATATGTTAGAAGTGAGATTAATGAAAACTAATAAATAACATTGATTGAATTAATACAGTTTGTGAAGTGCTTCATAAAACTCAGTATCCTATCCTCTACAAAAAAAAAAAAAAAGGCAAAAACTGAGGAAAGGCATTAATTGGCATGAGCAAGGCCAGAGAATTAGCTGCTAATGGGGCTGAAACACATTGATGGGCCTGAAATACAGCACAGAATTGATCTTCTCTCCTTTTTTTTTTTTTTTTAATAAAAAACATATTGATACCACCTGGGCCATGGCAAGAGGATTTTCATATAGCATTATGACAGAGAAGTCTCCCAGTTCCCACATTTTAAACACAGGGCACTTGTTTCCTAAGATTTGTTTTTCATAATGTAAATAAGTTTTTGATGCATAAAACGTAATCTAAAATCTGAAAGCAGTATGAAAATTTGATTTTATTGGTTTATGTTTCTTGGACTGGAAAATTTACTATTAATATGCAAGGAGCAATTAAGATATATAAATATGTAGTACTTAGCTTTTCTACCTTTAATAGGGTTCTGACAGGAGTAAGTCAGTCTTCCAGGTTCTTAATTGTTCATTCTAGCGGCATTTGCCATTCACCATTGACTGTCCATGAAACAGACTTGTCTTCAAAAGAAATGGCTGTCCACTGTTGCAAAACTTGTGAGAACTTTGTATATTAAGACAGAGCCATCGTGGCCTTGTCTAGGTTGCCTTCAGGAGCTGTGATCACAGAGACCCAGCTTCTGCAAAATGAGCAGCTTCATTTCAGTGTGGAGGAAAAGCAAGAATGAACCTTTAAAGTACCCTATAATGTAAAATGACAGTACACATTGATGGTATGGATGTAGCCTCGTTACCACAGCAGCATCAATTTGTGTGAGGTTTATCAGAATTTATAGAAATATAGAAAATATTTCAGCATGACTTTGGATGCCCAATGTCTGGTGTTAAGTAGCAAGTTGTTTTCAATAGTAGAGTCTTCGGCACATGCTGATAGCTACCACATGCCTTTTTGTGGTAACAAAGCCCAAAGACACCTGAGACCATGAGTCACTCTGAAAGCATGAACTTGGATCCCTCTTCCTCTGGAGATAGGCAAAGCCTTATTTGTGATAAATCTATATTTTGCACACAGGCAATCTAGACTGCAGCAGTTACCAAGAGTTAAAACAGGGAGCAAAACCTAGAGTGCTGATGGCTTAAAAGTCTCACATTTCTGAGACATGCCTTGTCCTCCCCTATCATTCTCCGACAGGGTTATCACAGGAACTTTCTGCATTCAAAAGAACTGTGGTTCACAGCTCAGCTAAAGTGACCACAGCACAGTGTGAGGTGACATGTCACTCCCTTTCTTGTTTTTTTCTTTTTCCCTTTAAGCCTCCCTGAACCAATTTGAGTTGCCTGTCATCAGCCAAGATCATGGGTCTGCCAGGCGCAGCTTCCCAGGACGTGTCAGTGAAGGGGATGCTCCAGGCAGCCCCCTGGACCCATTTGCCACCCGGGTGTGAAGGCGAATGCTGAGAGCCCCCAGCACCAGCGTCGCTGCAAGTGTCAGCTGGGGAACAGAGACCAGCCTGTTGGGAATGAGTCTTGGTGCTGAAAGGGTGCACTTCAACCTTTCAGTTTGTACACAAGTCTCCCTGTAACAGCATTATCTGGCAATTGGCCTTCTTAGGCCTAATTTTCAATCCACAAGTAGGAGGCAGGTCATTGAGGATATCCTCACTATTAGAGTTATTCAGTTTGCATAAAGGCTCTACTTAGCACTTGAAGAAGGAGTGTTGATTTCCAGAGTGTTGATTTGATCCGTAGTGACTGCTATGTGCACAGCAAGGCAGTGGGGCACTGGCAGCTGAGGGTTTGCTGATGATCAGCAAAGGCAAGGTCCCTACAGAAATGTCCAGGACCATAGGCAAAATCCCAGAACTTCCATAAACAGGAATGTGACACCTGCTTTGCAACAGAAGATTGTGTTCAGTGCCAAAACCCAGTTCCAATGATCAGTGAAGTCACCAGTTGTAAATGGGTGTGTGAGGGTGGGGCAGAAGTGCAATTATAGATACTAATTAAAATAAAATTCAAGAAAGAATTGCATCAGATAAAGTTTATCATATGTATATTTATAAAGTACAGTTGTGTTTGAATCATAAGTATTCCTTACACTTTAAAGGTCTGAATATAGTTTTTAAGAGAGTAGTATTTGGCAAAAAGAATAAAGGAAATTATTAGAACTCTAAAAAAGATGGTAATGATGCTGATGTTGAAAGCATACAAGCATTACGTTTATTTCACCTGCCTCTCCTTTCATTGTAAATTACATCTCAGTTCTCTTAGCTTAACTGTGAAAACTGCTGAAAAAAAATGTATTTTTTTTTGTCACAAATATGTTTTAATTTTTAAAGATATTGATATGGGAGTAGGAGAAACACATAAATTTTGTTTGTAGTTGGATTATGACTTCCAGGCTTTCTCAAAGTAAAAGGAGATGCAATTCCACATGGAAAAATTCACAAATATGTTGGAAGTTTTACTCTGGGAGGTCCTGTCTTGAACACAGGGAACTGCTTCACAATATTAACTTTTGCAAAAGAGAGACCAAAACAAAACCCAAGTGCAGAGAATCTATTTTTTTCCCAGATTCAGATCTATGTGTTGTACCTCATATCTTTCACAGTAACTGAACAAGTTGTACCTCACACTTAACCTCAGTACTTATCAGCTGTGAAGAAGTTCAGGTCTGTTCCATGTTCAGCTCAGGCTTATTTGCTAATGGCTAATAGGCAGCCTACTGCTAACACTGGATTTTTACCTGCCAGAGAATATCTAACTCTGCTATGAGAAAAAGCACTGCTACCCTTAAAAGGACATCTTTTGATTACCTAAAAATAGATGTGGTATAGCTCCTCCACATTTGTGAATTCTTGCTGTGGACTGAAGTGACTAACATTCAGGAAATGGCATTCCCACTTTTCTGTACATTAATAGGCTAAATAAACAAGGATGAGTTTGAATTCTTGAATTTCCAGTCTACTCAGAGGTCCCTATGTGCAGAAAGAGATCTGTGCTAGAAGTCCTGTAGAATAATTTTTTTCTTTTCTTTTTTTTTCTAATTTTATTTCATGGTTGTTTCTTTACTCATAAGATGAGCATCTTTAGCATAGACAAAAAAAGACAAACCATCTGTTTTAACACAGAAGGATTTTCAAAACCAAAAAGAGCTG
This sequence comes from Anabacerthia variegaticeps, assembly GCA_035583185.1. Classification (NCBI taxonomy): domain Eukaryota; kingdom Metazoa; phylum Chordata; class Aves; order Passeriformes; family Furnariidae; genus Anabacerthia; species Anabacerthia variegaticeps. The sequence goes on along the minus strand of JAWWEW010000088.1, from coordinate 56,520,888 downwards.
TTATTTATGCTTATTTTTGTAAGTAAGAACTATTATGTTTAGTTTCTTCAATACAGGTGTGGAAGTCATAATCCAGTTCATTCATTTGAGAACAAGAAGTCCACCTTAAAACCTTTTTTCTTTTTTTTTAAAGAACACTCTGAAGAACAAACCATATGTAAGAAAATGAGGGACTTCATTATTGTTATTGAACTCTATAGCCTGAAGCAGAGAGTCTACAGGTTGGTAATAATAACATATGACAGTTTTGAGTGTTTCTGAGTTGTTTTTCCATTTTCCAACTGTCAAGGAAGTCCATAGTAAGTATCAGTGTATAGCAGGGTTACCCCAGGAATACTGCAATGCACTGCTTCAAATTGTAACATTTCTAATATAGAAAAAAAAAAAAAAAAAAAAAAAAAAAACAAAACCCCAACAACAACAAAAAGCAGAAAAAAAAACAACATCAAAAAATCCTCCCCAAAATCCCAACCCAACCCAACCCGAAAAAAAAAACCAAAACCAAAACCCAAAACAAACAAACAAACAAAAAAACAAGAACCCAGGAAAAATTACTGATTTTGAACTTTTCCATTTTGGATAAAGTAAATTCATCCATTAAAAATACTAAAAATCAATCTCTGTTCTTGATTCTTCAGAATTGCTTCATTGGTCACCAGAGATCCTTTAATCGTGTAACCAGGAATATTATATAAGCCAGAGAAACTATGCTGCCTCACAAACATGATTAGCCCTGAAATTTTTCTTTCTCTGTTATGATCTGAATCTATTATTTTATGTACATACCTGCAGTCTATAGCAAATCTCAGGCTTTTGATGTATTTTACACGTTCATTAACAGTAAGGAAAATAATGATGATGTTAGACACATCTTTCATACTTAACAAAGAAAAACTGCAAAGACTGCATAGCTATTTTGTTACTCTTCTTTACCACCTGTGTGGTTAGTGAAATAACTATGTTTGAGTGTAAGCATTGGCCAAACTCATTCTAACAGCACAACTGATTAGCTACAAGAGTAATTTAAAAGTAAAAGTAACATAATGAAGAATTAATGTATTCTTTTTTGTAGGAAAACACTTTTTCTCTGTCTCGATGATGTCAGTCAGAAATTTTGCATTGTCTTCTCCGCTCCATGAACCAGCAAAGTGTCTTCATCTTTTAGGGATGGGAGGGATGAAGTAGATGAAGTTTCATTCTGAGACTTTTCACCACAACCATGTCAAAAATAGCAATAACATTTGGCAGAGTGAAGGTCAGGAATGAATTCAGTGTTTGAGTATTGCCATTTCAATAGCCCTTATAGAAACCCTAAATGTCTGTGAAGAATTCTGAACATATTAGGTTTAGTGTTAACTGTGAAGTTTGTTCTGAAATTGTTCTGATGAAGTTGTTAAAATATTTCTTCTTGGTTTTTTTTTGTATGGATAGGCATTTCTTTTTCTAATGTCCTCAAGAAGGCTAAAAATTACCCTTACCTGACCTTGAAATATGGAAAATTTCACTGTTAGGAGCTTCTGAAGAGCAGTTTGTTGGAGGTTCTACATTTAGTTAAAAAGTCTTAGTAGATGTTGATGAAACACTACAAAATACAAACATTTCGGTTTATTTTTATTCTGCAAGTACCTGGTGAAATGTTTGAATTAATGGAAATTCCCCAGGTTATTTAATAGATTTTACTATACAGACATTTTCCATTCTGTGTTTAAAGTCATCATATGCACAGTTTGACAATTGCATAGTCAATTTATCTGCACTGAAATGTAGCCCAAAGGTTTGTAACTGCCACAGTAGGAAAAGATGCTTCTTTCTCTGAAGTCAATTCAAAATCATAGTTAAATCAACAGTTTTGATAAATTATCTGCATTTTGTTAGGTTTGTTCCTTGAATTTCATTTGAGCTGTTGATACATTGTAACAAATAATACTTTGATCAGTACTTACTTTTCTTTCTTAAATTAATGGAAAGATATTGTGGAAATGGATGTAATAGCTGAAGTATTTTTCTCAATAGTGAGATACTCCAAGGGAATATAGGATTAAAACTTCCTAGCACACAGGCATATGCATAGCCACCAGAACAGTGTCTGTAAAAATTATTTAGTTTCTCACTGCAGTCTTGTTGTTGATGTGTTTCTAATGCTTGGGAATAATATAAAGAATTCAACAGAAACTCTTTTCTTGGAAAGCAATTCTTGTTTCTCCAGGCTGTCATCATTTGTAAAGCCTTTAATAGTAGTTGACATCATGTGCCATTATGTGTCAGACTGGTTAGCAAAATCTTTTGATACATAGACTTATTTGTCAGGTAGCAGATTCCCCATACTCCTTTTCACCTTTAAACTGTTATATCCTTCTTTGGTCAAAAATATCTGAAAACACTGCTTCAGCATGAATCTTGTCACATGAAGTTGGCATTTTCCTCTTCTTCATTTTTTTTATCAAGCAATTTATTTTTAAATACTTGTCATGTTCAGCTTGTTACTGCTGCTCTACTTCACCAGAAAAAAAAAAAAAAATCACTAGATGTTTGTAATTTGTCGAGTGATGTAGTAACTGGCTCTCAGTTTCTAAGAAGAAATCAACAGCAATGATTGGTTTATATTAAAAAAATAAATATTTGATTTTTTTTTCTGTGATTGTCAGTCTTGGCATATTTTTAATTCTTTGCTCTCTCATTTTTACAGTGCTAATAAAGTAAAGCCTTTTTGAATAAGACCTTATGAATAAAAACTACATTAATACAGCTAATTGTGATGCAGTGCACAGAGTTCAGTCCTACATGCTCATGTTAGAGAATAAAAGATATAGAAGATTAATTTCTTAATGTAAATGGTTCAGATTTTTCAATCACAATAGATCATATAAGCACTTCAGTCCTATGGCCTCATGCTGAATATCCAGAAAAGAGATTTGATTTTCCATATATGGATACTTGCTCTGATTCTCTCATTGTGATGACGTAGCATGTGTGGTATCAGGCAGCATTAGCAGGGAGGAAAGTCTGAGAAATTGACTTTTTGTTGAATTGTGTCTTAACTTTGTAAAGTGACAACTGTACAGATGTCTTGCCCAAAGAGAAACCAATTAGTGAGACAGTCTTATTTCTAGTACTAATATCATATTATATTTTCCTTAGTGCCTATATTTGTACACAAAAAAACTATGTATAATTCTAAAATTCTATGCTGTTGCTACCTACATGTATTTTATCAACTATGCATGTGTTTTTAATAGTTATCTCCTGATTGGAACAACATGCCTTAGTTTTGTCTTGCTCTATTCAAATTTTTATAACTGTTAGAGATTTTTTATTTCAAGAGTACATCACTGCAGTCATTTTTGTCCTGGATTTCTACTGTCTTGGGATATTTTATTTGGAATATACCAGTTAGAAGCAAAATTCAGAATGATGGAGATTTTTTAGTTCAGAGTTAAATAGATGATAAATCATCAGATAGACAAATAACAGTTTAGTGACATAGAAATGAGTATCTTCCTGTATTTTAAGGTGAAAAAAATCCAATTCATAAAGATGTAATTCATGTAGAAAAGAGAAATACTTTCTCTAGAAAAGCACAAATTAATACGTATCTGTGAAAGCTCCACCAACCTGAAAGAAATTCATCTGCTATGAAGGAAACAGATGACTAAAATTAATGTCTTCATTTTTTCCATACTGTTTCTATTGTTCTTGACAAGAGTCATTTCACTGACTTGAAAGACTGGCTGGTAAAGGGTTACTAAATCAGAGGAGTTCAGAGACAGATTAGGGTTTCCCAGCGGCACGTATCTCTAGCAGCAAGTGTGGAAGCCAACTCGGAAGAAACACGTTTGAAGTGGCAGAACTAATCATGCAGAAGCAATTTGCGATTTTCTCTCTCTCAGCCTAGATA
>JAWWEW010000088.1:56482515-56498704 GCA_035583185.1 Anabacerthia variegaticeps | reverse complement strand
AACTGCAGGATGTAGTACAGCTTGTTTTAGTCCAGCTCACTACCAAAACACACAAAGCATTACTGACTTTCTTCTGGACCAGGGAGAATTCAGCCAGAACAAGGCCAAGTTCTTATCAAGATAATCTCCATGAGCTTAGAGCAAGGAGGTTTTGGCCTATGTTTAATTAAAGCTGTATTACAGTACTTAGACATCTGTTACATTTGTACATTGTGGGTCAAGGGCTCAGCTCAAGCTTCTCTTCTGAGATCTCTATGGCCACTGCTGAGCCTATTTTTCCCTTCCAATATTTTTAATGGCTAATTCACCACTTCCACGTCCAAAGACACTTTCCGTCATCAGGGAAAGGCATGTGATTTGATCCTTAATTTCTAGCATATTGAGATTTTAAGAGGAACGTTCTCAGAGAAACCTCTCAAAAACTCTCAAGAATTTTAATGAACCACACTGTGCAAGCAGTAATACAGATGGATGCAATCTCCATCTTTAAGTCTGACTCTCTCAACAATAAATTGGGTATCTAAGCATTGCAGTTAGGTACAACATTGTATTATCTTTAATTGAGCACCCAGAAATAATGGTTTTCTTATATTTACATAATTCTTTGCTATTTTTATAATTTACTTTCTGTCATACATTCTGGCACCTTCTGTCATACATTTTGGCACTTTCCTTCATTCCCTTCCCACCCAAACCTAAAACAACCTTATGAAAGGAATTCAGTCTTCTTTATATGAGCCTTTAGTTTCAATCTGTGAGACTAATCACATGACTAAAGATTTAGGTATATACTTCATTAACAAATACCTATGACAGTTTAAGATTGCTCTCTTAAATTATTTCTGTTGTGGTTTTATTAAAAGGAGGTGCCCTGCAGGCACCTCAGAGAAAAGTCCTGTTGTTTGTATGTGAAAACTTTGCTTCAGATCCATGTAAAAAAATGTGTATGTAATGTTTTGTTAAATTAGCTCCTCTCTGACAAATTTATTTGTGTTTTCATGGCTGAATCTCTTCTCTTCCTTACTTTCCATTAAGGGAAAGAGTGTCATGAGCAGCTGCTCGTGTCTAGAATATTTTTTGGAAAGATTCAGAGTTCATCCTTCCACCATCTACAAAAGGGCTGGCCAAGGCTCACCACCATGCCAGCAAGGGGGCAGCATCAGCCTCTTGAACATAGACTGCTTTTTGGAGCCAGATAGTTGTTGAAGGGTACAGGTATGCTAAAGCTCATATTATTTATTGTCTGTGTCCAAAATCATGTCCTTGAAATTTACGTTATATTGTGTTAGCTCTCAGCCTGGAATGGTGGCTATTTCATGGTCTGGGAGATCCTTTTAGAAAAGAAAACATACATACGAATGACTATGTATATGTATATGTGTATGTATATATATATACGATTGGTACTAAATGAGACTGTGTGAACACAGTTCTCTTAGGATGTTTAGGTTGTTTATCATCAAGTCTTTCATTTTGTTGTGTTTTTACTTTACTACGAGTTTAGCCCTGGTCAGTTTATTAAAAAAGAATAATGAAAAATGGATTTCTTTTGGACATATGTCAATGAAACTAATTTTCCATCTATTACTAGCAGAGATACGAACTTCAACTGATCAGTCAATGTATTTTGATATTTGTGCCCTTATTGCGTCTTTAGAAAAAGATAAATTTCCATTCCCATTCTGGGAAATGCTTTATCTATGGTAAAGAATCCTTCAAAATAACAAACAATGAAGGCACGTCTATGAATATAAATAACTTTTCCTTTAAGCAATTTCATCTGTAAAGTTTTGAGTCTGGATTTTGACCTAATCCAAAGGAGGACCAAACTCCACATAATGACAGAACTGCCAAGGATACTCTTCAGCAGCTTTTCCCATGATTTTAGGAAAGTGATGTATTCTGGCTCAATAAAGACAGAATTGTAAAATTTTATAGTGTCAGGGTTTGTATTCTAAAAGGATATAAAATCAAAGATATATAACTTAATCAGTTTGCTGAACAGAGAGTGTATTTCTTTCAAAGTAAATAGCTTCTGCAAAATATTATTTATATAGTTCTTACGAATTAGTTTGAAGTGTTGTTTAGACAATCTTATTATGTATAAAGATAAAAACTTCCATCAAGAAATTATGTAAAAGAAAATGGACACACCAGCTGGATAAATCTATCATACATCGGCAAAAAGCAACAAGCACTTTTAATTAGCTGAGTGAATGTAGTTTGCTGAATGTTGAAAGCACAGACTCACTCATATTAAAATGTGCCTAATTTTCTGTGAAAAAGTCCCATCTGAGCAGCCCTGACCATAGTCAATCATACTAAAAGCCACTGGTGCTTTATTTGATTTACCAATATAAAATGCAAATGAGGTGATTAAGTGGAGTGGCAGACATAGTAGGGCCTCTTTCAAACCATCAAGTTAAATGCAAGCAGACAGCAAACTGGCTGTGCAAAGAAAATTTTAGCATATTCGTTTGATTAGTGCTACAAAAATTTAATTAGGTTGGCTAATTACTTGACAAATTACTCTACACTAGAGAAAAGGCAGAGCATGTTTTATTCCTGCAAAAACTCTGTGTGTATTTTAGCCCAAATGCTATCTGCCAATTTGCAAAAGCATTATTAAATGAATGAAAGATGGTACAACAGTCTCCAACAATGGCAAGTATAATGCATATAATTAGAGAAGGCGCACACCACTATATCCATATGTCCATGATCCCTCATGTCTAAAAATATTTAACACAATATTTTCTAGGAAAATACTGTCAAAACAGATTATTACAAGGTTATCAGTTCTTCATAAGAAGCAATATATAGAAAATACTCATTAGTGGAAAACACAACTCATCCAAAGCAGAACCTCTTCACCCAAATGAACTCTATCAAACACAGTCACAAGGATGCACTTTATCCACATGTTGCTAAAAGGAAAAAACATATGCTGTTCAATTAAGGGTTGTATCTCTCTATTTATTGGTAAGCAATGCCAATAATATTAAGTATCTGGGAAAGAGAAAAAGGACAAACTTTGAGAAATTTAAAATTTTACAATTTTATTGGTGTGAATGGGCCACATAACAAGAACATGAGGACTTTAGGCAGAGTAATACATGTTTCTTCTTGTTTGTTGATTTGCATTCACATGCCACTAAAGCTGCCAATTTTTATTCAGGAGACTGCATTTGCTTTTGCTGGTATTCAATGCAACTAATCAGCCTCTACGGACTCAAACATCATGATAATATAAATAGATACCCACTTTATCTTCTCAAGTGGAAAAAATAAGTATCATAGGATATAAATATATTACATTGCAATTGGCAATTAGATATTGCGTCTAACTCAGGCTAAAACAACACCTTAGTAAACCAAGGAATATGTGAGATCTGTTTTAACAATCATCATAACTGTGCATGCAGTATTATTTCTTGCAATCAGCAGTTCGTACAGTCTTAGTGAGTTACCAAAAAACTTCAATCAAGAATTTCATATTACCTCAGTGTAACTATTATTATGTGTGATTAAGTTTTTTTCCAATATATTATATGTTAAAACAAAATTGAGTTCCTTAGCAGTTTGTCTGAATAATTGCTAATCTCAGTTCAATAAGCAGATAAACATGTTTTCTGATGATTTTTAAAAGAAACTAGACTAACATAATATTTCAGTCTTTTTTATGTTCTGATTCTTCAAAATTCCTAATTGTTAGAGGATAATGCTCATTATGGCATTTATACCTCTTTTATTAAAAATTAAAAGATCTGAAATCTCTTTTCACTTTAAAAAAGATCTTCAGTTTATACCGAAATAATCCAGAAAGAAGATAATAATAGTTGTCAGCTTTTGAAACCAGTCAGATGAGAACAGACAAAAATGCAGTCCGCTACACTGCTACAGTCCTCTTCCACAAAAGCATAAGAAAGGCAATTCATGGACTAGGCTCAGAAAACACTCCAGCATCAAAACAACTAACTCTGACACATCCTGACATTCAGTAGAGCTACCTGCATTGAGGTAGAAGTTTATATTACCTGCAGATTGAGAAAAAGATGCTATAAATTAACTATCTAATACTTAAATTCTTACAAATTGTAAATATATAAGTGAGAAAAGACAAGCTTAACTTCAATTCTGTTTTGTCATTTTCACTGTAGGTATGAAAAACTCCTCAGTGAAGCAAGTTTTGTGTGAAATGCTTCAATAAATTGGAATTTTGTAAGAAAGATTAGACTGAAAAATCACCATTTTTTGAGGGTAAATATCTAACCAACCCTTGAAAACAGAGATTGCACAAGCAATCTCAGAGTTTCCCTGAGTGTGTCAATGACAACTTCCTTATACAAGATATTGAAGATCCAAGAATGAGATGTACTATGCTAGATCTTGTGCTCACCAAAGGCAGAAGCTGGTAGGGAATGAGATCCTCTAAAGCAGCCTTGGCTTTAGTGACCACGAGGTGGTGGAGTTCAAGATGCTTAGGGCAATGAGAACGGCATGCAGCAAGGACCTGCTTGGTAGAATCCTATGGGATAGAGCTCTGGAGGGCAGAGGGGCCCAAGAATGGCTGGTTGATATTCAAGGATCACCTCCTTCAAGCTCAGGAGCAATACATCCTGACAAGGAGGAAATCAACTAAAAATGCCAGGAGGCCTCCATGAATGGATAAGAAGATTCTGAGCAGATTCAGGGCCAAAAAAAGAACCTTTCATAAGATGGAAACTTCATAACAACCTTCCAGTGTCTGAAAGGAGTCTACAGGGAGGCTGGAGAGGGATTCTTCATTGGGAACTGGAGCGCTAGGACAAGGAGTAATGGGTACAAACTGAAGGAGGGGAAATTTATGCTAGATGTCAGGAAGAAATTCTTTACTGTAAGAGTACCGAGACACTGGAACAGGTTGCCCAGGGAAATTGTGGATGCCCCAATCCTGTCAGTGTTAAAAGCCAGGCTGGATAAGGCCTTGAGCTACCTGTTCTGGTGGGAGATGTCATGGCAGGGGGTTTGGGAACTGATGATCCTTAAAGTCCCTAACATGCCATGATTCTGTGATCTTATGATTTTAACGATTATTTTCTTTTGGCCCTGATCATGCCATGGCCACTACAAGTGAATGAAGATGGAAAAAAGCGATCATCCTCAAACCCAGTAAAAGAGAAGAATCACAAAATACGCTGAATTGGAAAGGACCCACAAGGATCAATGAGTCTAGCTCTTAGCCCTGCACAGGACAATCTCCAAGAGTCACAACATGTGCCTGAGAATATCATCCAAATGATAAATTCTCTCAGATCTGGTGCTGTGACCACTTCCCTGGGGAGCCTGTTCCAGCACCCAACCACTCCCTGGATGAAGTACCTTTCCCTGACACAACTTCAGGTCATTTTCTTGGGCAGAAAAATATTAGTAATGACACATGTATGGGGAACAGAGGTTAGAAGGGATTTCTGGGGTCTGATCTCATCTCTGAGGATGCATGCACCAGGCTGAGAACAGTGGAATTCTCTTGGGATGCCCTGAACATGGCCACCAAAGAGAAAGCAGCCCTGGAGCCAGAGATAGAGGCAACAGAGGCAGTGTATGAGGAAAGCTTTCATTTTCAACTTTTTGTTTTGGGCTTTACTAACTGAAACCTATGAAGAACAGTGCTTACCCTTATTCCAAAATGACAAATGTGGCAGTACAAACCAAAATCTGGCAAGTGCAGAGCTTCTTGCCTGCCTGATTTACTTCTCATTGCTGCCTTTCTCTGTGTGAAACACCAGAACAAGCAAGAAAATAAAAATCCTAAATATTTGAAACAACATTTGCCACAGCAGAAGTAAACATAAAGAATAACAGGCAGTTTTTCTATGCTGAAAAAAAGAAGCACTTCTTAAACAAAGTCACAGAAACAGGAATCCATTTATTACTTAGGTGAGACAATTAGGAGCTGGACCTTGCTCTAGACAAAATAGCTTTTCATTTTAGTTGTTTGTTAGGGAGATGGACAGCTCTGGAATTGACATTAATGAGATTAAAAAAACCTTTAGTTTACATGTAAATTACATAGTTGGTGCATGGATTTATTCCTTACTGTTTTTAAACCTCTCAATTTAGAAAAGGACTATCTTGTAAAAAATTGTTGCATTACTGGATTATTTACAATTTATTTCTAGTTATAGCTAAAAGCTGTTAGACTTGGCTTGGACTAGTTCCTAGTTTCACATAATTGCCTGACTTTTCCTATACTTTTTGTGTTTCATATTCTCTTCCCATTATTGGCTCCTTGTCTTGCAGACAAGACACTCAACTAAGCTGGTATGCCATTCCATTCTGGTATATATAGCAGGGTGACTTAGGCAAAAAAAATTGGTAAACCCCCACTGTGATTCCTGTAGGTCCTGATCTCTGATGGATATGTTTGGCTTTGGGGGACTGTCATTGTTAGACTACGGTGGCTACATGGCATTAGACAGCCTCCTTCACTTTTCAAAGAAAAGATTATTTGATTTATTTATTTGCATTAAGACTCTCAAATAAGTATTTTAATAATTTCACTGTGTACCATCCTAGATAAACGGTGATATCTGGGAAAACAAAGTGTACTAGTATTACAATTATTAAATCAGTATATTTCCTCTCTCTAGCCTTTTTTCATTCACTTCTGTTTCTGCTCTTTTCTGACTTGCATGTTACTTTTTTCTTACTGATAGTATGCACTGATGGTACTAAATAATGGTGTTTACTTCTGAAATGTTATTTCAGGACACTCTGAAATCATGGCAACAAAATCTGCTTCTAGACACAGTTGTGTTACTTTTCTCAGAGAGTTAAGATATAAGGAAAGGGTCATGATAAAAAAGGACCACCTGTATCAAGAATCTGAAGTGAAATTTAATGCTATCATACTCTAATCAGTCCCTCCTTTCATGTGAATTTGAAAATCCTTCTTCCCTAGTACTTGCTAAAGGCAATTATGCAAGAGCAAATCCACATAGTGCTACTACTGGAAACTGCCACTAGATTCTGAAGTGTTTTAAAAAAGAATATATTAAATTGCCTATGCACTTGTAAATTATAATAACAGAGGACAGCAGGCTGATGAGAATAAACAAAAAGCTTCCTGGGCAGTGTACCTAATAAAACACAATCATAAGTTAATTTTTCAGTGATGATCTGCAGTCTATGCTCATGCCTGAGAAAAATGTCTGTTTTCTTTTGTTGCTCAATACACTCCATGTATTAATTACAAACTAGGGAAAAAAAATCAGAATTTTTCATGATAATAGAAGGATTTTATTTCACTTCTGAATATATTTCAGTTGTTTGAATGAAAATCTTTGGTTTCTACCATTTGCCCACCTTTCTAAAAACAAAGAATTCTACTTTACAGGTGAGCAAAAGTGGACTGTATTCTATGAAATGCTCTAGTTTTACATTTTGTACACTGTGGAAGCAGGCAGAAATATGTGAACAAGCTCTGAATATTAAATTATTAGCCACAATTTTTTCCCTATTTACATTAGCACAGATCTAAATAACATTGATGAAAGGGATATAAGCATTTTTTTGTTCAAGTTAATGCATCTGAAAATAAAACTTTGACTTATTACAACTAATTTTTTAACCTTAGGGTTGATATTGAATAATCTTGGGATTTATATATATATATAATATATATATATATTAAAACACCCATAATTTCAATGTATGTATTACAAATGACAAGGTGAACGCAGGTAACTTTCTTTGCTTGTAGAAATTGAGTCCTTGGAAATTTTTACAAGCACTTGTAAACCTAGTCTTTATACATACCACCCTACTAATTATTAGGAATAAAGAGAAAGTGTTTCTAATATTTTTGTTAAAACCTTTCATCTCTCCAAAGCCAGAAAAAGTTTATGGAATGAACAAGTCACACAAACCACATATGTCAGTTAGGTCATGAAATTTAGTTCTCCTTGATAGACTTATTTCAAAGTACTGATCATTCTCCCTGTCATATGTATAGGCTGGTAACACCACATCAAACTCTTCAGTTTATTTTAACCTCAGATAAAAACTCATTATTCTGGTTAATTTTCCCCATTTTGACCTCAGTCTGATTGTATTTTAACCTTCTACAATGTTGCCATGGAGAAAAAAGGATTTTTTCCCCCTTTCTGTTCTTAATCACAATATTCCATGTTAGAGGACACACAGAATAAACTTCTTTTAAGTTTATGACTGCATTCAAGATCAGATTTAAAAGAAAAGAATGTATATACCTTGGCTTTAAAAGCAATGCAGACATTCAGATCCAATGCTGAATCATTAACAATGCCTGGAGTTTGGCTAAAGCTCACAGGGATCAACAAGCTCTATAAACGCCCACGGCTTCCAGAATCCACAAAGTTCTGTGTCTATGCATATCCAAATATCTGAACTACAACAGTGCTGAGCAGCCAAAAGAAAGAGCTAAAGTTATATTTATTGACTTGAAATCCTGAATCTTTTACTGGAGTAAAAGATTGAGTGCCAAATTACTATGAGACATAAGAGTGTTTGTTTTATGAACAAAACCACTGTATATATGATGTAAGGTACTGATGGGCATGAAAGACAATAAGTGATATAAGTATCTGAAAAATTGTTGAGCATATCTCAAAGAAGATATGTCCACGTGTGTGTGTGTGTGTGTGTGTGTGTGTGCGCGTGAGTGTGTATGTGTGCTCTCTGCCAAAATAAGGTGATGGATTTGAAATATAGCAATTTGGCACATTAATGTGACTTTTTTTTCCTTGAAGATGCTCAGAAGACTAAGAAATGGTTACATTTTCTTTCATCTATTAGAAGATGATGGGTCCAAGACTGCTAAACAGGGATGTAGTGAAACAAACTGAAAATAAAAATAGTTTTTGTGCTAGCACAGTTCAGTCTCTGATGGAGTTAAACCAAAGCGATTGTCAAGACAGTGGTGAAGATAGTCATCTACTTGAAAAACTGAGAAGGAAATTGTGTTAGAAGAAGGAAAATAGCAACATTTTTGGACTATTAAATATGGTGCTTTGCTCTCTTATGCAGCTGCTGTTCTTCTCCTCCTTCCACTTGTCTTTCCTGATCCAATGATCGGTTTAAACAGAGAAGTGTTACAATGTATAGAGGAAAGCACAGTTCCACACCCTGGGTGTGGTGCTGCCTGCTGGTGATAGGAAGAAGCAGTGCTGCAAAGACCAGAGCAGACCGTGCCCTGCAGCGTGTGGAGACATCATGCCGGAAGGGGGGAAAAGCATGAAGGGCAAAGGAGCGGGAGAGGGGAGCTGTTGTGAACTGGCCACAGGTCCCTTTTCCCATCACTCTGCACCCTCCATCGAATCAGGGCAGAAAAGCTGTGAAGCTGAGCCTGCGAAGAGGGGTTGGAGTGGGAGGAAGGTGGCTAAGTTTTGCCTTGATTTCTCACCATCCAGATCTATTTTAATTTGTAATAAATTAAATTAGTTTTTCCACAGTTGAGTCTGTTTTGACCATGATGGTAGTTTGTATGTGATGTCCCTGACTTTATCTAAACCATGAGCTTTTTATATTCTTTTCTTCCCTGACCTTCTGGGTAGGAGGGGCAGTGAGAATGCACCTAGGTGGGTGTTTGGCCGCTAGCCAAGGTTAACCCACCAGAGAGGCATGCACCTGGTGAGGCAGGTGAGGACCTGTTAACTGCAGCATATTGAAGACATTAAAATGATTGAGTTTAGCAAAATGCTTTTGTTTGGATTTGGTCAACTCAGCACACAAACAATCTGTAGCAAATCTTATACCACACAAAAAATATGTGTGTCTGTAAAGGTAAATTCATAATTTGCCCCAAATCTAGGCTTTTACATTCTGCTTATATGTCACCTGAATGGATGATGAATGGATGTCCACCAGCACTGCACAGTCCCTGCTGCTCTGAAAAGGCTGATTAAAAACATGCTGTGCTGTGGCAAGCAGGGCAAAGGATGTGCAAAAAGGGCTGCAGTTCCTTGGTGGTCTCAGGCACACTGTCCCCACTGCCAAACTTCCTGTGGTTCTTTGCTCTGGCTGCTACTCTCCTCTACCCTCTCCCTCCAGCACTGGTGCTATGGTAGCTCTGCTGCTTTTACTCCAGTGCCTGTTGCACAGATGAGCGGCGCAAGATAGTAAAATTATTTGTAAATGTGTTTTATTCCCCTCTAGCTAAATCCCTAACCTGCCTTTCTCCAGAATGGACTGGAATTAACACAGTGTCTGAACTACATTGTGATTTTGGGCTGTAAGAAACTTGGGCAAGTGACAGACTTTATTGTTCATCCCATGCCTTGCTTTCTGGGGTAAAAGAGCTGGAGATGGTTCCCTGCAGACCTGATGCATCTAATAAAAAAAAAAAAAAGAAAAAAAAGTCTTTCCCCCCCTCCCAGAGAGAGATCACTTCATGTTCAGTGATGCTGTGCTGTTGAAAACACCAATTGATACAAACTAGTTTCTGTAATTAAAGCAGAAAAATTGAAGAATAATTCCCTGAGAGGTGGTGTGTTTTTTGGTTTGGTTTGGTTTCCTTTAAGTTTGAAAGAAATAGCTTAGATAGATGGAGAAGAAGCAAAAAAAAATGTTAGCCTTATTCAGCTATTTAAGTGATTCTTGATTATTGACTGCATGCCTCTGTTTATTAAATTATAGTATGTAGTTTAAAATATGTGTGAAATGACATTTCTATTATAACTGCACACGTAGTGAAAGGATGCAGTAAAGCTTTGTTCACTCCACTTTTGTACTCTGAGTGGAAGCATCATATCCATAATACTGATATTCAGTATGGGTAGTATAATTCTACCTAAGACTGTTTGAGGACCCCAGGGGTAGAAATGGCTGCTTTGACATCATAGTCTTGTATTTCTGAACTACTATTGAATGGCTGAACTTACTTCAAAAATGCTAAGTATTTATGTATTAAAATGCTGATGCTGATTTCATCTGTATCTGGCAGAAAAATGCTTTGTCTCTGAAACCATGGGGCTGGCCAAAATGTACTGGACTAACATCTACTGAAATGAGCAGAAATGAGGTTCCACTCAACTAATCTTCACTGAAGAGAGACTGAAAGCACCTGGTTAATCAAATATTAACTTAGCAATTATTTTATGAGCCAATGCTTATTCTAGCAAATATGGTCACTCCTGTTGTATTTTCATTTTAAGCAGAAAATTCATAACCACTTGCTGTTGTGTATGGACCTGGATATGGCTGCTAGTCTGGAGAGAGTGCACAGAAGGTCTTATTCTGGTATAAAAGGTCATGATATTCTTGAGCTGCAGTGACAAAGAGAACAGTCAGCTCCACTTTGCCTAGAGCAGCAGGGATTACCAGCCAGAAGTACACTCTTGAAGGAGGTATAGCGTATCTACATATATCACTTAGAAACACACATTACTTCAAGTAAAAAAACAACTGGTTCAATCACAGCTCTTGGATGTTTAGCACTTCAGAAAATCGGGCAACTTATTTTACTGCTTGACTAAGACTATTAAAACCTAAAGTTGTCATTTTATTCATTGTCTATTCTTCAGCTTGATCAGAGTGATTCAGCACGTGAGGCTTTTGCACAACAATGTGTAAGTAAATTCAGAAACATTTTTTTCACCTGTTATATAACTACTTCCTTCTGAGAGGCAGATTCTTGCATCAGTCTATGTTCTCTGTAGCATGATGGATGAAGTACTCCCACGCAGAATTACAATGGCTGGAAGAAATGGAACAAATTTCTCTCGGGAGAGACAGTCTACCCAAAAGTTAAACCTTCGGAAATAGGCTAACTCTAGCTTCTCTGATACCTCATGAAATCAAATTATAGTTGAATTATGAAAAATTAGTATTTCTACTTTGGAAAATTGAAAGTTCTCAAAGGTATTTGTTCCACCTCACTTAAAAAGACCATAATTTGTTGCAACTTTATCAATAATACTATTTCTTTGTGGAAATTTTCATTGTGGAAAAAAAATGCATTTTCCATTGAAACAAAAGTTGGTAATATATCAGAGAGTTTATTTTTTAACCAGAAAACAGATATCTGCATATTCATTTTCTAACCGTGTGTCTGTTATGTATCCTATGTTCAAACACAGAGATCTTGAAGTTCACAAACACATTAGCCTTTGAACCCTATATTTTTTCTGATGGCACATCAGAAAAAATGGCACATTGTTGGAAGACAAAATCAGATACCTTTGTGAGGTGATTTTGATTTTATAGGATATAAATTCATAGGATCATTAAGGTTGGAAAAGATCCCCAAGATCATTGAGTCCAACCTTTGGCTGAACACCATCATATCAACTAAACCATAGCACTAAGTCCAATGTTGATTAATTTCTTGAATAGTTTCAGGAATGGTGACTCCACCACCTCCTTGGGCAGTCTGTTCTAATGCCTGGCAATCCTTTCCATGAAGAAATTATTCCTGAAAAAGACCAACTCTTGCCTGGTTACAACCTTTCAGGTAGTTGTAAGGTCTCCTCTGAACCTCCTTTCCTCCAGGCTAAACACCTCCAGTTCGCTCAGCTGCTCCTCATAGGATTTATTTTCTAGACGCTTCATCTCCTCCACTGTTGCCCTTCTCTGGACATGCTCCAGTATCTCAATATTTTTCTTGGGGTGAGAGGCCCAGAACTGGACACAGGACTCAGGATGTGGTCTCACAAGTGCCACTGCAGGGGGACAGTCACTGCCCTGGTCCTGCTGGACACACTATGGCTGATAGAGACCAGGATGCCACTGGCCTTCTTGGCCACTTGGGCACACACTGTTGGCTCATGTTCAGCTGCTGTTGACCAGCACCTCCAGGTTCTTTCCACTGGGCAGTTTTCCAGCCACTCTTCCCTCAGCCATTGCCCCACTGCCCCACTGCCTGGGGTTGTTGTGAGCCAAGGGCAGGAACCAGCACTTGGTCTTGTTGAACCTCAGACCACTGGCCTTGGCCAGCCTGTCCAGATCCCTCTGTAAAGACTTCCTACCCTCCAGCTGATCAACACTTCTGCAAATAGTACTGGGCCCAACACTGAGCACTGGGGAACCCCACCAGTGACCAGCTGCCAGCTGGGTGCAGAACCTTCACCACCACTCTCTGGGCCTGGCCATCCATCCAGTTCTTATCCCAGCAAAGAGTGCACCTGTCCAAACTGGGGGCTGTCAGCTTTTCCAGAAGAATGAACTGGGAGACAGTATCAAAGGCTTCACTGAAGCCCAGGCGAACAGTATCCATGGCCTTTCCCACTAAGTGGGTCACCTACTCAGAGATGGAGATCAGGTTGGTCAGGCAGGATTTGCCTTTCCTAAACCTTTACTGGCTGGGCCTGATCTCCTAGTTGTCCTGTATGTACCATGTGAACACACCCAAGATAATCTGTTGCATAACCTTCCCAGGCACTGAGTCTCTGATAGGCCTGTAGTTCCCCAGATCCTCCTTTTTAGGTGACTTAAGTTGCTTTTGAGTTGACCATTTCTTTCCATTGACTCCAAAGACACCAAAGTAGTAAGGCATCCAAAGCTAACCGGATGAAGCCCAGAACCATATTCCATTAATTTATCCCTATTTGCTCAGTTGTTTGAGAAAAAGAATAAATGCTTCCATGTCTGTTAGCTTCTCTTAAGACATACAAACCATCCTATCTCAGAGGATTCATATGGTAAGGATTTCAAAATTTCTAGTACAGAAAATTTGTGATTTCAGCTTTTTTTCATAGTGTTAAGAATTAGAATGACCTTTATATATAATAAAATTCCCATAGATATGTTTAGATAATTTTCTAAAAGCTGATTGACCAAATATTTAGATGGTGTGACAGAATGGCTTTTCATGCTGAATATTTTATAAGTGCTTCTACACTTTTAAAGAGTTTTATTAAAATAAGTCTTTAACCAAATTCCTCTATTTATAGAAATATATGTAGGTGAAATAGTTTCTTTTTTGTTTCTGACAGTTATTTTTCTGGGGGGGCCGCAGGGCTGAAACAAAATCTCTGACAGGAGCAATTTTTTTTGTTGAGGCAATCCTAACAGATTAATTTATTTGGCCATGAAGGTTGTTCTTTTTAAAGCACTTTGAAAGCATAAGCAGAGCAAAGAGTGTTTGAAAGAACCTGAAACTTGATTTACATTTTTAGAAAAAAGAAACAAATGAAAATGTGACTATTGTCTTTATCTTCAGTGTTATTGTATGTGGTATCCTTCTATAATCTTCTCTTGTAATGATACTTAATAGCTGCCTTTGAGATATTAATGGAAATTGTCACAGGCAAGGGAGATATTACTGCATCTAATGAAGCAAAGGAGTACTGAAAGGAAAAAAAGAACAATAAGTGAAATATGGACAAATAAAAGAATTTAGCTTATTTCTGAAATTTAACCCTTTACATGGGTAATTGTCATAAAATCATACTAAGTGAATGCAGTTACTATTCAGCATATTAGCATACTCTTCATGAAAACCTACAGAGCAGCCAAAGTACATAGATTTTGGATGTAGGATTTTAAGTGCATGTGATTTATCTGTCCTCAGTTCACATTTATAATGCTACCAGAAAATATGTCCAATTTTTCATACACTATACTAAGTGAATTCCTGCTGACTGAACATTATGTGTGCTTCAAGTAATTCATAACTAGGAAGATAAATAAAAACATTTTACAAGCAAAAATATAATTTGGGTAGAAAATACAACTCTCCAAGTGTCAATATATAAAGATGGGCATTGCATTTCAACAACTCATTTAAAGTCTATAAAAATTACTATTGCATATCAAACATTGTCCTGGGCAGCTAGACAGGAAGGATGCAAAAACAAGGCTGCAAAAACAAAGCTGTAAAATATAAATTAATATCTTAATAAATATATTAGTATTTTGTAGCAAATTTTCAACTATGTTCATCTTTTGATAATGGAGCATTCAGTAAAAGATGAACAGAAAATACTACCCAAACAGAAGATATGTGACTTGCAGTTTGCTCAGTACTTGTTTATCTGACACAGAGATGGAGAAATTTTAAAAACATTAACTAGTTGTTTTAGTTAGAGTGTATTTCATTTATACTACATTTTAAAGTAAACCTAAATAAATTTAGTTAAAAAAGAAATAAATGAAAATTCTTTATGAAGCTCTCAGTTTTTTGCAATTGACTTAAATAATTTCCATTAATGGAAGAGTTATGGAACAATGAGATCTGCTACATCTGGAACTTGAAATTACACTCATTAGAAAAAATTAGGTGGAACTTCATTAAAGCTTGCTCTTTTGTTTTATATGCAAACAGAAAGACATGCTTATGAAACCAAGCATCTGATATATGTAATGTGTATGTAACGTTGTTTTATAAATATAAAAAAAATTTAAAAGATAATGTTTGCTTATTTTAATTGAATTGTAATTTTCACCCACCTGGAATTTTAAAATATCAGAAGTCAAAAATCATTACTTGGCCACCTTAAAAAGAAAATGATCATGTGCCTTTCTGACAAGAAAAATTAATTTACTGAATTTTATTTATGAAATTTGCTGCCCTTCATATACATGTACTTAAATATAATATATAGTTAAATACATGCCAAACTTATTGTGAAAGCTATAATTATGAGACTTATCAGCTGATAATGTCAGGCAATAGAAATATAAATCCAAAGAAAAAAGGATCTTATATCATGTAATAAATAGCTATCTATGCCTGCTGCAGTTATATTTATACATGCAAACATAAACCACTTTCAGAAGCAAATGAGAAAGCAATTTGTTAGGCATGATGTGGAAGAAAAAAATAAAACTACAAGAAAGACTAAAACAATATCATAAGTTTCTAGATTCTCAAATATTTTTTCAAACTGCTATTTTTAAAATTACTGGCTAAAAGCACCCTGATTTAAATATATACTCAACAATGCAACTCCTGGAATACCTAGAGGTGATCTAGGATTGAAGTCATTAAAATAACAATGCGCCTCCTTTCCTGGGATATTCACTTATTGATAAGTTATCAGGCTTACTACAAATGGCACAGAGTTTGGCCACTTGTATGTAGTGCTCTAATAAAAATTGTGCCATATATTGGTGTACAAAAGTCTGAGATTTTTGTGAGAAATCATAAGGTATTTTTACGGAGTGTGAACAGGAAAACCTTAAGGAGTATTTATTATGTCTAGAATCTTCATACACAAGTTTTAGTGAA
>JAWWEW010000088.1:56462816-56482433 GCA_035583185.1 Anabacerthia variegaticeps | reverse complement strand
GGAAGAGAGAAAGAAAGAAAAGGAGGAAGGGAGGAAGAGAGAAAGAAAGAAAAGGAGAAAGGGAGGAAGGAATTCAGAAGGAATTCGGAAGGAAGGGATTCGGAAGGAAGGAATTCAAAAGGAAGGAATTCAGAAGGAAGGAATTAAGAAGGAAGGAATTCGGAAGGAAGTAATTAAGAAGGAAGGAATTTGGAAGGAAAGAAGGAATTCTGAAGGAAGGAATTCTGAGGGAATTCTGAAGGAAGGAAGGAATTCAGAAGGAAGGAATTCAGAAGGAAGGAATTCGGAATTCAGATTTCAGAATTCGGAAGGAAGGAAAGAAGGAAGGAATTTGGAAGGAATTCAGAAGGAAGGAAGGAAGGAAGGAAGGAATTGTAAACAATCACACTTTTTATGACTACTGTGTTTTTAAAAAATTTTTGCTGACTTTGAGTCAAGACACTCTCTGCAATTGTTTCCTAGATAATGTTTTTAAAGACAATACTTTTTGAAAAAACAAAGATACTCTAAGCCTGTACTTATAAGATTCCTAAGCCATTCCGGTAAATATGCATTATAATTTTTATCTGAAATTTCTAGGAGGCTAAGTAAAGATGATGACTTGCGAAGCAAGCAGTATTGAAATCAGTGTTCCATTTAAATTACCTGTGCTATCACAGAAGAAAGGAAAAATATGCATCTTCTAAGGCTTTGGGGCAGGTATTTGTTGACTCTAAAGTAAGTTACAGAACATTCCCATCATTTTCAGACTGTTAATTCCTATCCATGGGTTAAGTAAAAATACTCACTTTTTCTCTTCAGTTTTGAACATTACAAACAGAGATTAGTGGCCTCTCACTTTAGAGCTGTCAGAGTTAAAGAGACATGAAGCTATTAACATTCTGTTGCAAGTGGCCAGAAGCTTCCTTTGAGCTTCCTCTTGTGTGTTTTTTTGGTGTGTTTTTTGTTTGTTTTTGTTTTTGTGGGAGTTTTTTTGTTTTTTGTTTTTTTTTTGTTTTTTTTTTTTTTTTTTTTTAAAATCTAAAGACCACTAAGACGCATTGTTTGCACTGTTGTTATGAAGATCACCCATTCCCTTCTCACATGAATCAGACACTGGACATCGGTACAGAGTATCTCCAAATTATTGGTGCTCCTTTGAAGCCCCAAATATTTTATACTTCAAAAAGTGAGATTATCCAATATAAACCACTTTATGATGTCCCATGTGGAAGACTTTGAATGTAGTAATCACAAGGCATCAATCATATCTATGAGATGACCAGTCATAAAAGGAAGTGAGCATTAGTCATAGAACACACCTGTTGGATTCACTACCTCAAGAGCTCAGCAAAAATACCCTGTAAGTACACATCTCTCTAAATATGAGACAAAATTGAAACATTAGGAGGAAAAATGGACAGGAGTCTGGAGAAAGATTAAGGAAGGATACATATATTGTGTTTATTCTTTTGTATTTTGTTATTTTTTACCCCCTCAGCACTACATGGTCTCGTAGCTTTTATGATCCCCAAGAAATTAAGACATCCTTTATTTGCAAAGTTTTTCAGGACAGCTTTCAGAATGTCTGGATAAGATTTAACCTGTCTGAAAATTTGCCCATTTTGTAGTAAGCACAAACAGCTACTTGCATATTATAGAGACAAAGCAAATGACCTCTGGAATTGAAATATTGAAAAGATTTTCCACTGTACAAACTCTGACAGGGAGCATTTTCACTGCGGTGAAGATGTGAAGTGAAACTTTGAATACCTTGTAAGTTTTGGTAACAACTTTAGGCAGCACCTCACCAACTTTTATGAGTTGGATATTAAAGACCAGTTCCTGTAGACATAGACCTGAGGGTTCTTATGCATTTGCACATCCTTCTCCACTCTATTACTTCTCATTTCTCTCTGATATTTCCACCTCTGAGTAAGATTTCTTCTTCTTTTCTTAAAATTTTATAAGAAGTATTTCAATGTAGCTATGATTATTTAACAGCTCTCATAAATGCTATTAAAGCCATGTTGTTTTTACTTGCAGTAGAGCTAAAGTTTGTGCTTCTAAAAGGCATAATTTTTTTTCAAAGAAAAAGTAACTTCATGTATTGGTTTGTACATAATGTTACCACAAGAACATAGTGGCATTTGCAATAGTAGTCCTAGCGTGAAAAATATATTTTTTTTTCTTTTGAAAACTAAATGGTGCTTCTCAACTTGCAGAAGCAGCATTTCACAACCCTTCACCTTTCAGGAAATTATGGTTTTGGCTACTTGCAGGTATGAGATTTTAGTAACCTAGAGCTAACATCTGGATAACCTGGATCAGAACTTTGATTTTCCAATGTCTTCTGATGCTGGATATATCAGTAACCATTTTATTACTTTTAGCTTGCCCTTAAAATAATAGACAAAGTCTGAAAAGTCTTTCTAAAAGGCAAACACACAATTGAAGAGTTGTCTCTAAAATTTAAAAATTAAAAAATCTTTAAATCTTTAAATAATAAGGGTTGTTTTCCGTGCTTACCTCAATTTTTTGAAAAAAAGCTGGAAAAATCAATTTAACTGAATTTAAGACAGATAGAAAAATCTATTCTAGCTAGTTAATTCATATAAACCTCTAAAAAGGTATTAGCACACACTTTGAGAGGAGATGAGAAAATGAGGAGAGAAAAAATGAGGAAATGAGGAGAGAGAGATGGAAAGCTCAACATAAAAACAGATTAAAACGTAACTCTTAACATAATAGAGCCCACCAATGGATGGATTTGAATATTGCAAAGAAATACTGTAACATATTTGTAAAATAAAATAAATAAATAATATTGTTAGTCAAAACAGGATTAGCAAAAAAGCAAACCGAGCAACTTGCTTACTAATAATACACAAAACTCATAATTTTAAATTAAATAGATCATTATATACACCCAGAAACTACTTTTACACTTTTGAACTATGTCTATAGATAATTTCATTTATATTGGGATAAAGTTTTAAAATTATTTAACATCATTTGAAATATATTCTAAACTTAAAACCACTTTGAATAAAACTAAAAATCCCACCTCCCACAAACTCTTAGGTTGGTTTAACTGAAGCAGAAGAGATATCCAGGTCCAGCAGAATATGATTCACATGGAACGTCAAGAGTCAGAAACAGAATGACATTCTCTCCCTCTAAAAGTGTAGGAAAAGAAAGAAAAACAACAGCCCTCTCTGTAAACTATCATCTCTGATTACAAGGGGAAAAAAAAAAAAAAAAGGAAAGCCCAAAGCATGTTGCAGTGTAACGAGCACTACCTGAGAGCTGTACTTCCCCATACATGGCCTCATTTTGTACATAGTGAAATCAGTAAGAAGGGTTCTTCTTGAGCGGATTCAAGATTGAGTTTATTGGCACTGTGCCCAAGAGGCATCATTGAAACTGTAAGAGCAAGGCCAGAGACTCCAGTGGGAATCCATGCATTGACTGAAACATGTCCTTAAGCAGATATCTGAGTCCCATAAAGTCAGCAGATTTAAATATGTACTTTAAACTGACAACACGCTTTGTTCAGTCTAGGCCTTTGGCAATTATTTGAGACATGAAGTTTTACTTTAAAACTAAGCTGCTAACAAATTTTGGAAAAAAAATAAAATAGTGCCAGTGACAATTTTAAAGATGTTTTTACATGAAAAAGAGAATTTCAGAAAGTATTATTAATTAATGAATTGACAAGGGCATACTTAGTTTCATCATACTACAGATTTGTTCTTGCCATTCCTGGAAGAGTTGCTGTATCAAGTAAATTCAAAATTGCTACTAAAAAAATACAAACAAAACAAACCCCAAAAAACTAAACAGTAAACAAGCTTTACAGGTATAAATTGTCCTTGCTTATTTAGTTATAGTTCTAGAGATCCCTGTTCTGGAACAGATGAAGAACATCCTCACTGACTGTTGCAGAAAACTGAAAAGCTGTGGACTTAGTTTTGCAGAAAATGGAAGGGAAAAAAGGTTTCCTTTAATATGTCTAGTGAAGCTATTTCAGGAATTTTGGCACTTTATAAATGTCTAAAATTAACTGGATTTGCCACATGTTCATGGCTTTAGAAAACCAGAATATTTATCAAGTTAAATTGCAGTGATTCAAGAACTTTTTAATACGTGTTTAAAAGGATTTAAACAGGCATGTGTGCAGACACATGTAGATACATGTAGATGTAGTTATATACTGTTGGTTTTGTTTTGTTTCAGGTATAATTTGGAAAGAGATAGCAGTCTTT
This sequence comes from Anabacerthia variegaticeps, assembly GCA_035583185.1. Lineage (NCBI taxonomy): Eukaryota > Metazoa > Chordata > Aves > Passeriformes > Furnariidae > Anabacerthia > Anabacerthia variegaticeps. Next base: position 56,478,186 of record JAWWEW010000088.1, on the reverse strand, counting down.
ACTTTGGCACAACTGGTTGAGTTCTTCATTCTCAATTTATTAACTAGTAGATGTATATGCTTAGTTTTTTCACAATCACTTGTGAATTTCAGTTCCATTAATGTGTTTGATAACTGTGAAGACTGAATAAGTCAATTTTCAAAATATTATATAGCTAAAAAAAATTGAACCAAACTTAATTATGGAATTATCCTCACTGTTATAGGAAAAAAAATAATCTTAATTGTTATTTTAAAGATGGACAAATATGAGTATAAATAATCAGTTGTTCTTATTTTTTAACTGATTTAACAAATATTTTTCAAAACTCCCCTGGCTTCATAAGACACAGATTTCCTTATTTACAGAAAATTACGTCTGGTCATTCTTTTTAAAAAGGTACATGCATTTTAAGACTTTTTTCTTGGGAATTTCTAGAAACACAAGTTGCTTGTTAAGGTGAAAGTGAAAACATTTTATTTTCCTTTGTTTCAGTGTTCTTCCTTTACTAAACAATGTTGCTTATTGTCCCCGAGAAGGGATGTAATGATTTGCTTAAAAAAGAGCATACAATAATGCCTTTTTCCTGTGATACCCTTAAGTAATTTATAAGTGCTTATTTCAAACTGAGGAGTTTGACAGTGCCCCTAGTGAATCTTGATATACATGTCTTACAATTCATACACAAATGATACTACATGAAATATTCATTAAGAATACTCTAAATTGTGTACCAAACAACGAGGGTACTGTCATTGTCACACTTTTCATCTGGTAAATATCCCAATGGGCACAATGAATTCACTTATATCTCACAAAGAGTTTCCCAACATGTTTCAATTATTTATCTTATGGCTACAGTCTTCCATGTGCACATGCATGTTTTTGTTTTTCAGGCTCTTCTGAAACACACTCCCATCTTCAGTGCTGTAAAATCCATAAAACCTGTAAAGAAAGACATTAGCTTGCACTTCACTGTAATTAAGTAAATTTCAAAGCAGTTTGTGTGTTTAGGCTGTTTTGATACCTGGTCACAGCATAAGCAGAGTAGACTTCAAGAAGAAGCAGTTACATGTTTTTAAAACCTCCAGATTTCTCCATTAATTTAGAATGAAGCACACAAGCAAGAGAATGCTTGAAAATGGGTCTACTACATTTGGAACAGGCAGGCATCATATAATGACAAGAAGCAACAGGTCTGTCATGTGATGAGAGGAATGGTGTCATTTGTAACTTAAAAGGCAGATGAAGAGCACATGGTACTTCCTTGACACATCATGCCAAATGACACTTACCACTTAAAATAACTAGCTAGAAATCTCAGACATAATAGATCCATTTGGAAAGTGCATAGCACAATGCTAAGTTCTTCCAAATATTTAACATCTTCTGACATGCAACATTTCATTAATCCATAACATAAACCAATATAAACTTGGTTTTTCAAAGAAAATTTAACACAAACTTAAATTCTTCTAGCTACAATTTTCAGTGTTTTAAGCTGCTTTTTAAAGTAGTGATGGCTTGTAGATAGACTGCTGAGGCACTGAAGATCGTGTATGATAGAAGAGAGGTCTAAGCTGCATAGATGCAGTAAGCAGCTGTTTTTCTAATGTACATTCCTCTTAATGATATGGTTATATACAAATAACATGTAGGTTAAAACAGGAGGCCAGGTTTGAAATTGCCTGTGCTGATGACAATGCTAAGTATGGAATACAGACTTATGACATTAGGACACTAGGAAAAAAAAATCCATTTTCATTTTCTGGTTTACCGGGGAAGTGCTGGCTTAAATGCACCAGTATAGTTAGGTCCTATAATAGTTACTATTGTTCCACAGCTGATACAGTGGTGAGGATGCTGTGTAACCATATCAGGTGTTTAAAAGTTTGTTGATTTTCAGTGAAGAAGGACAGATCTAACCAGGAGTGTCTTCCCAGTGCAATGCCTGGAACTGAGCAGGTAGAGACAACAAAGTGGGAGGTGGGTTCCGCTGCTAAGCTTCCACAGAGACTGCATGCAGTTTAATTGCCTGATTTTTTGCCCAAAGTCAAGAGTGTTATATTTTTATTTCTTTATTGCAACGACTAGTGCTCAAAACTAGTACAAAAAAATTGAACTATTTAATTTATCACTGTTGCTAACAAATTAGTTTTAAAAGCCCTTGTCACAAATAGAACACTATTGAACAGTGTGTTGTAGATACATGTAAGAAAAATCATATTAATAAACCCCTTAAAAATCTAAAAATAAATTATGTTAATATATGTGTGACTGTTTACGTTTTCTGATTTGTAGACACTTGAGCACTGACATCTCCATAAAGAAAATCATATATAAAAATTTCTTAGTCACCTCTTATGGACTTTTGAAAGTAATATATTGTTAGAGAAAAAAAATTGAAAATGGTGAGTTTAGCAATACTGGCATTTTATTTTAAAAATATTGTAATACTTTAGTATAATGACAATAAAGTATAATAATAATTTAGCAAGACACAGTTCTGAGCTTCATGCAAATAAAGGACAAACAATATATAATTAGTTTCTAAGATATACGTAGAATAATAAAGCATTTTTTTAACAAATGGTTTGGATTTACAGATTTTGTCTTTCAAATAGCTATTTCCACTCTCACTCTATCCTTATTAGGAAGATGAGATGCCTCAAGAAAGTGAACAATATATAAAAGATCTTGCTGTCTCATTCTCTTTCTGTATCTCCCTTTTTAAAAACTAATTACTCCCTCTCATAACATGCTGGCCAAAGCACCTTGGCATTGTATTTTTACTAGAAAGAAGGGGAAAAAAATCCAATAACAGTCAATACATGCTACTAAATTTCAGGAGGACTAGAATGCTCCCTTTTATGTAACACTTTTCTGCCTAAGAGATATTATGGTTATTGACTAGTTTTCCTAAGTTTAAGGCTAAGGCTATGCTAGACCATAGCACTTTTTCTCTTAAAAAACAATTTACTAGACTTGCAAAAATAAGAATATAATGCAGATGAAGAGTCTACAAAAGTGCCAAATTTCTGTTTTAATGAAAGTGCCATACCACAAGACCACAAAAATTCTTCTACGTCTCCTTTGTTAGCAGAGCACTGCCCAGACCATCAGGAGGCATGAACCTAGAGTTGACAAGTAATTGATCTATTTTGAATATCCATTTCATAGAATAATAGAATGGTTTAGGTTGGAAGGGACATTAAAGACCCTCTAGTTCCAATCCCTTTGCCATTTGTAGGATACCATTCACTTGATCAGGTTGCTCAGGGCCCCTTACAGGGTGGGCTTGAATACATCCAGGAACGGGGCATCTGTGACTTCTCTGGACAACCTGTTCCAGTGCCTCTCCACCCTTTGAGTAAAGCATTTCTTTCTAACTCCTAATCTAAACCTCCCCTCTTTCAGTTTAAAATCACTGCACTTTGTCCTATCACTATCTGCCCATACAGAAAGTCCCCATCCCTCTTTTTTTTTTTTTTTATAAGACCCCTTAAAGTCTTAGTCAGGGAGGCCTCAGTGAGGTCTCCCTGAAGCCTTCTCTTCTCCAGACTGAACAACTCCAGCTCTCTCAGCCTGTCTTCATAGGAAAGCTGCTCTAGCCCTATGTTCATCTTTGTGGCCCTTCTCTGGATCTGCTCTAAAAGGTCCTTGTTTCTCTTATGTTAAGGACCCCACAGGTGGATGCATCACTCCATGTGGGATCTCAAAAGGCTAGAGTAGAGGGCAAGAATCACCTCCCTCAACCTGCTGGACACACCTCTTCTGAATGTGGTAGGCCTTTTGGGCTGCAATTGCACATGGCCAGGATAGGTCCAGCTTTTTATCCATGAGAACCCCCAAGTCCTTTTCAGCAGGGCTGCTCTCAATAACTTCTCCCAGTCTGTACTACTCATCTGTGATTGCCCTGACATTTGTGCAGCACCTTGCACTTGATGAACTTCATGAGGTTCTCATGGGCCCACTTCTCAAGTCTGTTCACATCCTTCTGAATGGCATCCCATCCTTCTGCTGTGTCAACGGCACCACTCATCTTCGTGTCATCTGCAAACTTGCTGAGGGACCACTTGATCCTGATGTCTATGTCATGGATAAAGATACTGAAGAGCACAGGACCCAAGACAGAGTCCTGGGGACACCAATTGTCTTCTGCCGCCACCTGGACATTGAGCCATTGACTACAATCTCTGGCAGTGTCCATACAGTCCATTTCTTTTACACTGAATAGTCCATCCATCAAATCCGTGTCTCTCCAGTTTGGAGATAAGGCTATCATATCAAACTGATTTGAAGGCCTTATAGAAGTCTAGGTAGATGACATCAGTTGACCTTCCCTTGTCTCCTGTTGCAGTCACTTCATCATTAAAAGACCACTAGATTTTTCAGACACAGTTTGCCCTGAGTAAACTCATGCTGTCTGCCTCAGATCACCTCCTTGTCTTATGTGCCTTAGTATATCTTCTAGGAAGATCTGCTCTGTGATCTTTCCAGGTACAGAGGTGAGGTTCACCCATCTGTAGTTCATTTGATCTTCCTTTCTCCCTTTTTTAAAAATAGGAGTCACCAAGGATTTCATCTGAATAACATGACTTTTCAAACCTGATGGAGAGTGGCTTGGCAATAACACCAGCCAATTCCCTCAGGAGCCTGTGATGCATGTTCCTACCTCCACCCAGAGGTCTGGTGACTTGAGAGATGTGGAAAGCCTGACTGCCAGTGAAGACTGAGGTGAAGAACTCATTGAGTACCTCAGCATTCTCCATATCAGTATCCCTTGCTTATTGGGAGGGTACACCCACCTTGTCCTTTCTTTTCAGACTTATGTACTCATGGAATCCTTTCTTGTCCCTTGCCAAGTCCTGCTGCAGTTTTGCATAGGCTTTCCTGACCTCATCCCTACACATTTGAACCATATTCGTGTTTCCCCTGTGGGTCACCTGTCCTTTCTTTCACTGGATGTTTACTTCTTTCTTATTCTTCTGTTTGAGGAGCAGATCTTTGCTCTGTCATTGCTGATTTCTGGCCTGCCTTGCTCAATTTTCTACACACCTACACATTCCACATGAGCGTATTTTTTAGTTAAAAATTATTTTTATTTTATTTTATTTTTGGAACAATGAAGATTTGGAGCTATGAAAGTATCTCCCATCAAAAGTTCAGTGAAAAAGGACATGCTGCTTTCATGCATATTTGGGCCTAGTCTTGCACTTTGTACTTGAATGAAATTCCCAGTTTCATAGGACAAAACTCTTTGATGTCAACAAAGTTAACATTTTTTCAGATGAAATGTCTGGCTTCTCAAAAATCAACCTATTACAGTTCTTAAACAAAACAACTGCTTCCTTCACCTGAATTCAAGAGGAACTTTGCCAGCAAAAAACCTGCAAAAGTGGCCCCATTGTGTCTACCCACCCTTGAATGATTGCTGCTTAGCAGTTTCTCTTAAGAAAACTGTGCATAATCAAAGTGAGACAATGGGAAAATCCATGAATATTAATGACCTTGAGATCCCTGAGTGCTTTTGTTACACTGCCACCAATGTACACAAGAAAGGAGCTGTATATGGGACCATATGAGGTGATCCAAACATTAACCAGACATTCTAACCGTTTCTCAGCCTTTAGTGTGTGTTTGAAAGAAATGTGCTACTTGGAGCAAAGCCATTTTTTAGTGTGCGCCTCCTGTATCTTTGCTTACTCATGGCCGTGGTGGTGACAGAAGTGCTGATGCTAGTCCCAGAAGCTGCACTAGAAATACCTCCCTCTCCCTTCCTTGCATTCAAAGCTAATCCAGAGGCCTGTGAAAGAAGGATGTGTAGTTTTATAGCAGCTTGCTTGTGCAGAAACTAGCACTGAAATGTATAGCCTTATGGTTGGCTTTCCTAAAAGTACATTTTAAATGATAATTAAGTCATAAATATTTGAGGGCCAGGTTGTGATATTCCTCACCATGACAGACGGTGCAGCTGAGGCTGAGCGTGTCTTGCTTCTCTGAGGCATGCAGTGCCTAGGATCCCCTGCTGGCATTCCTGCTGGGAGCCCAGCCAGTTCCAATCCCTTGCTGTGCTCCACCGGGGTGCCTCTCTTTTCTTGAACTCCCCGAGCATCCCTTGAGCCAGGGTGTTAAACTCCCTTGTCCTAGATACCTGCAGAACTAGCTGCTCCTAGATGCTGCAGGCAACTTGAGGTTTGAATGCATATACAGCCAAGTGTACAGTCCTGTCTCACAACTGTGTGCTTCACTGCTTTTTTTCATTGGGAGACTCATAGTTATTCATGTATCTTAAACTCCCAGTTTCCATGAGCCATCTTATTTATAAGGTGAAATTTATTTCCAGCTGTTTCATGAAGTATATTACCATACAAAGTGTAGTTGTATTTGTGTATGTGTGCACCTGTCTGCGTACACATATGAATCAAAGTATTAAACCCATATATGTGAGACTATTTTCAATACATTAACTGAATCTGAAATACCTTTAAAATTAAATTATGTTTTTCAGTAAGGAATATTACTGAGTGGGTAGTTATTGGAGGCATACTACACAGTGTACTTGGTGATATCTGAGTCAGGTTTATTAAGAATGCCATTTGTTAGGCAGCCTTTATAAACATGGTATGCTTTAGCTGCTGACCGACTAACTGTTAGGTCATGTATCTAGTTGCTAGTTAGAATTGTTTTCTTTCAGGTGATCTGTACACAATAGCTGTTTCTGGCATCTAACAAGATCAAAAAAACATTTTGAAATCACCTTAAATCAGAAAAGAATGTATATCACCATTCCATGTGGCTACTTTGAGGTGCTGCTCTTAAAAATATGGTTAAATAAATAATTAAATAATACTATTATGCTATTACTACTACTACAGGTAATGATAATGATAGTGATGCTAATTTTTGCCTGGTTAATTTGTTATATGTTCTATGTCACAGTCTCATTGTTTATAGAGGTACATTTTGGCATAATTTGAAAGGGTTAGGTGATAAATCCAAGGAGAATTTTTCATTCTGGTATCATATCAAAACTACCTCTCACTGAAGTCTGAAGTATTGTCTGACAACAGTCTCTGCATGTAATGCAAAGAGAGTAAAGAATTTTTAAAACTGAAGTAGCAATTGCATTTGTGAAATGTATATTTAGTTCATTAAAAATGAAGCTCCCCAATGCTGCAGTTACAAAGTTGAAGTACAATGTAAGCAGAATTTTCTCTAAATTATTGCATGTGTGATAGAATGGTGATTAAACCCAGGGACTGATGACTATTGGCATGGTTAATTGCATAGCCAGGTGGTAGCAAGCAGAAAACCCACAGACATACTTGCCTTTCTTTCCACCTGGCTCCAAATTGAAAGGACTGTAGAAAAGTGTGGCTGTGAACAAATCTATCCATTTTCATGACCTTCGGTCGCACAGTATTTAAGAACTTCTCAGTGTGTTATGCCTCAATTTATTTTTCCTCACAGCACTCTTACAATACTAAGTTTTAGGATGAACAGTTGTGCATATTGATATATTTGATATATTTGGACTGGTGCAGTACATACAAGACACTTCTCAATAACTTTTTGATCATGGTAGAAGCCTTTACCCCAGTCCAGGCATGCAATCTCTCTGCTCAGCACAGAGAAACACAACACAAAGAACCATGATAACCTTTGCCTTTTTCCCTTTACTCACTCACTCACTCACTCACTCACAAACCCACATCTTAGATCACGTTCCATAGCCCCTTCTTGGAGTTTGGCGCAAGGCCTCTCCTTTTGACACCATGAACACATAGGCAGAGAGAAATTAGTGGCAAGAAAACAGAATAGGGACTAGGGTGGAAAAGTCAATCCATTTTTTTTAAAAATGACCAGGGAAAGACAGAAGGTCATGCACTCAAAATATTAAGTAATTGAAATAAACTTTTCATTCAAATTATTCAGATGTGCTGCCATTCATTGTAATATGACAACATAATACTTAGTATAGACATCATCCAAACTTTATTAATCTATATCCTAATTTCACTTTTATAATCTGACTGTATCAAAACACCATCTATTCATCAAAGCACTATGCTGGTACCAGAAGGAAAACATACCATTTTGTTATGAGATATCATAGAGAACATGGTGTAATAAATAGAATAAATAGTAAATTATTATTGTTCAGGATCTTGTTGCCCATATGCTGTAAAACTAATTGATAAAACTATTTCAGGAGTGACCTACATGTGAAGCCAAGTGCAATTCTAAAAGCTTCCACCTAATTCAGAGAAACTGGCACTTTACAACAGTTACTACATGGTGTTATTGGCAGCAGTTCTAAAAGCAGCACTTATTAGACTAATTACCATTAAACTATATTAGTTTCTGTTGATTTCCTGGCTAAAAGTTCAGAAGATCTTACCTTTTTCCATGTGATGTGCTTGCCAGGTTTTACAGAATTCTCAGGACTTCGTAAGTAATATAACAGTTTGTGTGATGTAATTTCAATACAGCAATTGTTTATCACAGAAATGATCCTCAACCTGGCTCTGATCTAAGAATCGTTTGTGAATGCCACTTTGCCCTTGCCCACCTGTTTTATGTTTCTCCTCCTCCCCTTATCTACCTTTTCCACACAACAAGACAACCCAAAGTGTGGGCCATTTAAGTGTCACCAGGTCTGCAAGGCTCGAAAAGCTCTGCCAGTTAACATAAAACAAAATCACTGTCAGTTCCATGGAATCACATTTCTCTACCACAAAGAAAGATGAGAGGAGAGGAAAGGTAGCTTTAGAATGGAGGTTTGAATGAGGACACTTTGTGAATGTGAATGGAAACTCTACATTCTTTGTTATTTTAACAGGCTGTGTCTGTTCTCCTTGAAAGAAATCGTATGAGAGTAGATTGGATTAAGTAGTTTTTATTTTATTTCAATGCACTTGTGCACTTTTACAAAGATCAGCTTACTTAGCCATGTAATAAACTCTTGTTTTACAATAGTACTAGTGCATATTATACCACTGCAGGTATCTGTAAAGCATGGAATCAGAGCAGGAAAACAAAACATTTGTTTCTTTGGTGAATGAAGCATATATCATTACCTTCAGTCAGTATGTCAGGTATAACTTGAAACTTTACAAGCCAGCCGAAATAATGCCCAGGTGCCAGTTAATCAACTTTGAGCAGATTGTACTATTCAGATCACTACCTCATTCTTTGAAATTTAACATTTGAAAGGTTACTATTTATAATAAAAATATTGAAATTTTCTTAGCGCAAAAACCATTTTCAGTCTACCCAATGCATAAAAAAGATCTACTTTTCAGTGATCTAACACCTCCTCATTAGAGACATTTGTGATTTTGCACAGATGCAATTTGAAGATACAAGATAAATAACTAAAAAAAAAATGAAAATAATCTGTATTGTTATTAAATAGTAAAAAATTAAATGTATCTTGATAAGAACGCTTTAGTTTTTCACCAAATTGTAAGACCTTTATTAAGGCTTTTACTGTTTAAAAGTTTCCCCTGTGTTCCTTGTATTTCTGGCACCATCTAAACTGGTTCCAGTGGAAACAAGCTTTCTGGGTAAAATATGTATGTCTAAAGAAAAAGAATTAAGGTGTAGTAAGTCCTGTTTCAGAAAGATAAATGAGGTCCTTTTTTTTTTCTTTTTTTTTTTTTCTTCTGAGAGTAAATTTCTTTCCTTTCGAATCAGAAAAAAATCGAGTTTCACTGAAAATGTTCTGAGCCACTGAAAAGACTGATATCATACAAGAAGTTCCTCATATAGTTATCACACAAGAATTGATGAATAAAAGAAGAATGAGATATTCAAGGAAGAAGTTTACGAGTGCTGTGATAAGCAGAATGATGTTATTATGAGCAGGAAAAAGAAAGGAAAGAAGTGAAAAGTTTGCATTTAACAGGCAACAACTTTAAATTAAGTTCATTTGGTCTTCCACTAAATGGGAAGGTGAAAATGGAGACCTTGGAAGGAAATTCTTTATTTGAACCATGATAAAAAAAGAGTTTATAGGACCAAATAAGATTAATCATGACAAATTTGCGGTGAAAGAAACAATTAGATGCCATTGGAAGAGTGATTCACTGATTGAGGTATGCTAGACGGATCATATAATCTTATGGAAAATTTATTTTTGAACTTTTTGAGCATAATAATGGATATTTTAGGAAATTCACATACCATGGAGAATTCTGGATTGTACGGCTGAAGATGGATAAAATGCTTGCTAACTGGAAAGAACCAGACTTTCTATATTTACTTCCAAGAAGATCCAGCATAGGAAAAACATTCATATGTGTATTGCCATTTTTCAGGGCCTCTGCTGTGTCTCTGTCTCTTCATTTGTAATCTGCAAAAAAAACTATACAGAATACCAATGTATGCAAGACAATCAGAGAAGCATTTATGGATTTCACAGAACTCAGTTTAGTTGCTAACAGGTAAAAAATTTCAATGAATACTATCACAGTAGGATAATTCTAGAATCATTCATGTACTACATTTGAATTTTGAAAATTTCCAATAAATTAAAAGATTTGAAATTATTATTAAAAATTATAAAAATGTACAGCTAAAATTATTTATAATACATATGAGAACACTTTAAGGATATGTTAGATTTATGAGCAGAAAAAAGACTGTCACAAAATCTTGACAAATAATTTAAAAAATCATTGATGAATGAGAAGCTATTAATATATTTTATGCCATAAGAGGAGAAAATATAACTAGGTATTTCACCCTCTAAGCATATAGCTAGATTTTCCTTTCTTTAAAAAAAATAATTTGCATGGTGAAGAGACATATTGGAGTCAACATTCATAGATAATTTATAGAAACACTTAGGACATGTTTTTGTTGTTGTTGGTGGTGGTGGTGGTTTTTTGTTTTTTTTTTTGTTTTTTTTTTTAAACCCGGACCAAAATTTCTTCTCTTCTGCTTGCGTTTCCCCTCCTGTACATTCTTGAAATACATATTCCAGAATCACCTTCAAATTTCTGTTAAGACACTTCTTGCCATAACGAGAGCCCAGATATTGGTAAATACATTTTGCCCTCCCATTCTTGCAACACATCATTTGTGTCACTTTCAAAATCTTGTTTTGTTGGTCTCATTTCCTATTTTTAGTGTACAGGGAAGAGTTTTCAGTGAGTTTTGTTCATAGTTTCAGCTATGAACAATACGATCCTGAGCACCTGTTGATTTCAAAGTTACTATAGAAGTTTCTAATGCCTGATGTCGTTATCTCCACTTTCATGTCTCAAAATTATGTTAGATCCATTCTCATACACATGCACACCAAAGAGAAATGTGCCTTATCACTGCTGAAAGATAAACCAAGAAATTGAATGAATGTGCATAGTCATCTGGTGGTAGAGGGAAAAAGGTACTTTAAGGAGAAATAAGATAAAAGTTTTATTTTCCATAAGAGTTATTTTTGAAACTTTGCATCATTAAAAACGACCAATATCTTCTTTATCTAACTGCCACTTATGTGTTGCCATTCTTTTGCGCTACCTGTAGTGAGTGATTATGGTACTGTGCAAATAAGGTTGATAAAATCTGCATATATAAGCTGAAACATTTGTCATTCAAAAAACTTGAGATGTACAAATTTCTAAAGCCACTTACAACAACATTCTTCAGATGATTTTTAAAATTTATTTCTTGGTTCTTCCAGTTAGAACTATGTGTGTAACCAGAGGACCAATCCCACCCTCCATGTCCTAATTTCTTTTAGCAGTGTTTTGTAATTTAATTCAAATAAAAAATTTATTTTAAAGTAACTTTGTCATGTAGGACTATGACTAACTGCAGCCATTCAATTCTATTTTAGCCTGTTTAGGTGACACTCAACATCTGTGAAGCCTGAACAGACGCTATTAGGAACATGAAGTTGAAAAGTCAAAAGACTTATTTTTATCATATGTCTGCTGTTTTTTGTGACATTGATGTTACAGAGACTATTAAATGAGCAATTTCAGCAGTTCAGAGTATTCCGCTCTGCTGTGCCTGTGGTCCTAACACAGCTTGCACAGGCCCTAGTGTTTACTGGTTTCAACCTGGATTGTTTACTGACTTGGCATATACGCAGTAGGAGTTTTGCTTGAATACATGCTTCAGGATTAGCCCTAATATTAAGAATCTGCACAATGAACTGTCACAAAGAAATGCTGGCTTTGTCAACCTTGCACAGCTGTACTTTACATCAGCCAAACAATAAAACAGTCGCTGTTGCCTGGTATTTATGTGCTGAATGATGTCTGCCTGCCAATTATAGTGCTTGCAAAAACATATATGAGTGATGTGGTCATAAGCGGCTGCTGCAACTGGTGTTTAGCAGAGCAATTCCATGAAAGAAAAAAAAAACAAAACACCATTCCTTATATATGCATTGATAACATTTTATCCTTGAATCAGACTAGTTTAACAGCATGTGATTCTTTTCTAAGATTCAAGTATTTGCTTCCAGTTTTCAGCATGTTATTTTGTACTCCCAAATCTCTAGCCTTGTCTGTTTTAAGAAAAATAAGGCTAAACGAGTTCAAAATTACATTATCTGTTGTTGATTTCTGGATCAAAGAGTTCATAAGTCCAGAGGAGATTTGACTCTTCAGATTTTTAGAAATTTACTCATGTTTATGACATGGTAATGAAGATCTGGGAGGCTAGGATACTTTCACTTTCTATTCCAATTTCCTCAGAAGTCTTGTTGCACTTCCTGCAAAAAAACATTTTTATTGCTAAAGAGAAGTGCAAACTCTGGAATTCGTGTATTAAATGTAGGGCAATGCAGTTTGCTGAGTGACTTTAACCACTGAATATAAAAATATTTCTCCAATTGTCATTTCACAGAGTAGGAAAAAAGACTACAAGTTCATGTCCTGTTTCTTTCTTTGGTTTCATTTCAGCTAAAACTCATAGCTGTACTCAGCTGGTTTCCAGACTGTCAAGGAGGGTTTTCTCTAGATTAAAAAAAAAAAAAAAAAAAAAAAAAAAAGTTACTTTAATTCATTTATTCCTAAGTTTTTGTTATTTTTGTTATTGCTTAAATCTCCATTGCACAGGTGTTTCACTGTGAACAACTCGTTTTCAGGGCCTGCCAACACTAGTTGCAGAAAATAAAAATATTTGCCAGCTTTGCTGTAAAAACAATAACAATAAGAAGAGCTTTTATTTCTTTGTGTTTTATGTATATGAAAGTAACTGGTTCATACTGCCTCCATCAGAGGAATCTGGCACAGGGAAATTGCTGCTAGCTAGCAGCGAAGTATTTTGTGTAGACTACAACTACCAGTAACAGTTTTCATTGGCAGAGAATTTGTCTCCAGTTCAAAGTTTGCCACTTTCTTCCTTATCTTGTACCCAATATCCCCATCCTGAGACTACCAGCTCTTCTCAGTAAAACATGTATACCAATATAGGAAACTAACTCTTTTCTTTTGCAGCAGCTCACCTCCGCCTAACACTACATCACTTTTACTACTACTTCAAGTAGAAAGTAGCCCTTGCTTGTAAGAATTTTCTGTTGTAGTTTTTGAAAAGAGATTTGATCTTGAGTATCAGTTGTCCAGATTGGCTCAGGTGAACACCAGGCTTTCTGATCTGCACAGGAATAGGTGAGGGAAAACCAAATGAACAAATCCTTTTGGAATAAAAAAAAAAAGTACTCAAACCATTGATTTATTTCTGAGAATGATAAGAAATGATCTGTTATATTATTATGAGACTGCTTTTTCCCTCTAGTGTCAAACTTGAGACCTAGAACTATGTTCTGAAGTGTTGCCTCTACCCTGTGAAATCACCAGAGCTGCGTAGATGTTTAGCACAGTTTTTGCAATACAGTTTGTTTAAATTGTAAGAGTAGGTGTCTTATTCTTCTTTAAAGTACACAATGAATACTCTTATTGCATGTCTTTTTAAGTGCCTTGTGTAGTTGAAAAGCTGTTTCTGCAAAATAGGAAGCATTTGTACAAGGTATTCCTATACACTGGGATAAACCCAACAAGATACTCATCCTACCTGTAATTTTTTTTTTCCCCATAGGCTATATGACAATTCAAATCAAGTATATATGAAGTTCTTGAGATTCAGGAACATTGTGAAGAAGAAAATTCAGCAATGTCCAGTTTCAAATGAATGGTGAGTGCTAATTATTTCCTCTGTGCCACTGAAGGACAGTAAAACTCAGAAATTTATCTAGGCATGTATGTATGTGTGCATTTTTACCCCAGTTCCTGAAGTTTCAAAGATTTATATGTCTACCTTTTCTGAAGCCAGGACTTTGTTCCAAACCAGTTCCTCATGTAGACTTCAGGATGAGAAGCAAATTATTCAGAGTTATGCAACTTTGGGTTTTTTTTCTAAACCAGAGGAAATAAAAAATGTGTCTTTCCTCACTCACCAAAGATGAGACATCTACAATGGCCCTGTATCACACCTCTAAGCCATTTGCTGCCCATACTTTTATATCCACTACTTTTCCAGGCAAAGGACAGAGGGACCTTTAAGCATCACATCTCTGTGGCATCAGCTATTGACATCAGTTATGGCCACAGTACAAAAAGAAGCCAAACTGACTAACTGAATTTTGAATAATCTGTTTAATTGTTTATTCTCACCTTGGCTTGGAATTTCAGTTTCTAGTTTCCATTTCCCATAAGGGTTTGCTTGCCCATTATTTCTGACACTGAGACATTGCAGATTATGGGGAAGGATGTGTTGATTTACTCCCCCATCAGGTTTTGTCTCTTCTCAGTTGGCTCATCCAATATAATTATCTTTGAAAATCACTGAGAATCATATATGTACTTTGATAACATAACTTTAGCAATATAATATATAAACTTGCTCTTGGTAATCTAGAATATATACTAGCATCCACAACACAAATGAGTGATTCAACAGAGACAGTACATACATAGATGCATTCCTGGATTCAAGGTCAGTTGCAGAGGAGCCCATCTAATTAACCATAAACATTTAGAAAATAAACATTAGGTAGGAATTTTTCTATAGAGTTAAATACATTTTACTTTGAGTTTGTGAGATATTCCAACCTAGTAATATCCTTATAGAATATATTTGTGTGAGAAATTGCACCTCTAAAGCTTCCTGGTTCTGAATGATAAAACATAGACCCAGGATTTTGTTACATGTATTTTGTTAATCCAGTTTAAAAAATGAACTTTACTTTAAAATGAGTCTACACAGTAATTTATCACTTAATGTTAACACAATGATTTCACTAATTGATTACAATAATGTATTTGTTCCTATTAAAAATCCACACATACTTTAAATAGACATATATCTTAAACACATATGTATCCAAACATAAAAACAATGGAATTGTCTTTTTTTTTTTTTTCAAGAAATA
>JAWWEW010000088.1:56443689-56457355 GCA_035583185.1 Anabacerthia variegaticeps | reverse complement strand
TTTTTAAAGGTTTTGTCACAGTGTAGGCCAACATGGGTCTTTCAATTTGCTTGTGTTGAAGAATCATTTCTTCTCAGGTTTTGTGCATGTATTTGACTTTTCAAATGTAGTATCTTGCTTTTTTGTCACTGTATATATTTTTTACATTTCTCCACTCAGCAGAGATTTTCTAAATCTTAATATTGACTGGTAAACTGCCTCTCTCTCCATTCCTTTATTCCATCCTTTAAATTGTTAATGAAAGTAATGGTTGGTTTCAGCTATTTGGCCATCCAGACCTCAACATGGCCTCAATCAGACCATTGTTTTGACAGGTTCCTTCTCTATTCTTTGAAATCAAATCTGGCATCCTGGAAGATAGTAATTAATAACACTGGATAGTGCTGGTTAGTTGTTTACAAATTCTAGGGTAAACTTTATTTGACCTTACTGACTGATATATCCAGAAGGAACAATTATTTTTTTCTTTTCTCCCCTCTTTTCTCCTTTTTCTGTTCTTTCATGTACAGTACACTCATATCACATTAGGCATTAAATATATAACATATTTTATACATATCTATTTGATGTTTTTTTAATAGATATACAGCAGTAGCCAAAGTATCTTATCTAGACATTTTCTCAACAAAGTATTATGTGAGATATAGATGCACCCAAATTTCCTTCATAATCTTCTTTCACCATTGTGTTTCTACAATCTTTTCTCCATACAAGTTTTGCTCTTTGTCACTGCAATCCCTTTTGCTTCTTAATCATCCTGATTTTATAAACGTTTTCTTTTTACCACTCTCTAATAATTTCTCTGGCTCTAGATTTTGTTACCCATGATTGTGACCACTCCATTTTGATTTTTATATTCCGTTTATATAACCAGTGATTTTCTTTAATACTGATTCTTATTCTTGTACTTGGAAAAAAACCTTCCTCCTAATTTTAAATATAGATTATTTCAATATGTCGCAGTGTTTTAAAGACTGATTTTTGCTCAGGTTATTTGTCTTAGAAATTGTTTTTACTTTTTTTTTTTTTATTTTGTTTTTCTCAATTATGAGCTTTAGTCTTTGCTTTCATCCAAATTGCCTTCTGTCTTAAAATTCTTATCAATGTTCTGACTATTAGCTAGAATAGCGTTTAAAGCAACTGTCCATAAAACCTGGAAAAAACTTTTGCTTATATTCTTCCATTGCCTCTGTGAAGGCTCACATACTGTAAGTGTCATGAAGTTTAGTGTGTCATGTTCTGGGCTCCTTAGCACAAAAGCAACCTGGACATACTGGAGAGTGGCCAGCAAAGGGCTAAAGAGATGATGAAGGGACTGGAGCACTCTTCCTATGAGGCAAAACTGAGATAGTTGGGACTGCTCAGCCTGAAGAAGAGGAGGATGAGGGCAGAACTCAATAATGTATAGAAACACTTAAAGGGAGGGTACAAAATGGATGGGGCCAGATCCTTTACGCTGGTGTACAGTGCATGGACAAGAGGCAAGAGGCACAGTCTGAAGAACAGGAGGTTTCCTCTGAACATCAGGAAACACTTTTTTCCTGTGGAGGTGACTTGAAAAGGTTACCCAGGAAGATTGTGAATTCTTTCTCCATGGATATATTCAAAAGCCATCTGGACAGAGATGTGGCCAATTGGCTCTAAGTTACCATGCTTGAACAGGGTGGCTGGACCAGATGACCTTCAGACACTCCTTTCAACCTCAATTATTTCCAGCTTAAAAAGCTCTATTTTAGAAGTAAAATTTCAACACTGGAAGTATTTCTTAAGAGCATACTTAAGTAAAACGGCTAAAACAAAATAATGAACAGTTTTTCATTTACTGAGGATATTCAACATTGCACAGTAAATGGTCTCACATTTCTTAAGGAAAAAAATTAGAATGTGCTAATGAAACTAAGGACTTCATATAATGAGTGTATATTAGGAGGTTAACCAAAGGTTTCACAGATAGAAAATTCTGGCATTTCCTTTCTCTCAGTAATTGGCATGACTACACTAGACATTTTTTTTTAACCTATATTTAATATGTAGCAGAATTTATATTGAAAGAAAAGGTTAACAAGGGGACATCAAAACCTTTTGATGGCAGGAGAAAAGGAAATAAAAGGCCAACAGAGGATAAGGCATAGAAAAGTCAGAAAGTAAAGCCTTCAGGAGTAATCTCTTTGCACGAATAACCGTTAATGCATGTAGTAAGTTTCCAAGGTCAACAACAGAAGTTAGCACAAATAGTTTCACAAAGGATGTAGGCAAGAAGTTCCAGGGAGACAATGCTGTCATTTATTCTAGGAGTGGCAAAGGACAGTTCAGGATATTCTCAAGTTTAATAGTCTTGTTCAAACCACATTCTTCTTTTTAACCTGCTGCTCTATAAATGGGTCCTTTCCAACAGTAAAAAAATCAATATGAAGTCCATTAAAAATGCAGAATATAGAAGATTAACGAATTCATAGCTATAGTATTGTCTGTAACAAAGAGGCATAGCAATTTTGTATGAGGCCAGGTTATGCTTCACATCGGATGGGGACAAATTCTGTCTCTCTCTTTTCTCCCCTTTCTGTGAGGCAGAAGATTTTAGTGTGGGTGCACTGCCAGTGCAAAGGTGCAGGCCTCTGAAGGTGGGTAATTCTCTTCCTTCTGGAATGAAGGCTTAGTCATATTCTTTTTTGTTTGGTATACTATTATAGATTATTGTTATTGTAGTGCTAGGTTTGAACTAAGCTGTAGTTTCAGTTGGAGTATCCGTGTAAAACTGACAGTCAGAGACCATCTCTTTCCCCAAAAGCTTGTAGTCTAAATAGAACAGCAAAACGATGAAGTGACTTGCTCAAAGCTACACATCAGATGAGGCACAAACTGAGAACAGGATTTTCTGCACTGGAGAAGTCAAGATTTCTGTTGGGAATTTGTCACTTTTGGCCTGAGAATAAACTCTTAGATTGTACTACTCGAGAATTCAGAGTCAGAAATTTAATCATTTTTAAACACAGTTTTTTTCCAACCACAAGTGATATTGGTCAAAAGTCTTTGCTGGACTGAGCTTTAAAATTTCTCCAGGCTTGGAGAAAAAGGTTGTAGGAGAAATAATTTAAATCAGAAAGGACTTATATTCAGTGGAGTGGGACATGAGCCATATTCAAAGTGAGTATATTCTTCCCTGGATGTGTAGGTGTAACTCCCTCGTGTATATTAAAAATGATCACTTACAAAATGATTTTAGATATATTAATGGACTTACTTCCAATCTATTTCTGCTTGTCAGATGTGTCACCTCGCATCCTTAGAGTACAAGAATGGCAACACTCTCTTTGCTTTTGACAAGTGAACTAAAACGGAAATCAAAGTATTTCTATACAGGCTTTTCAAAGGAATTTTCCATTTTCACTGAAACAGGAATAGGAACTTTCTGATATTCAGAAATATCTGCTGAGCAGAAGGCTATTCATAATCACGGATGAAAATGCAAAGTTTCTGATAAGGTCAAAATCACTAAGTTATGCTTTAATTGGTGCTGGAGGTTTTTTGTTGCTTTTGTTCTTTTTTGTTTTTTTTTTGTTTTTTTTTTGTATAATAGAAACTTTTTGTTTAGTTCATTGTATACCATCATATGCAAAGCAAAAATCCTTCCCTGTTTTACCTATTCTTATTTGTCTGGTTAAAACGCTGCAATTATTTGTCCTGAAAGCCCGTTTTATTCCTTTTTCCACTTTCTAGTGAAACTGGTAGAAAATTGAGGTTGCAATTTGGAGCTATAACTAGTACTGCAACAGGAGTTACATTAATGAGTGAAAGATTTGCTCTTGCCTGACTCAAAGTAGTAAGAAAACATGCAAAGAGAATGTCTGTTAGCCAAATAGATTTTCCTCATATAGTGACCATAATGTTGTTGCCTAGCACCTCATTGGGCTACAGTTTTTTTAGATTTTATGCTGTTATTGTAATTCTGTCACTATTTTGTTTAGTGTATCGTCTAGTTGCTGATGTTAACCTTTGTTTGTGGACACTTGTGTTCACTCTATGTATATATAAATTAAATGAGATATTCTTCGGAACATGCAGAACTCTCATGTCTATAAGGCATTTTATCGTGGTTGAGTAGTATATACTTTTGCACTTTGTCAGCAAAAGTTTTATACTCTCTTAACAAACTTGTGTATGCAAAAGCACTTCAGAATGTGTTGAAAATGTATATGTATGCTCCGTGAATCTGCTTCAAAACAGACATTCTTATTATTAGATATATTTATGATATTGTTGAATATTAATTCAAGTAATTGTGCACCCTCATAAAGGTACACAATCATAAATACATAAGGCACCAATTCTGTTAAATGATTTACAACTGCGTAGTAAGAAATTGACTTTCTCAAAACCCCTAGATTTAAGCAAAACAGAAGTATTCAGGAATATAATATGTAATCCTCCTTAAAAAACCTGTCCAAAGGAATTTTTGCTTGTTTACTGTTTGAAATCATGGCTAGTGACCTAAGCTTTAGTAGATTGATAACTGACCTGAGATCATACAACTATATTGTAATAGAGTTAATATTTGAATTTTGAACTCCTGTACTGTAGACAACTGTTATGACAAGGTTTTCCTAGTTCAAAAGAGTGAGAGGTCTATGTGTAATAAAGAGGA
This sequence comes from Anabacerthia variegaticeps, assembly GCA_035583185.1. Classification (NCBI taxonomy): domain Eukaryota; kingdom Metazoa; phylum Chordata; class Aves; order Passeriformes; family Furnariidae; genus Anabacerthia; species Anabacerthia variegaticeps. The sequence continues at coordinate 56,452,713 of JAWWEW010000088.1, read as the reverse complement.
AAACAGAGTCCCTTCCTCTTCTTTATTTGTCCAAAAGGCAACATGGTAATAAATGACATCAGAGCAAGGAATGCAATGTTAATGAAATTATTATTTTGTGAACTTTTAAAATGAATAAATAATACTGATTTTGAAAGTAGGACACCATTATTGTAGTGGTCACAGAATGCACTTGAAGAAATTGAAAGTTGCAACTGAGAAGTCCAAGGAGCTTCCAACTGCAACATTCCAGAAATAGAAAAAATGTCAACAAACGTAGTTGTTAGAATCAAGATTGAAATCCCCCTTTCTGAGAAAAAAAGATCCACAGCAACAGAACTATGGATAAATTCTCCAAATTTTCAGCCAACACAGAAGGCCCAATTCCCTTCACATATTAATAAGCACACACACATTTACTCCATAAGTTCAAGAATTTCAATTGTGCTCAAGCAGGGTCATCCCAGAACACAGGGCACAGGATTGTGTCCAGGTCATTCTTACATATCCCCAGTGAGAAAGATTCAGTCAGTTAGAAGCTCAATGTTTTACTTTGTTTTTTTTTTTTTTAGGACGTTTGTGCAGTGTTTCTAGGAGTAAGTTTTTGCTGTTGTGAAGAACACATGCAATATCAAGATATTCTCCCTTTAAACCAAAACATTTTTAAAAAATGAGTAATCAGCATTTTTGACAATTATTTGTTTTATATATTAGAGTACATGTTACTGTAAGAACATATTTGTCAATCTAGAAATGGACAAGTAATTCTACTACTCAACTATACGGAAAATAAGCACCAGAGTCACATTTTAAATTTAAATGCTCCATATCCTCAAAGACTGTGTGTATTGAAGAAGTGATTTCTTACAGAAACTAACTGAAAAGATTAATGACTACTGCATGTTTTCCAAAGCAGACTTGTTTGCTGGAGGAAGCAAAGCAAATAAATGATTTACTGATCTTTTAAATTCCTGGCCTAGCTGCTACAACTTTTAAATATTGTCATTAATTCAGAGTACATGCAGGCGACCTGAACTGCCAAATTGACATATATCACAGATAATTTTTCTGAAACTAGATAATTTTTCTGAAAAATACTTTTTCTTCCATTACCATTGATATTCATCCAAAATCTTTATTTATTTAACTAACTTTTCTCACAGTCTGATTTCTTGGAAATGAATTTATGGATTTGAAATCAATTATCTATTTCCTTTTCAAATATAATTGTTATAGCTCAGTGAAGAAACAACTGCTAGCACATACAGGTATTTCCCTGTATTGGTTATTTAAATAATGCACTACTTTAATTTTTAATAGGTTAAGGAACTAAGTAAATAAATAAAGTTAAAAGGAATTTCTATCCACAAACAAACTTTTTTTTTCATTCCTTCTTTGATTATGTTGCTTAGAAATTACTCTGATGATCAGCTGATCATCACCATTCATATTTCATGACAATGTGTGTGTCTAAATAAACATGACTGTTACTTTATGTATTTCCTAATTATCCCTTGTCATAAGTAACAAAGCAATAGCTGTGCTCATATAGTGTCTGTAGTTAAGTATTATCTTTTTGATGAGCAGACAGGAGTCAAGACAAGTAAGATTAATCTGGATACAGAAGGTGCAAAATACCTTCGTATAGGATGTTCTGGCACTTTCTCAAGTGCAGAAACAAGAATTAGAAAATAAAAGGCAACGAAGAAGTCTTAGGAAAACGCCATTCCTTAAGTTTCTAAATGGCTTTCTGGAAAGCTGGAGATCATTTAACATCTAATTTCCTCCCCTCCCAACCCTCCCCTCATTAAACATAGTCTTCAAATTTGGATGTAGCTGGTCTTAGAACATAACAATTTTCTGAGCTGTGGGCTTTTATTTGATAGAACTGTAAAGCCAGAAAACTTAGCCATAGTTTTAGAAGAAATGACCCTGGATTGACTTGAATTTAAATTCACTGCCTGCATGTAGTTATATACTGCCTCCAAGCTGCAGTAGCTTTTTCACTGGTGCCTATATGTGATGTACAGGAGAATCAAATAGCATGCAGGATACAAATGTCCAGAGGTCCACTGACCTCTTCCAATTCATATTCTTTTTTCCTCCTCTAAAACGGTAAAGTGTGGTCTGTAAGTCACTTTTCAAAGATAAGCATGTGTGAATATGACAGTATAATTTTGCTCTTAATAAACAGAATTTATAGTGTAAGCTGTTTCAGAAGCTGTGATAAACGAGATAATTGGACGTTATTTCAAATTGTAACACAGGCGGCCAAAATGATACCATTTAAGACACTTAAGAGGACATGTTTGACTTCTTAAAAATATACTTTTATAATAATGAAATCCAAAGCTTATATTTTTCTTAAATGACAAAGGTATTTTGAGAAATCCATCAGCTATAATTCTAAATGTGTGTCTGTAAGCCAGTTTATATTGACAAGAATATTGAAATAGAATTCAAAGCTTAACTTGACTTGTAATGATATTGAGACTTCTCATATAAAACATAACATTATTCTTTGTTTATCAACACTTTTATATGAAATTTATAAAAATCAATGTTCAGTCATGTAATATTCAATATTTTTTTCTCAACATGCAGGGCAAAGTAATAAAATAAACATAAAATATTAATACAAACCTTTGCAGAGGCCTGTGAAATCTGTGCAATAAAATGTACATTTATAAATAACAGTACAATTATAATACAAAGTATAAAGTACTCTGTATTAAGATAAGAAATACTCTCAGTGTTACTATACTTCTACTTTCCTGGTATTTTAAAAGCCTGATGATCTAAGAGCACACACATTTACTTATCTTTCAAAGACATAATCACACTGTCATCCATTTCAGTACCACAAAAGATGGATAGCATAACATGGACTTAAAATGGGTTCATTAATTATCAAAAAGATAAGTGTTTCATCAGGTATATACAGCAGATAATATTTATCTTTTCTCATAGAGAAAAAAGATTAAAGTAATTCTTACACACATACTGGAAAAGAAAAAGGCTGTACCACTGAAAGTTTCATAAAGTGACACTAGATAATACACTCTGCCACTAAAGACAACCTTACACAAACACAACCACAGATGCCTTCCATCACATTCAACTTTGGCAGTTAAATACCAGAATGAAACCATATATTCCAACTTTAACTATTTCATAAACTTCCTTTTGTTTCCTAGCAATTACACACAAGGATTGCTTTTCAAAAGTTAGTGTTTCTGCTGCAGTATTTGATAACTACTTGATAGATATAGAGTAAATAATTTCACTAACTGTATAACACAGTGAAACATGAAAACAAATACCAGACCTGTGACAGTCTCTGAAAGGAAATATCAAGTCCATCTAGGTATAATTAGTGAAACTGTTATGTGAAGCACAAAAAAATATTACTATAACTCTGTCAGAAAAGAAGCTCTGAAAAAATGAAACAAAACTTGGGTCATTCTGACATATTTAGTAAGGATCTGGTCTGAAACAAGATCAATAAGGAACAAAAAATCCCATCCTAAGAAATAACCAGCTAAAAATGTTCTGTCATGAACTGGACAATGCATATTAAATTTTTAATTGTAGGGTTTTTTGTTTGTTTGTTTTTGACTGATGTTTCATCTTAAACCTTTCCTCTGAAAAATATTGCCAAAGTTGATACTCTGCAACTATAATTACCAGTAAATGAGAAAAATCAATAATAAGAGAAATCACTTCTCAGCTACGATTCCCCAAAGACTGTGTGTTATGTTAGTAAAGATATTATTTCACTTGTCATATTAGCTTTATTTTTACTGGAAATAGGTTTGGGATAAATAGATCTTTGTCTAGATATATTAAAAAAAAAAAAAAAAGACAAAAAAATTCAAACAAAAAAAAGAAACCAAATGCCCCCACCCAAAAAAACCAAAACCCCCAGTAACTTCTAGAACAGAATTTATATGTAAGTAGCATTTTACTAAATATTTTTATTCTACCATAGATAAATGTTTTAAAACTTGTACGCATCATAACCTTTTTTCATTTAAAAATTTGCTGCAAAATTATTCTTAAAAACATCCCAAGGAAAAGTCTCAAATTAATCTCTCTCCTTCCACCTACAACAACAAATCTGGAGTGAGGAAGAAAAGGCAATGCTTAAAAATAATGCTGTTTATGAGTTTCAGATTTAGGCTCAATCAAAAAGTAGTGAAATCAGTGGAGGGTCACATTAGCTTTACTGAACACTGGATCATATTCCTGGTGTGAATCAGTAAATAAGTTTAGTTATGAGATTGAATAAAATTGACGACACACTGCAAAACAAAATTGATGTCTAATTTTCCTTAGGGTAAAATTGAAACTGAAAAAGACGATTTATATATTACTTACAAATATGTGCCTTTTTTGAATATTTGCTAGATCTGTGCCATCATACTTACAGTTCTAACAGTTACAGAAAAAAATTTAGTCAAGAAAACACATTAAAAAGTGTGTTAATTTTGAAAAATTAAAATTTAAAACACTCATGTTTTTTAGCTTGGCAAAAATTCAGTCATTATGAGCAATGTGCCGCCCTATCAATTTAGCAAACAAATGCTTCAGGAGATCACAACACAGGAAAATACATTGTTATCATGGTATCTAAGGACATTAACTCACATGAAAATATAAGACATTAGAATACTGAAAGGAAAACTAAAAAAAGTTGCATCAATTTTCTGTGTTGCTCTATTTAGCAGTACTTTTTTTATAGAATTACACTGCTTTTTATCACCATTATTGATTCATCCAAATGCCTTATGGGCATCGATAAAGAGATCTATTGAATCTTAATGACAAAAATGTCAGGAATGGTATTGAAACTGGCACAGGTCAGTGATTTTTAGCATCAATAACTTTTCAAAAATGATGCCCTGACAGTTTGCTTTTCCACAGCTTCAAAAAGAATGTTTTAGTGGCTCATGATATGGTTCTAAACATGTTAAAGAAACACAGTTTAGTTCAGGCCTATACTTCCCAAAGCTGAAGAAGTGTGTTCACATCCAGTTAAAACAGCAAAGCCATTCCTACCAAATCCTTAAAAAGGTATATCATAATAAATAAAAACATTAAATGAGAACAAGTTTACATAAGTCTAAATGATAATGTCATTCATATTAAAGGATTAAGTATTCGAAAATATGAAGAACAAAAATGCATCACTGTTTAACTTCTGAGAAACTGAAAGAAATTCTCAGTGTTTAAAGTCTATATACATTCTTCAAAATATGTGAAGTGCACAGAATGTAATATGTGCAAAATGTGAAAGCCTTATACTGACTAAACATTGGCCATAAAATATTACAGAAATTTGAACTAGTGAAGAATGTACTGGTCTGGCCATAATATGGGGAATATTTTAACTGATTGTTTTCATGATAATTTGATATTTATGATTTTATTTAATGTATTATATTAACATATTTTTCTTTTTTCTTTTTCATTGCATTATGGTTGCAGTCAAATCAGATTCAAAAACTGAAATGGAGCTTTCAGAATGAAACATTATTATGTTTAAAATGGCACATTTTTTTCTACCACATGCATACACACCGTATTCAAACAATATAACATTTAAATACTGTAAATATTAATGAATCTGACAGTGCTATTTCAGAAAAATGCCAAAGACATTCATCCACACCAAATGTATCTCAGCAGTCCAAACAGAAAAAAAAAAAAAAAAAAAACCAAAAAAAACCCACCTAAAAATCAGAAGTGGATTCAGCAAGCATACACTGTGAAAAAGTTAACTCAGGGATTGCAGAATGAATGACAGCCTATTTTCTGCATCTAACTCAAGATTAGAATTGGCACCTACCCTTATGCTAATGAACACCTAATTAGAGACACCTCCTATTCAATAAACTGCTCTCTTATCATCAGTTAGATTACCTGACAAGCCCTTTCACTCCAGTTCTGGCCCACCAAGAATCTTCATTCTTTTTCTTGTCTTCTTTTCTGCAAGAGAACTGATCCCGCTTAATCCCTGGAATAATGTAACTCCTCTTGTGGAAGAGCTGGTTTCCCTCTTCCCCTTTTTACATCAGGCTAATGGAGCCAGTAGGTATTCTATTGATCTTTCTCTATGTGGTTTCCTCAAGGATTTGACAGACTTCCTTACAGGTTAAACATCCAGGCTTTCTGAAGTGGCTATAAAGCTTTGGTTTTGATTTTTAAAACTTTTTTTTTTTCTCAAACCCTTGCTCATCCATAATCTTTAAAAGCTCAGTTGATGCCATGCAGAGTACAGGCTTATTTCTTTGCTGAACTAATCTAGACACTGTCTAGTGTTGAGTACAGTTGTCTGATTCAAATCTTCTGTTACAAAGCAGATGACATCTAGCTAGATGTCATGAGAAGAGACTAACAATGACAATTCACTTATCCCTTAGAAAGAATCAATTCTCCCACAATGCATCTGTCAGAGAACTCTCACTCAGTAAAAGCAATTTTTCTAGCTGTCTGACACTGTAATTGCTCTTAAATTTTCAATGAACGTTTTACAAGAACTCCCCTGAACCATGATGAAAAACTTAACTTTTTCTAAAAATGAGAGGCTGACAGGATGAAAGAGGTCTTTCTCTTTAAAGCTTTGCTTGCTTGAGTAGGAATTCTTTCATATCATCAACAAGCTGTTGAATAGAGGATAGATTACTTTCCATTTATTTCATCAATCAGATTAAAGGCTCTCCTTCACAATGCCCTTTAAACAAGAGCTGTTTATGATGTCCTCCCAGGTTCTACTTTAATGTAGTATTAAATCACCCTGAGCAGAGAGGCAGGCAAAGCATATAAATATGATGAATATCTGACAACATTTAAGCATTGCATACATTCAGGTCATTTCCCTATTTCTTGTCACTCTGCAAAAAATGTGAAATTCCTCCATCATCCCAAGCAGGTTTTAATGATCATGTGTCATTTTGATCTGCCCATCATCAAAAAGGAAAAAAAGAAAAAAAAATAGTTACTTTATAAAAATATATATAGATAGATACATAACAGTTCTATATCTGAGATCTTCTGACAGAGAGGTATGCATGACATCAGCACACAGATCTTCTTGTCCGCACACATGTTTAATTAAGATTTAGTCTGAAAGATGGATTCACTTGTAGGTGTAGCTCTGTTCTATTTTTAGCAGACATAAGTACTACGCAGGAAAAAAAGTGAGCTGCTTCTTTCATTTTGTATGCAGTAAAACAGTTTTATTAGTAGGAGAAATATGTATAAGCCACAGGCAATTTTTCAAGAATAATCAATATTACTTTTGGTGCTATTATTGACTACACCATTAAAGGCACCAGTCCTTATTATCTGGATAATTCTTCAATTAAATAACACTAAGCATATTAAAAGATATAATTTTCCCTGGCTCAGCATGAAATTATGATGCACAGTAATGAATTCTGAAACCTTTACATGTCATGATATATTTTAATTAAGTATTTAGACATTCTAAATTCCAGGTTTTTTGTATTAGAAGTGGGGAATTCTGGTACAATTAGTAAACATAAACTTTTATTTAAGTTCCATACAATCAACACATAAATAGCAAGACCATATTGACAATAAATCAATAGTTCTGCAAACCTTTTCACTTTCTCCTTATTTTAGGAAAAAAAAAAAAAGCTGTATTTTCACTGGGACACTCCCTGCTAAAAAACCTGTTTCTGCTCCTGAAATCAGAAGGGTCATTTCAATGGGAGCAAAGTTCAAAGAAGGGCCTATGGAGGCACTCATCTTTAAGTACACAAAATTAATGCCCTCCATTATCTTCAGTAGGAAAATTCACACACTTCAGGTTAGACATATATTGAACTAGGGCCTGAAAATTATATATTTGATATAAAGGAGATATCTAAGTAATCTCACAGTATGAACATGCAAGTAGGAGGAGATGATGACTGTTATTACTGATACTCTTTCAAAATATTTCAGATCCAGACATTTTACAGATAAGTATGATCAAATGAAACAATTTGTAATTGAGAAAATGTTGTTATGCTGGATTCAGTGTAATTTTCTTTCTAATAGAAATACTTGCAATAAATTTGAACCACCAAAAAAAGTCAATTTAAAAATGTAACAAGAAATAACTGCTTGCTTAAAGGGTATGAAAGAGTGACAGGGAGTATGTGATCAAACTGCTGAAGCTATCTGTGCACTGATTTTGAGGGATATGGTTGCTGGTTGACTTTCCACCCCCTCAAAATCTCAAAGAACAGAAATTAACACAAAGGGTGAACAGTGAAGATGTTTCATGGAGATTTAAACCATGTGGAAATGGTGAGCTATTAATCCAAGCAAGATTTTCTTAGACTGAAGGGCCATAAACATCTGACCCTTTAAAAATTTGTCTGAACTCTAAACTTCTGGGGATTCCCTAATCATTTGAGTTTTATAACTTTGTTATTAACACTTTGCTGAAGCAGAAATGTTGTTCAAGCTCATCTTGCTGAGAAGGAAAACTATAGAAAGTGATTATGCTACCGTAGTTGTTAAAATACAAGGCTATAGTTCACCAGAGTTAATTGATTTTACATCTGGCACATCAACTGATTTTTATGAAAGTTGAATAGTCTCTTTGTTTTCACCTTAATACTACGGCACACAAAGAAAATTATTTCTTTAGATCTTTCATTAAATCAATCAAAATAAAATGGAAGCAGAAAGTTACTTGAACTATCAGAACTCTGTAATAGCAAACTTTAGTTTGGTATCTATAAAGCATTAGCAAACCAGTGATTTAGTGACACTAGCAACAAAAGCCTACTTAGGAGGCAGAGGCTAGTGAAAAAGTCAGAAAGAGAAAATATTTGTTAATAAAGAACAGATACATTGTATTTTTCATTCATATCTGAATAGACACTGTAATACTTGAGGAAACAGAACTGGTTAGGCCATGTTCTAATTCAGTTTCAGGATTATATTTGTTTTCCCAGTAATTCTACAATAATGAACTGAGGTAAAAAAAAAAATAAAAAAATTTCCCTTCACATCATACACTTT
>JAWWEW010000088.1:56427679-56442441 GCA_035583185.1 Anabacerthia variegaticeps | reverse complement strand
CTCTGCTCGACCCATGAACCAATTACTTAGCCATGTCATGATCTGTTTATCCAGCTGTGGGTTGGATATTTGGTCCAGAGGGATCCTGTAAAAGACAGTATTGAAAGCTTTACTGAAATCCAGAAAGTTTACATCAACTGGCTTCCCTTGACCAACTAGGTGGGTTACCTTGGCATAGAAGGAAATCAGGTTTGAGAAGCAGGACTTTCCTTTCATGAAGCCATGATGCCTGTGACCATGACTCTCTTTTCTTTCAAGTGTTTTTCAATACCTCCCAGAATAATCTTTTCCATTACTTTACCAGGTACTGAAGTGAGTCTGACAAGCTTGTAATTTCTAGGGTCCTTCTTATTGCACTTTTTGAAAACTAGGACAACATTGACCAGCTTCCAGTCAGCTGGGACCTCTCTGTGTTCCCAAAGCTGGTCAAAAGTCATCAAGAGATGGGCCTTGACATCAGCGAAAAGATGAACCCAAATTTTAAAAAACTTTGGATTGGATTCTTTGAAGCTGTTTAGATTCTGGTGATGAACTTTCTTACCTTAGAATTTCAATATGTATTTTTCAAAACACTATTTTTAATGTATTTTTCTGTGCTTTTTATTACTGCACATTTTTCCTACCATATCAGTTGTAATTGTAAACCTCTGAAGGGTGCTTATACTGGTCCTGAAATAAGTGTCAAAAGCAGATGGAATGAATCCACTGACCTTTGAGGGAGTCAGGCTTGATAAGACTGGGTACTTTTAGAAATCTTATATTATTACAAGGTAAGACATCTATTGAAAGTGTACAGTGAAAGTTACATTAAGGCATTTCAAATATTCTTTTGGTATATTATGAATTGTCAGTAGAACTCATGCAAAGCATGTCAAGGAAGTCATACAAAAAATACAAAATAGTGAAAAGATTATACTAAGGGTGAGTGTTCAGAATTTTGACAGTAAGGTTTGGGAATCAAAATTGTGCAGGTAAACTACACTGTGAAATCCCTACCCCTTTCCCAGCCTTTTAACGTGCACAAGCATGCAAATTTTTTTTTTTTTTTTTTTAAGATCATTTTGCTATTTTTTGATTGCGAATGTTACCAGTCTGGACAAACATCAAATCTAGACCAGAAGAAGTTTTCATTGAGAAACTGACATTTGCAAAGTGTCTGAGAAAAGGTATTTGGGAGTAGTTTAACCAGCTATTTGTTTTGGTCTTTAGTCAGTTGTCACTGCTTCTTCCCTACCTCTTATTAACACAACATCTCTTATTAGTACAATCAAGAACTAAAAGTATTTTCAAACCGGTCAGTTTATATTAGGACTTTTTTTGCAGTATTTTCTTGTGAAAATGGAATGGGAATTAATGAATACAATTTGATTGCTGCCTATTATCTAGAATGGCTTAGCATCTAAAAGGTATGGAATTAAACCTCCTGTTTTAAGTAATTCCATACCAAGAGAGAGTCTGGGTTTATCCATTTCAAGGCATGTTGGTATAAACTTATGACAGAATTCTAACATGAACAGATGCAGAATTCTGAGTGACACGAGAATTGTCTCATCGAAGTGAAATGAAAAAATAAATATAGCTTACATGATTTTTTAAAACATATTTTCTGATTTAAATTTTAATACAATGCAATTTAATATATTGTAAACACCAGTTTAAACTAAGCAGTACATCCTACTGCTTTCTCTCCCTCCCCCCAAAAAAAAAAAATAGGGAGAAAGAAGATTCCAACAAAGGTAAAAAATCCTGTTATTGTAGCACTTTGGCAAGGCCAGTTTTAAAAACTATCTGTGATGGTTTTCTGGGGTACATTGCTTGGCAGTAAGTAAACTCACAGATGGATCAGACAGCAGAAATTATAGACAAAATTTGAAAATATTTAGTAGGATTTTTCTGAAGGAACACAAGTGTGCCTTTTAAACTTCAGAGAGAGAAAAACAATAAGCAGATGAGCTTTCAGGACACATGTCCTCATGTTCTTGAAAACTTGGCCTCGACTCTCAGCTACATTAGCTGATGTACTTACAGGAAGAAGCCTTGTTTTATTTGCGTAGGTTTTCTTTTAATGGTAAGATCATAGCAGCTATAACCATTTTAATATTAGATACATTTCTGTAGACCCTGTTACTGAAGTTGTTGTTGCACAGATACTGAACTGGAGTAAGGACTAAAAAGTTCATACAAACAATTTTTTTTTTAAGATATGAATGACGGCCCAGATAAAAGACTTGAATGTAGCAACAGTAAAACAAAGTATACCTTAAAAAGGTGAAAAAATAAACAGTAATATCTGAAAGACTGGATGAGTGGGGTGAGAAAGGGGGAGAAGGTGAAGGTGTGTTTTCACCTAGGGTCTTGGGTACTGAGGAAAGTAAGAAAAAAATTGCTGGCAAATGAGGAACTTGGAGCATCAGAAAAGGCAGTTAAAGGCAAGTGGATGCTGATAGAGAAAATTGTTCAATCTGACATGTTTTGGGTGTAGTTTCAATATTAAATCAAATCCACAGGATTGAATTCTCCCTAGTTCAGAGTCATAGAACTGTTCAGTGTTTTGTGCCTTGTGCTGTACAAGACAAGATCACATGGGTATTTAATTATTACATTATGAATGGCGGTCTTTTGCTTTTATGATAATGCTTATATTTATTATTGGTTGCAAGTAAATGCTTTGCAACATGTGGTGATGGTCAAAGAGACAGATGCCTATTCTGTGGACTGTGCTGACCAGAGATACTAGGAACAACTTATTCAGTATTACAGGAGGTAGATGTGTTGCTGTATGAAATTCCTGCTCAGTAAAAACCAGCAGTGTGTTGGAGAAGATAGAATGGGTGCCCTGGGACCCCTTAATTAGGGCTTTTAATTTAAATGTGGAATACTAGAAATTAAACGTTAGAAACTTCATCAGACTAGAAGTCAGAAGTAAGGACCATAAATCAAAAGCTAGAAACTTGGCAAGAGGAGAGTTCAGGTAGACAATGGTTTGTTTATCATGAATTATGAGTCTGAATTTTCTCACCCATAGAAGGAAATGCACCAAAAGAAACATTTGAAGAAGTATGAGAACTCTAACACAGGGACAGAACTGGGATAAAGTGAATCAGCAAGAAACAGGTAATGGGGTGAAGAGGGTATTTGCCACAGGTATTCAAATGATACATCTTTTATACCAAAATTGACAACTTTAAGTGAAAAGATAACTAGTAGAGCTATTTAAGATCATGTAATGCTGGTAAGTTTTTTACATTAACAATCTACTTGTTTCAAAGTCATACATTTCAAGTAGTTGTGGAGATACTGAGAACCTATTGCTTCTCTTTTTCAGCTGCTGTTAGGGACATAATTTCTGTGGCCTGTGTAACTATTCCCATATGGAAGAGAGAGTAAAATTATAATATGATAGAGTATTTCATAGTAACTAACACTAACAAAATGTCTAGCCAATACCTTTCAGTAGAAACTTTTATATTTTATAAGAAAGTGATGGCATTTTCAAGCAGCATACAGATGCAATTGTCTAGTGACTGTAGCTAATAACAACATCTTTGAGCACATTAATTAACATTGTCCATCCCAGACTTTTGAAGTGTTATAATCTCTTAGATAAAAGGAAATACTAAATATTCGGTTAAGGAAGATGTGAAAATAGTTGTCCAGCTTTTTTTTGATTGTCCCTGAGTGAAAATCTTAGTATTTTGAAAGCAGCTTGAAGGTATTTTGGATCTTCAATCCATTGCATTAATGTTCTATATCATCATATAAATCCATTTCTAGTTTAAAGTACAGATGGAACACAGTGAGAAAAAAAAAGTGAGACCAGACTGTGTGATAGAAAAAAAGCTCTTAAAATTCAGAAATAGGTAAAAAATAAAAAAGATTTATTTAGAATTCAGAGATTCCTCATTGTTGTGATATGAACCGTTATATTGTTATATTACATGAATGTTAATCTGTGTTTTTAATTTAACTATATAACAACCAATTAAACCCTATCTTTGAGATCTTGGCCTTTTCAAACGTACTGCATCACTAAGACACCAGATGTACCTTTAAGAATTCAGGGACACAATTTTGTTAAGTCAGCAGAAGGCACTCAAATGATACAGCAAGGACAAACAGAGGTGAATGTGAGTGGAATAATCATATACAGTGCTGAAACAAAGATGTGAAAACGCTCAGAAAAAAACAGCACTATACTATGTGGAAATAAATTGAAAAATCTGAAAAAAATGTCATACCCTGAAAACTGAAAATTCCCATCCTCAAAAGACGGGCAAAATTTTTTTTATTTTTAATTGTAAATGTACATATACTTCCCCCCCACACACACCCCTTTTCTTTCCTTCTCTTCTGTTTTGAACTTTACAACCTGTATTACAAAACATTTTTGTAGATCATTTGAGTCACCATCTGATCAAATTTTTGTTGTCTCTTTCATGATTATCTGCACTAAAGAGGTATCATTTTGTATCACATGAAAGCTAATCTAACAATTAACTACTGAGAAAATGTATGGACTTGGTTTACTTCCCTGTCCATAGATTCTCTTCCCTCATATTAGCCATAACTACCGGGAAAATAAAGGAGAAATGGATTTTGATGACTGACCCAAGAGCAAAATATTTTTTCTAGGGGGAAAAAAAAAAAAAAAAGGAAAAGTAGTTTTGTATTATATCAGATAGCTGAATCAGCTCACCTAATATTCACAGAAGTAGCAGACCTGGCAGAAGAAAAACAGCAGGAGTACACAGATAAGAACAGGAGATAAAGGAGTAGCCTGCTGTGGCAGCATTTTGCTAGGTAAGTGTAAAAAAATGTGTTTTGTGGGACAAACTGGTTTCAAATAAAACCTGTCCTAGGAAAAATAAGTGTAGAAAAAGTCATACAGAACAAGACCTATAAGCAGGTAGTTTGACATTGTAATTCAGGCTAAAACTCAGAGAAATCTTTTGGCATGGCATAACATTTTACCTCTCTTAGTAGTACATTTTGGCATTTCTAGCAGAAATAGAGCAATGAGAATTTATGCTAAAACAACTCCATCATATACCTGCAGGTAGATACATATATTTTGGTTTAGTACAGCACAATTGCCAGTCTCATTTATTACCCACAAAGATGTGAAACCACAAGGTAAGGTTAAAGTATCATCAAGGGTATCTTCATCACTTCAATATCATTGCCTTAAAAAGCACTGACCAGGAGAAGTAGATGACCTCATTTCAGAATTATTACAGTACAGAGAACTCAGTTTCAACATTATAATTCATTTTCCTACAGAATATTTCAAATTTATGATCAGTTTCCTGACATATAATAGCTAATCGTTAAGGATAGCCACTTTAACATAATATGAATACGCATTTCTCCATAGGTAATACAACAGTTCCTGCATTAGCATTATTGACTAAGGTGCATTTAACTTCTTCACTAATACTTAATGGAAGGTTAATGTATAAGTCAGAAGATTAAATGGCTTTTACTTAAAACAAGTATATTGATTAAAATAACTTAGTGTGGTTTTTAAAGATGATGATATAAAAGTACTCACACTTTTTAATATTTTATTAAATATTATGAGCAAAGTGTGGGTTTCACTGGACAAAATTACTGGAAGTTATTGTACTAATTGTGCTTTGAGCTAATTATTGCTCATGGTTAACAAATGAATATTTTATACTGAAAGGTAACAAATCATTCCTGCTAAATTCAGCACTCAAAGTTAGCTTCATTCCATCAGTCTAGGAATTGCCTTGCATCTGTGAGCACTGTCCTTCAAATGCCACCTTCTCTTATGCATGACACTACTGAAGAACAGGGTAAACTTCCAAGTACAGAAAACTTGTTCATTACAAATAAAGTTAACTTATATTTTCTTTTCCTGTGCTAATATTGATATTCAAATGCATGTGTTAAATTTTATACACTTGGTATTTCAAATTGCATCATATAGCCAAAAGGCTGGGGCTAAGTAAATTGTGTAGTAGGTGGTTTTGATTTAAATTTGGGATTTTGCATATGTACAACACTTAGGAGCTGATCTCACAGTTGCATGAGGTAAGGTGCTTTGGGCCATTTGCCTGTTCATTCATTTTAGTTTCAGCTTAGTTAAACACTTATGCTGAGAATTTTTCATGTAATGCTACACAAAGGTTCTCCTGGGAGATTTTGCTCCACACTCTCCCGAATATTTTCACTTCTGTGGAATTGTTTTTATCAAAGGAGAAGGAGTGATTTAAAATGAAAATATTACAACAATTCTAAAAGATACAGGCAGGAAAACACTTTGTGTATTAATAGCTGCATATTAAGTTAATCTGTGTCATTGGTGACTATTGCATGCTACTAAGGTACAAGTCTTAGGCCAAAATAGACGAGTCTGGTAAGCATGATTATGCCAGCTTTGGTGATTTGGAACAGTTCTAATTTTAGGTGGATGTTAAGAATGGACTGGTTGTGTTTGACAGCTACTGTGATTCTATGTTTTCAGAGAGGCACTGCATGTGCAAGACATCTCTGTTTACATCTTTCAGAAACACAGCTGATCTGTCACAGCTTTTGTTTGAACTAGATTTTCAAAGTGACCTAGGTAACAGTAGCACCAGCATACGGTGTAAGAAAGGCACTAAACATAATTGATTTCTTCAAATATCCCTTTGCTCCCCAAGAAAGGAATGAAGATTGTCTGTAATGTTTCATGGGTCTGGTAGAAGACATTTTGTATTTTGCTTCCTTTTAAAATTTCACACATGCTTCTTTAGAGGAAGTACATACTTCCTAAAACTCAAGAAGGTGAAACAAATAATTTGTATAGCAGAAATTAGCTAAGATAGTTTAATGTTAAAAAAGGGTTGACCACAGAGAGTTAGACAGTCTAAAAAATTAAGAGTGACCCCGGAAGACAGTAAGCATAAGGCTGCTCACTGTAACTCCCCAGGCAAGTATCAAATACAACTAAGATAGTGTGTTCAAAGAAAGGAAGTGTTTCTGCATGAAACATATTTGAACTGTAATACACCTTGCAATAGGATGCTGCAGCACATATGGATTGAAAAACTGACTGCATATAACCAAGGAAGTAAAATCTGTTATGTAATATTAAATTCAAAACTCTGCTTCTGGATCAGAAAATCCCAAGCAGGAGGCTGGAGAAGCATTCTGGAGAAATACCCTTGTGTTTGCTAAGGTCTGCCCAGAACTGCTGTGACTGAGCAGTTTTAAACAGAAGACTGAAAGGAGATAGTTAGCAGCAACTATCATATCTAGTATAATATTTCTGCCTAGTCATAGAGCACATGAGAAAAATCTGGAAAAAATAAACATATCAAAGTTACCTTTATCCTTTCTGTTTTTCTTCACAATACATGTGTATTTTTCTCTCTGTTCATTTTATCTAGGAAAAAAAAAAAAAGAAAAGCATGTTGCTACCAAAACCCTTTCCCATCACAGTATCCTCAGTCTGACATTATTTGAGCCTTGAGCTGGTTGTGCAGGTGGACAGCTGTGACAGTTATTTTCAATTTCTCTTTTAAACTCTCTGTGGGCTTGAACAGGTATCATCGCACTACAGCAAGATATTCTAGTTTTAATTCTTATTACATTCCTAATCCATTAAATCTTGAACCAGCAAGTTTCATGTTACCATACATGAAAACAAGTCTAAAGAATGTTGCTATAAAAAGGGCTGAAAGTACAAATAATGTCTGATGGAGTGGTGGTGAACTCATTCAGTTTAAATTGAATTATAGTAGATTTGTAATGAGAACTCGGGTTTCAAAAGGGCAAACCTTAATAAATTGAGGGAACTCGTTACTAAAGTTGCTGACTACACTGAGCTCTAAGATTTGAAGGTGGAAGGGGTAAACATTTTAAAGAAATCTATCAAGTCAGTAGTACCGCCATAAGATTACAGGATAAGAAATGTCAAAAGTTGGTAGAAAGGAGCAGAGGTGAGAGAAGGGTAATGGGAGATTAGTCTGATCTCTGTAGTAGGCTAGCTTTAGCTTTTAAAGAGTTGAATAAAATAATTGAGATAAAATAGAAAATGCAACACAGGTTTGATTAAGGCAGATCATTCAGGACTAATCTGATATCCTTTTCTGATAATGATTTTTTTCCTACACAAGGAAATGCAAACTCGATTTACTAAAGTACTTGATATGGTGCCACATAGGAAATTACTACTTCAGCTAGAGAATGCATGGATTAAGAAAATAATTGTAATGTGGACAAAGACCTGTAGTGGACAAAAAAAAGCTTACTGAAGAGGAACTATTGGGTTCTGTGGAAGCTATTTGGGGAGCTCAAAGATAAATCCTGGGACCGATCTCTTTATTTCTGTTAATGACAAAAAAAAAAAAAAAAAAAAAAAAATTGTAGAAATGAGTATAAGTAAAAATTACTGATGAGCAAAACCAAATAATCAAAATTGTTCATAAGTGACTGATCTTGAGAGACTAAAATACTGGAAATTGGACGAAATATTGTAAAATGCAATTAATTGGTTTGCAGATGCTATATGAAAGGATAACATCAGCACAAAAAGAGTGAGTTGTAGACCAGGAGATTTTTATCTTTCTTAGACTATAAGAATTATTAGGAGTCAAACTGCTAACCAAAGAATTAAATGAATATTTTTTAACTCCTTTGCACCAAGTAGCAATTTACTACTCAGAAGAAATCTTAATTTCTTTTAAAATGATTCAATAGTATTTTCTTCTAACAAGCCAAATAAAGGCTGAAGAAAATACGTGAAATCTTAACTAAAAAGTTTAAACAGGCAAAAAGCAAAACCCATTGATGATAAATCTTAAAACATCTGTGAAGAAACAATATCTGTTATGAGAAGTAGCTGGACTCAGTGACCCAGAAAGCCCTTTGAGTTCTGTGTTTATACACTAGAAAGAAGAACACAAGCAGCCTAGGAGTGTAAAATC
Source organism: Anabacerthia variegaticeps (assembly GCA_035583185.1). Classification (NCBI taxonomy): domain Eukaryota; kingdom Metazoa; phylum Chordata; class Aves; order Passeriformes; family Furnariidae; genus Anabacerthia; species Anabacerthia variegaticeps. The sequence continues at coordinate 56,433,505 of JAWWEW010000088.1, read as the reverse complement.
TCTATATAAACCCAGATTAAAATCCAAATAACTCTTATTATATGATTCTTTAGGTCCAAAATCTTCAGCAGTGTCCTAATTTCTATTTTATTTTTTAGAATTAAACCAACACTGTCTGGAATGATAAAATAAATATTGAGAACATATTTTAAAGAATTATTAAGGTTCTATATTTCCTTTATATATGAAAGTGAACATGCTTGAACATGCTTTTTATTAGTTATTGTTAAAGGGCAAAAATTTCAAAGAGAGTGTAATCAATGTGAATCAGTAGAAACAACCTGATTGAAACCTGTTGCAGCCCTTGCTATTAGAACAAGATGAATTGTTTGAGTCCAATACAGGGTGCCTGTCACATCTGGGAGGGAACAAATCAAGAGGGGAATTTGGTGCTCCAGTGAACTGAACATCTTCCTCCATCTGCTCCAAGCATAACTTTCTTCTAAGCTAAAGGAAATGTGAGAAACAAATGGAGAACATTGTGGGTTTTTTTCTTGAGGGCACTTCTTTCTCATGACAAAGTAAAGACCTGGGCCTTACACTGACTGGCACAGGCTTCCATAGAAAAAACTGTAGCTGCCCTTGTGTGTTAGTCCACGCGACAGCACACAGACAAGGGTGGTGCTGCAAAGCTAGACTGCATGCTGTTTGTCCCCACTCGTGTGCGACCAGACAGCATCTGTGAGAGCAGGCAAATCACAGGGGCTTCCAGGCTGACTGAGCTGCCCTGAATCCCTCTGGGACTACTTGAGAATGACCTGAGCTGCTGAACTGTCTTTGACTGTAGTTATAACAGTTATAAACAATAATTATTAATACTTTCATAACGACAACTTAATCACTTGAAATATTCCCAAAGTGTTCAAGTTCCTTTAGCTTACAATAGATTTTAACTAAATACTAAGTTTTAAAAATCTGTAGAAGTGATTTTTTTATTCCATTAAGGAAACCTGGCAATATAAAATCTGGAGATTTGGACTTTCTTAAATCTAATAGTAGTTTACATAAACAAACCATTTTATTTAAAATAAACTTTGTAAGATTGAGTCTTCCAATTTTTTTGGGGGGTGCAAGAGTTGTGTGTTTTAGTATAAAGCCTGGATCCCACCTGAAAGAAGACTCTTAGCATTACCATTTGTGTGGGGAGTGCAGTCATTGCTTTGTGCCACAGTCTTCAAAGCATTTGCTTAGATTGTAAAAGACTTAGAGCAAAGTGTGCTCACCAGATTCTAAGCTGGTATCTGGGTAAACCAGTATAATACTTTATGCCACCTAAGAATCAATCTCAAAGTATGAAAATAAATACTCTTAAAATAATATGATTTGGATTTTTATACCAAATATGTTTTATAATTTTAAACAGATAAATGCTATGAATTTAATTTAAATAATTTAATTATGTGAAATTTAATGCATTTGAAATTATTTAAATCATTAGACAGAGGTCTGAAGACCTTTTTCCAGCTACGCAGAAGCTCCTCATCTGTTTTCAAATTGGATTTCAAAGGGAACTTCATTTTTTGTGATAGAACGTCTGCTATTTTTTTTAAGATCTCACTGTCTCCTCAAAGAAAAAAAATCAGTGAAACTCAAATTCTTCCTAACTTCAGTGCATGCAGATAATGACCCTACTTTTAAAATGGTAATGTTTAAGGTCTCAGGACCTACATAAGGAAGCAAATCTGGGGAGAAGACAATGCTGCACACTGCACTTGAAGTAAAGGACCATTCTGTTTCCTGAGCCTTCCTGAAAGTCCAGCAGAAGATTTCTAATGTCATATGGCTGTGATAAATCTGACAGCAGTTCAGTTCACTGATCAGTGAAAATTCAGCTTTTTTCTCATTTGTGAGCAGACTCAACCATCATTAACCTTAGAATCCATGTACCTCCTTGAGTAAAAAAGTAGTTGTTCTAAAGTACAGAGCAGAGCTGCTATGTGCTTGGAGGCAGTGCCTGGGGTGTTCAAATAAAGAAATACAGACAGATGGCCCTACATGTCCATGCCTGGCCATAACAAAGAAAATACAAATATTGAATGCTGATATACTTGCGTGTGGTTCATGAGAAGAAAATAACAGTCAAAACTTGTAATTTCATAATAGTCAGAATGAAAGAGAAGCTATTTTTATATTAGAAAAGTACCCAGTTAAGTCAATGCCTAAAACACATTCCTCTCAAAAGCTAAGATACCTGAGCTAGGGATGCAGGTATGCACTCTCCTTTCCCTCCTATAATTACAATCTGACCCCAGCTATAACTTGTTAGTATGTTTATTTGATTACACAGTGGTGGTTTTCAATCAATTCCTCAGCCTAGTTAGACCCAAATCTCTTTAATCTTCCACCAAAATGAAAGGTAGGATAGGAGGGAACAACTGAAACCCTTCATGTATTCTGCTGCACTTTTATCGCAGCTGAAAAAGGGTTATGAAACAAAAGTAACAAAAACAGCAAGAACAAAAAGGAAGAGTACTGTAAGTACACAAGTCCAAAAGGAGAGATTTAACTTCCATTAGGATTATTTAACAGTTTTGAAGACTAAAAGAGACTTGAAGAGTGGAGAGCAGATAAAGTCCTATTCTTCATTTGCAGGTTTGGTGCTGCATTCAACCCTAAACACTTCTAAACTATTGTAATCAAAGGCTCTGTTTAGTTATGGAAAGCTATGATGACTGCTGAGGTGGCAGGAACAAGACTGAGAAACTGCCTGTAAAGATGGAGGTTGACCCTGAACTAAACCCCTGCTAAGCCTTTCTGTTAAAATAACAAAAACAAACACATCTGAAATATAAATTGTTTTAATTTCACTCTAAGCATATTGACTGGGTCAGATTAATCAGGACACATGCTTGTTTCTATTTTTAGTTCTAGTTAATTTAAAGAAGAAATAAATGTGCAAACTGGCATCATTCTGCATGCCTGAAGCAGAACTGAAAACATTGCAAGAAACACTGAAGGATGTTTTAATGTTTGTCAGGTAGGTTGTTAGCAAGTTTGTAAGAGGTAAGGATGAACTGCAATTTTTTCCCAATATTAGAGGGCAGAAAGGAGAAACCTTTCCCATGTTTGGTTTTAGATACATCTTTTCTCTCCTAGTGTACAGGATTGACCTTGTCTGGATGCTGGATGTATGTCAGAGCCACTCTACCTCTCCCCTCTTCAGCTGGACAGGGCAGTCAGAATGCAGTAAAAGGCTCATGGGCTGAGATAAGGACAATTACTATCATGGGAAAAACAGACTTGACTTCGGATTATAATTGAATATTGCAAATCAAATCAGAAGATAATGAGAAATAAAAACTACATCTTAAAACACCGTCTTCCACCCCTCCCTTCTGCTCAGACCAAACTTTTCTCATGATTTTCTCTCCTTCACAGCTGTGCAGGGGACAGGAAATGAGGACTGTGGTCAGTTCATCACACGTTATCTCTGCTGCTCCTTTTTTCCTCAGGGATGAGCTCCTTCTCCTGATCCAGCATGGAGTCCCTCCAACATGAGGTGGTCCTCCATGAACTTCTCAAATGTGAATCCTTCCCATAGGCTACAGTTCTTCATTGATTGTTTCAGCATGTGTCCCCCATGGAGTCACAAGACTGACCAGCAAACCTGCTCGGGCATGGGAACCCCTCTCCATGCGTCCACAGGTCCTGCCAAGAGCCTGCTCTAGTCTGAGCTTTCCATGAGGTCACAGACTCCTTTAGGGTTGTCTTCCTGCTCTGTGGCTACAGGTGGATCTCTGCTCCCCTGTGGACCTCCATGGGCTGCAGGGGCAAAGCTGCCTCACTGTGGGCTGCAGTAGGGGCTGAAGGGGACTCTCTGCTAAAGCACCTCCTCTCCCTCCTTCTTCACTGATCTTGGTGTCTACCATGTTGTTTTTCTCACACATTCTCATTCCTCTCTCCTGGCTAGTGTTGTGCAGCCTTTTTTGCCTGCTGCACAGGGAAATATGGTATTTCTGAGGCACAACCACTGTTGCTGATGGGCTCAGACTTGAGCAGTAGCAAGTCCTCCTCAGAACTGGTGGGCACTGGCCCTGGTCAACACAGAGGCAACTCCTGGCATCTTGTCCCAGAGGCCGTCCCTTGTTACCAAGTCTTTGCTGTTCAAATCCAATATACACGCATCTCACTAAACCAATCTTTTCTTTATAAAATAAGTTTTTGAAAGAATGTACACCTACTGCAAATAGTTTTCCATGGGAAAGTAATATGAAGCTGTTAACAAAACCAGAAAACAATGTTTGGTTGGTAAATTTTGTCTACATAGATCCTGAAGAAATATTGGAGTAAAAAAAAAAAAAAAAGTTTTTTATCAATTCCAGAATAAGTAGTGGCAAACAATAAAAATATCAATAAAATAAGTAGTGAAAGATATAAAATAAAAGAAAATTAAATTCTGTTTGCAGTTTTGAAAATTTCAGGAAAAATAAATTCTCAGGTTTTAGACTGTTGCTGTAATCCCTTGTACCGATAGTGTAAACACAATCATAATGACAATATTGGTAATTTTAAGTCTTATGACTAAGAGAAATTTTAAATTTCACCTTTTCCTCAGGTAAGCTCCCTTGGACTAAGATGGAGAGTCCTCTGTACTTAGTATATAGCACAAAAGGAGCCTGATCATGCTTGAATGAGAGTGTTACATTGACTTGAATAGGAGCAAGATTGCTCCATCAATCTAGATTTTCTTTCTTCTCCTTCTTCTTTTGTTTCAGATTGGTAGCTCTGGCTTGACCTGTCAGTCAAAACCTTGCTAGATGAGATTCAATGCCACAGTCATATTTTCAATGAGATTAAGGATTTATATTATATGTATGGTTACGTTTCACTTACAATTTAACAGCAACAGACCTTTAACATCTCAGTGCTAAACTAACTTGATTGCTTCCTCATATTAGGAGTCCAACTTGGGCTTACATTTTTGCATAGAGAATGAATGTTTTTAAAACATAAATTCAGCTTTTATCCCTAACATATTTTGTAAATGACTTACAAAGCATTTGATTCTTTACGGTTAACTCAGGGAAAAATTAGTACTGCTTACCTATTGTTTGGACTTGTTTGGAGTAATTTTTCTTGATTTTGATAATTAACTCTTATCATCTACCTGCTCCTGCAAAGTACGTGATCTTTGAGGTGTTTTTCACAATCTTTTCAGCCAGCAAGAAAAAAATAAAGCTTACCTTAGGGAAAAGGTCAACTCTGAAGGCTTTAACAGAACCATGTCAGTGAGGGATCTTTATTTTGAAATACATTCAATTTAATTCTGACTTAGAATTAAAAAGCATCTACATATTACTGATCTTGGACTGTCCAGAATAAAGGAAAATCCTTCAAGCTGTGTTGGATTCATTGCATTGCTTAAACATTGCACCTTGAAAATGTCATTGTACTTTAAAAGAAAAATAGCTGTCAGTCTATCCTTTTTCTTCTGTCTTAACTGTGCTCCCTGTGAGGTCAGTTGATTTCTACATGACCAGTAAGCATGTTTTCTGTACTAGCATGTTTACTAGTAAATCAGATGTCTGTAAGTCAGGCTGAGTCAAGGTCTAGTCCTTCTCTCAAAACATTTTGTACAGGAGGTAATGCAACAGTTTTCAGCCTAACTGGTAAATACTTATTTAAGGCTCTCAAGCAATGAAATGTATAATTAGATAAGTGCTAAATAATTATTTAAATTATTGATTATTGCAATAGTCTGGTAGTCTGCAGTCGACCCTACCAGGCTATGTGATGACCCTGTGAGCTATCAGACTAAACACAAGGCTGAAGATGTGCCTTTCCGAAGCTTTAGTTGCATAGGTATTATGATCATATAGTCTTAAC
>JAWWEW010000088.1:56412052-56427624 GCA_035583185.1 Anabacerthia variegaticeps | reverse complement strand
GATCATATAGTCTTAACATTTTTTTCTGACTTTAAAATTCATGGTTGTGTAAATTGCTTTCACCACAATCTATCTTTGGTTTTCTGAAGAAACGTAGAAGTGTATAAAATGGTATTTCATATATTTTTCTTGTACAACATACAGGATATTTACTCTGGGTTTTAAAACATTTGTTGAATGAATTTGGTATTTTCAGTTTTGGCTTCTGAATACAGTGGTCTTCTAAGCTGTTTCCTTAAGCAGTATCAGTATGTCCAAAACCTTACAGGAAATGTAATTTTAGCCTTGCATTCATTGACATCTCTCACCTTTCTTTTGTTCACTTTAGTCTTCTGATTCATCTGGGCTTTCATTTTCAAATTCTCACTGTGGCATTTACTGTGATCACTGACTCTTTCCCACCATCCTGCTTCTTTTATTCTTACTTTTGTTCTCATTCAATCTTTCAGAACTGTTACATCATACACTAAATTACAATTTATAATTAAGATATTCTTAAAAGCTTCTTACTATAATTATTTATCTTCCCCCACTTTTGATATTCTACACCTCTTAAAATTACTTCTCAATATATTTGTTTTTTTCATTTTTTTTTTTTAAAAGCATTAAATCAAACTGAGATTTCTTTCTTTTCTTTCAAGCACATTGTTTTGTTCTTACTCAAGACAATCAGGAATTTACATATTTCTTTTTGTATCTAATTAAGAAATTTATTTCTTTCATTAATAGATTCTTTTCATTGTTTTGGGCAATAATTTGAATTAAAATGTGCATGTAAGCATAATAGTGAATATAAAGATGTGCATTAGGGGATTTTGTTCTTTGCAGTGTTAAACTTTGCAAAAGATGGTGTAGTCTACACACTACAAAACACTGCATACAAATTTCATGGTTTGGGACTGATCTCTGAATATTCTGTCTCTCCTCTCTTATCTGACAGAGACTGTGTGTGTTTTCTGGCTCTTCAATTCTGCACCCTTTTCCAACATTCAGAAAGAAGGCTGGAGAAATTTGAATATCATTCCAGTCTATCTTAACATCAAACTATTATTAAAACTTTATTGTGAGAAACTGTAGGTTCTGTAGGAAGCTGGGGAAGTCACTACATCAGGTCACTACTTTCTGGATTAATATTTTCACTTAATTAGATTGTTACAGCATTATATGTATTTTTCCATTTGTTCAGTGGAGGACTAAGGAATTTTCAGCTATTGGTAATACTACTACCACTTAGTTTGTCTAGTTATTAGTTCATCAAGTAAAACACTTCCTAAAGATCCTCCTTCAAACGTTTGTGGAAATAGTTCTCATGTGCTTCTGTTTCTCCATCCTCTTACTCCTCTACTTCAAGAAAACACACTGAAAGTTCAGACTCAACAGGATGATACAGCAATGAGTAACCTACAGAAGACAACTGAGGGTCACACACCAAAACCCGTGTTGCATCCCTCACAAAAATACATATCATCAAGGTGTGTTAATTTTGTAACCAACTCATACCTACCGAGCTACATCTGTATCAATAAATAGAGCAGATCCATTCTTTAGCCTCAGTCTGAATGGTATGGCATAGATCACATCCATATACAGAAATCCTCCGCTTGCTGGGTGTCTCACACTAAAGTAGGATTCCAACTATTAATTCTCTTTAGTTTGTTCATGTACTAAAAGATGTTGCAAAACTCTGGCAAGTAGGGAGACTAAGAAAAGTTGCAATGCAACTGAGTTGCACAGAAGTAGGATGCCCAAAAACTTTTCCCCAGAAGGATCAGTGATGAGAGGATTCTGGAAGTGAGCATCTGAAGAGAAGCAGAAACTGCACCTTCTGCTGAGATTGCCTCTTGCCTTTTGTTGTGACACTTTTTAATGTGTGTATAAACTGGCTACAGGTCTTACAATTTCCATCCCAAGGACTTCAGAGTGTATATTGTTAAGAAAGTGAAGCTTGGGATTGGAGCTGTTAGGGAGTACCAACTTTTCCCTGAAACACAATTGTCTCACTAGATTGAGTAGAAATGGCTGAGAAAGACTCATAAGACTGTTCTGTCTTTATATAATTATTAGATCATTCTTCCTGTGCAACAGTTTGCTGGGAGAGGTTTAAACATCACTTGATAGCAGCATCCATTCCTTTATGTTAACCAGTTCACTCAGTATGAATCTCAGTATTTGCAGACAGCAAGTTTATCTAACTATAATTCTAAGCAAATATTCTGAAAAATAAATTTAAAATTCTTTAGATGTTCCTGCATAATTTATCCTTAAAAGGATATCCAAGAGTTATCAATCCCAGCCATTTTGGTTGGCATCCCTCTGGAGAATAATGCAGACTGGAAAATGAATGCCTCTGCCCACAAAAGTCACCAGAAGCAATGACTTTTTGCTGCCTTTTTCCAACTCTGATCTTAACCCAGTTCACATAGCGGTCCAACTGGATTTTCTCCAGAACATATTTGCCCTTCTTTATGCCATATGTCTGAAACTGTTTTATGTGGTGTTCAGACAAATAGGAAGTCTGAAATCAACTCACTCCATCTTTCTGTGAAGTTTCCCACTTTGCAAGGAATCTTGCATACTGCCTTGTAATCTTCCCATCACAGCTCATTTGTTTTGAATTGCTACATGCGCTGTGCAGTGCTATCTTTCACACCTCAAAGGTGCCCCAAGGAGAGGAACAGAGAATATTCGGCAGTCCTCATGAAGCCTGGGCAGACAATGAGATATTTCAACAGTGAAACTAGGTTAAGAGAAGACTCAGTGAGGAAGGAGATTTTAAGTGAGACCTTATGAGTGAGAAATGCTGAATGGAAGGGATTATAAAAGCAAATGATATTTTTATGCAGAGGCAGTATATATAGAAAAAAAAAGGTAAAACACATCAGGTAAAACACAAGGTGCAATACAAAAGGAAATTGATAGGAAAAAAAAAAAAATCTGTTCCCACTACGGATTGTTCTTTCGGATCTTGAAATCAAGTCAACGTGCTTCAACCTAATCTATATTAGGCTTTCTAGAAGTAGAAGTCTGCCTGCAAAAATGATTCTTTGGTCCTTAGCTTAACATTTATACAATGGAAATAATAGCCTTTCACCTGACAAAATTCAATCAGTGACGTTTGTGATGTACTTAGACTGATGACTGTTGGAAAAACTTTGAGTTAGGTCTGTCTGCAATGCAAAAGATGAATTGTGCACTGGAAAAGCACAAGATATCAGAAAAAATAGTGAGAAGAGATAAAAATTTCCATCTTATATACCAATAGGCAACTGGTTCAGGGAAGAAAAAAGGCTGAGCTCACCAGATGAAAATTGTATCCTAATGCAGATGCACAAACCTGAATGTAGGCAAGACAACATAAACCTCATTTTTTTTGAATGGTTAATAAAGCATTAGCAAGATATCTTTTGAGCACAATAAAAATGTATCATCAAAGAGCTAGTGTATTTTTCTGAGTTATGACTTTCTAGTATTCTGCATAATTTAATCAATGTTTAAATCCATTTCTGATCCTCCTAGCAGTGAAATACCTCCTGTGGTTGTATAAATTAAACATCTTTCTCTCTATTTCCCTTCAGTTTTTCATGCTGCTCTGACTTAGACTCTCCCTTTTTATTGGGGGGGGGGGGGGGGGGGGGGGACTTATTATGTTCATGTTTTTTCCCCCCCCCCCCCCCAGCTTTTGGCATATACTCTCTGTTATCTGGACTTGTCCTATCTCTTATGGCATGTCAAAGTGAAACAGCACAGTCATCAGAACCTAACTTTTGTTTACTACATTCTATCAGCAATTTCATCGTGTGTTTCAATCCTTGCACCTTTTTCTTAAGTATAAAAATCTGCTTGTGGCTTAACTACAGTGCTTCTATTGTTGCTTCATAAATCTAAATGTCACTTGGTTGCTTGGTTCCTTTATGGTCCACTTTAATCCTGGTTGATACTTCTTGAGTCGTTGGAACCTGTTAGTGTCAAAGCACTCTACTACATCTTTTCCTGTGACATTCCTCAGAAATTCCATCTTTATTTCCCCCCGTGAATGCAGTTCAATTGCAACTCCAGATAATAAGCAGTCATTTGGCTTTCTTTTTCTTCATTTTTTTTAGAGTAAAGAGGTTTTGCACTATTGATGAGTCCTTTTCATCTTACTATACTTAAAAATGCAGAGAGATTTAAGGTAAATCACTAGATTTTCTTTCCATCTGAAAATGCATGACTTAAATTATGCAATTCATCAGTAGATGGGTTATGGAAGGGAAAAATTCATGTTCTGATAATGCCTTTTTTTACTCAATTAAAAACTTTGTGCTTTTTCTAGACAACATGTTTTTATTTTACACTGAACTTTTCAGTCTCTAACGCTTTTGCTTTGCTGTGCCTGTGTAATGTGACTAGAGCACTCACAGTATGATACAACTAGTAGCAACATTACACTACAAGTATGCTGGGGATTGAGTTCATGTTTATGGTTAAACTCTGATGTGAGCTGATGAAAATAATTCAGGAAACAGAAGCTCATGCATTTTTATCAGCTTAACTTGCATAGACCTCATATAATTTGTTTAGAACATACATTTAACATATTGAAAAGTGTTAGTAAATCCAGGTTTTAAACCTAATTCTGAAATCCATGTGAGGCATGAATAATTGCTGTTTAACAAAATTATAGATACTAGGATAAATGCAAACCAATCCTTCATTGCAAACAGCAGAAGAGACCTAACAGATAACACAAAGGGATACCATATGAGAATACATCCACCGAACATGCACTTAATTTGCAAGAGTTCAAAGGACATTCAATCCCAACAGAATGACATCAAAAAGGATTGGAAAAATATCTTGTCAAGCAGCATTGTTGCGCTGTCTAACTTTTTAATCGTAGCATAATGTTAATGCTATTAGAGTTTCTATAAAGACACACAAAGGTCAAGGATGCAAGAGGGAAAAAAAGAAAAGGGGAAAAGAATAAAAGGTTACACGTGCTAATTACATTTTCTGGAGCTTAGCATGATGGTGTGACCTATATTTATTCATTTTAGCCTGATGATATTATTTTAAAATTATTCTTTCAGTATTAACTGTTTCTAGAGTAGGATATGAAACCTGTTATAGAAGGTTGGTGCAAAATAAAGTATCTTTCCACTGCTGAAAGCTGTTTTCCTCCAGTTCCTCTCTTTGGAAAATCTCCGATTTTCAGTTTATCTACATTTACACTTCAGTTCTCCCATACAAAAGAAAATAAAGTGAACTGCAGATTTACAGAGGTACATATGTACAGTGGATTGTGTTCAGTAAAATTAACTTCATGTATATATAGATCTGCAATTGCATGTCCTGAAAAGTAGATGGTTATATTCTTCATATAATAATCATAGATATCAATTTTGTTTCTTTATCGTCCGCGTGCAATTTTTACTTAGTCTTGAATATCTACACTTGACTTTGTTTCAGGATGTCATGGAAAACACTACTTCTTAGTGCAAGAATATTGTGACTTTCACGCTGCTGTGGGAGGATGTGTTGGAAAATTCACAGTTATTTTTGGTTATTTTTTACATAATTATTCATATTTGTACAAGCTTCTACTATATTAAAACTTTCCTGTTAAATATTGCCCCTGGCCTATAGTTTGCACAGTCTATTTAAATTTCCACTGGAGAAAAAGTCACCTTCTTTTTTTATTACATGATCAAAATTTTGAAGCTCCGTAATTTTCTTGCTGCTCATAGAAACAAAGCATCCAGGCTCACTGAGAAAGCCTTTTCTACAAGCTATAAATATTTGCTATTTGTGAAACCTCAATGAAGGATTTAGTTATTAAAAACTAAAGGAAGAAAATTACTAATAATGATTGGTTTGAGTTAATGAGATGTTTTTATGCAAATGTATGAACCTTAAATATGACCTGGAAACAAAAGACTGCTTAACAGTTACTATTAAGCAATACATTAGGAGATCAATTAAAGAGAACTTCTTTTTAATGATCAAGCTGTACAAGAGTTGCTATGGAAACCTGGAAAGAGAGGGATTCAGAATGCAAAATAACGATAGAAACAAAAACAATATTTGTAAACGAGTATTGTAGAATATGTATAATCAGTTAAATAATAAAAGACTGATTCAATTCTTTTCCACTCCAGTATATCTGAAAGAAGGACACCTTTCCATATGAAGGAGCCAGTTAAGTCCACATTTGGATGCCATAAAGCAAGGCAATGCCAAGATAATCTCTATGTAATCCATGACAGTTCACTACATTACAGTATGGGAGAGAAAACCAAATTTAAAGGTCTCAAGAAATTGTACAGTCATGCCACTACAAATTGCTGGCAAAGAGAAAAGCATATCTGTAGTAAAGAAGGTGTAAATAAAGGTGATTAAAAGCATGATTAATTATTTTCCCTATACCTTAAAATAAAATGATACTTATATCAGAAGATAAATATTGAGGCTGTCTCGTGTGAAGAATACTGGCTGCTTCATATGTCTTCACTTTGTTTTTGACACCTATAATTTGTGCAGTTACTGAACATCCATAAAATATATATTAAGAGAGGGCTATATAACATTTTGTGTTAAAAAAAAAAATAAAATATTCTGTAACTAAGTCTTCTGAGGACAGGTTGCAGAAAGAAAAAAATACACATAATCAAGTTTTCCAGTATACAGAATGTATCCCATTAATATATACATGGGGAAATATTCAAAAAAGCGTTGGTAACTTGGATGTCCTGGGAAGATCTGGGGATCTTCTTGCAATAAGCAACAGATACAATGGACTAGATGCATTTCCTCTACTATTTGTTCTCCCACTTTCAAATTATCTGTTGTTTCAAATGTTTAGCTTCTTTGCAATGAAAAAGCATCAGCATCAAAAAGTTTATGGATCTGGTGAAGAAGAATCTGCAGCCCACTCTCCTGATCCATGCTAAGCACCAGGACACCTTGAACCTAAAGAAGGCCAGTCCCAGCACCAGCTTCAACATAACATCCTAGGTCCATAGATTGGTAGTGACCTCCTTCCTGGCATATGTCAGTAGTACTTAATTGGCAGTATGACCTAACTGTACGTATACCAGCTCACTGATTAATGTCCATGTAAAGTGACCAATGCTAATAACTACTTTCAAAAATCTCTTTCTACACTTTCCCCTGTCTCTTACATAATGTACAATATTAGCTGGTAATACTTTCCTGCTTTGTAAATGTTATGTGAGGCTTGTTTAACCCATTTTTTTAGAACATACCTTCTAGGCTAAAATGCCTGTAGAATACTTGCTTCTTATGTGGATGATCTTGCTTCTTGTTGCAAATGGCTTGCAATCTAGGTATACTCATAATTTTTGAATGTGTGACTCTAGAGATGTAACTCTGAATAGAAGGCAGCTACAATTCAGAGAAACAAAATAAAAAGAAAAAAAAAAAAAGGAATATTTACCCAGCTCAAGGCAATAAATAGTTATCAGGAAGGAAAAGCTATTATTTCTGAGAGAAAGTATTTCAGGCTTCCACTTCATAGGAAGGTCATTTTGGTTAGCTGCAACAAGATAATCAAGAAATCCAATTAGCTCTATATAGAAGTTATCAACCTGTTCTCATCAAAGAACATATAGCCTACAGCACAAGCAAACAAAATTCTATTAAATTGTATCCATTGAAGAGAATAGTTGTATCCTGTTAATAAGAGCAGGCTAAGAATTTAGTGAGAGAGTACTAAAGAGAAAATAAATTACAACCATTTTTCAGATCAATCCAATTAGTTGATAATAATTACAAAAAAAAATTGTATTTTATTCACTGATTAGATTCATATACTTAAACTTTGAAAAAACGAGTGAAACCTGATGTGAATCCAGTAATCTTTCACAAAGATTGCACAAAGGAAACACAATCTCTAACTCACTCCTAAGAGATTTCTTCATACAGAAGAAGGCAGTAAATTTGTTTTGGACGGTGACCTACGGCCAGCTAACTTTCGGGATCAATGGAAGAATAAAGTTCCAAAGTCAAGGACTCAGAGAAAATACCATCCAGAATTGGATTTTTCAGAAAGATCAGAAATGAATTCAAAGGTACTTGTTTGCTGAACAAACTTAATGAGTTATTTATATATATAGTCTTACAAATATTACAGATTCAGATGAAATTAGCACAGTCCAATATCCATATGTTACAATCAAAAGTGATGACGAGATATTACAAACAGTTACAGTGTTATGTCTAAAGTCTCAAACCTTGCTACAAATTATTATATAGGACAAATTATTTTCAAATTAGCTTTTTTTTTTTTTTAACAACAACAACAACAACAACAAAACTTCAGAATTTCATTGTCTTATTTTCACTTAACTATTTGATTTAAAGTAATATTGAGATCCCAGAGTTCAATTCTGGTAAGCTTTGTTAAGTGTTCAGGGAAAAAAAACCCAAACATGACAAAATCATATATTTTTATAAACAAGTTAATTTTTCAGGCAACATTAACTGCAAAATTGTATTATTCAGGGATGAATTTACTCCATATTCTGCTAACAGTGCTTGATCTCTTGCTTTTAAAATGAGAATGTCTTCCTTCTTTTTCTTTTAAATCATCTGACCACTACTATATGGAAATAACCACTTTTGTTAATTACTTCGCTGAAAAAAAAAAATTATAGAGAAAATCAAGATGAATGAGGCACTGTGCTTTGCACAAATCAGACAGACAAGCTGTCAGCGCTGCCTAACCCATCCTTAGAACAATTCCCTTTCCCCAAGGAAGTTGTCAGGAAAATGGAGGTCCTTGTCATTTCTCTGCTTGCAATTTGGGACTTTCTTTTCACACCTAGTTTATTTCTAGAATCTTTTGACACTATTCTTGCAATTAAATGACAAAATAATTTTTTTCTTATTCCATCTTTAAGATGGCATCTATACCTCTCCAGTGCTATACATATGGGGTAACACATGGCTAATAAAGGTGTTTCTTGCTATTTTGTTCAGTCTCTGAAGTGCATTTGTCTCACAGACATGTCAAGCAGGTAGCTCTGCGTAAGCCTCAAGTGACCGGGCAAATTACCAGTGCTTGAAGACCCCTAGGAGACTCATCAGTGCTGGAGTGCCCTTGAGAGCAGCAGGAACGTGCAGGGTGTCAGTATGGGAGTTTGTTCTCTGCAAGCTTGTCAAGCTGACCCACTTCTCCAATGCTTTCTGCACAGGCAGCTTTATGGTAGTATCGATACTAGAAGTGGAGAAGTGTGTTAGAACCTCAGACTCTATGGGACCGCTTGATACTGAAAAGCAATGTTAATAATTAGTTAATATATGTTATACCCATATATATGTGGCTATAACAATGAGACCTAACCAAAAAATGTCTAAGCTTGCTCAGACATATTTGCAACTGGATTATGGGGAAATAGATGCAAAACTGCAAGGGCAGCTAGCATTCATAATTTATTTATAATTTTTTTTCCCCAAAAATAACCTTATATTTCATCAAGCAGCAGCCCATGTTTCTCTAAATGCAGTCCTTAGGATTATGGAGAAATTAGTGGATATTTTTAAAGCAAGGTTAATAGCAAAATTACAAGACAAAAAGAAAAAAAGAAGGTTCACGATATACTGAAGAAACACATGAATGTAGAAAAAGAGATTTAATAAGTTATATAGCTTTTGTTAGTATATGGCAGTAAATTCAACCTAAAAGCTGCATTAATTTTTACAATCTGTTCCATATAAACATATGTGTTTAAACACGTGAGTTCTGTGATATACAGGACAATGGATTTGCTGGTCATAGGCACAAATGTTGACAGTTAGCAAGTGTTATAGTATCACTCACTTTTAAAATGAAAGATTTGTTCCCCATGTAACTAAATTGAGCAACATATACACAGCAGATTGCATAAATCTGAGCTTGGCACAGCCTTATCAAGAACATTTACAAAAGCATTCCACTATAACAATGTAACCTTTGTTTTTACACTAATTCAAAACTAGTAGAGATTGTATGCCACACTTGTTCAAGATAAAAGAGAAACATGGACACCTGGGTAATTTATGTAAGGAGCTCCACCTTATACAGTGACAAAGAAACTGTCCACAGGTGGAAAGAGGAAATACAAAGACAGAATTTAGAAAATAAAAATCAATAACCAAAACCAAAAGACCAGAACTATATGTAATGTAAGACTCAGTTTTACTTGAGTTGCTTATATGGAGACTTCTGGAAAATATTAATCTGAATTAAGAAAATAAGTACAATCACATTAAAATATATTTGTTGTACTGAAATAATATTTGAGCACACTCCTAAGGTGGTAGTAGTTAGCTTACTCCACCCTCAAAGGGAAGTAAACTAAATCAAAGACAAGCCACGATGGGTTCAGTTACCATATGTCAGCAGTTTGTACATATACATGGCCAAAAAGGTCATCTCAGAGCTTAGGTAAGAAGCACAGGCTAAACTAACCAGATAAAAAGTTACTGTGGTTCCTCAATAAATTATGTGTGTGTCTATGACATATAATTCTCAACAAAATTGTTCAGGGGAATTCAGAGTTTTTTAACTAATCCAGTTGTAAAATTTGTGATTTTTTTGGCAAGCATTACTATTAAAAGGTACTAGCCAAAGCAAGCTGTATAGATTTGCTCAACTAAAAGCCATTAAACTATTGAGAATTTACAAATGGATCAAAAATAGAATAATATTATTTGTTCCCTTAGGGTGTGCAAACCAACTCAGTTGGACTAATCAGAATACCCATTTTTTAAAGTTTCAACACACATTCTCCTATTTCCCTCAACTCCCACCATTTCCCAACACCTAAAATTCATTACAATATATGGAGGTAGCATCCAGGCGAAGCCATATATGATGCTTTTTTTAACAGGCTTTTGTACGCTATGAATATGTTTCGTGGATATAATATGTTAAATGATATGATACAATATGATATGATTAATAGGATATAATTGATAGGATAGGATATAGTGGATTTTTTTCTTTTTTTTCAATCAGCATGAGTATAGTACAAACTGAAAGAAAAAAATGACAAGTAGAAGTATTAGTGACCTATCTTATTTGTTAGCAGTAACTTGGAACTGCAAACTGAGCCTGTTGGTTTTAGGTAGATCAATGCTGGAACAGTGAATAGTGACTTCTAAAGCATCAGAATTTTACTTCTTTTTCTTCTTTTTCCAATGGAACACTTCACCCCTCTGAGTTATCAAATGAAACTATCTGTGGGTTCAGGAAGACAACAGTCTGTAATCTGGCTAAAGTGAGAAAGATTTAATTATCAATAATAGGGCAGAACACAGCTAAAAGCACAGGCTTTTCGACACCACTTTGCTGCAAGCAGTTGATTCAGAAGCTGAACTGTTTCTTTAATTTGTGCCAGCTGCTAACCATCACCTGGAGCCATTATTGCAATCAGACATCTCGGGGACACATTGGCCATGCTTCGGCTCCCCTTTCCATTGGTGATAATAATTGTAGGTGTAAAAAGGTTCATTATTATCTTTCTGTGCAACAAGGACCCTCAACCCAAGACAAAATTACTGCACCAACTTTGTGGATTGCTGTTCAAAGGTCTCAGATCAAAGACAACAAATGAACATAGGGCATATCAGAATATATGTTTCATAATTTAGAAGAGTATCATGTAAAATAAAAATATTTATTCAAAAAACATCCATGCATTTCTGAAAAAAACAAAATCTTCCTATTCTCAGATGGCTGTAATATTTTCTAAGCTATTGGATATTCTTATACATATGAAAAACAATTAGATGATCAGTTTTAAGTTATGCAAACCAACCATTTATGTACTAAATATTATGATGTGAGAAGGTTGCTGTAATGACATGGGCAGAAGGGAAGAGCACCTAGAGAGACTAACAGATCCTGTAAAATATGGGACTTATGGTCACAACACTCCTTGAGCACCTCTGAAAAATCTATCTAGGAAACCAGGCAAATCACATTATCTATCCTACTTTTCATTTGTAGGAATCATTGCTCCACTACTCATACAAGATTCCTTCCAGAATCATGAACGAAAGAACTGCCCCAACACCTCTACACAACTGCCTGGAGTGTGCAGGAATAAGCAATGCTAGTCTGATAGTTCCCCTGATGGCCTTTGTCATCATTATTTCTCTGGGAATGTGGCCTAAAATTAGAGTATCTGTAAACTTATACTTCAGTTTCAGATAATGGGTTCAGTACCAGGAGAAGTCATTGTTTTGTCTTTCTCATCTCATAAGCCATATGAGGAAAAGCCAAAATCCTGCCTCAATTAATTCAGACTAAACTTTTTTTAAAAAAAACAACAGGTAAATAGCTCAGTGAACAGATTAGAAAACTGGAACAGAGATAAGCACTTATAATGTCAATGGCCAGGGTTCAGTCAGTATACTAAACAATATGGCTTCAAATTCAATGTTGTGCTCCAGATTTTATCAAAAACAAGGGCTTATCTGCAGCCTCAGACTCGAGTGAAGTACTTACTTAGTTCACCTTTTGATTAAAGTGGAAAATGACAGGGAAGCAGAATACATTTCAAACAACTTGACTGTGTATTTGTTTTTACTTAACTGTTGCACTAGAGACTATTTTGTACTCAAAGCCACCCATTCATGATAAATCTGGTAATAACAGTGATATTTTCTTTGCCAATCACCACATTTTCTTACAAAAGTTCTGTGACAGAAACATATTTACAGCACCACCTGCAGCACTATAAAGCTAAAAAATTCTTGTCTAAATCAGGTAAATTATTGTATCCACTCAACCTTTTGTATCTATGTACCTACTCAACACAGGCAAATAGCTCCAAAGTGTACAGACATGTTTCAAACCCATTATCACAATCTTGACAGTCCTCTCACCATACTACATTTATTCTTGTGACCAAGCATACCGGACCAGTATATTTCAGAATAACAGATCAGATGTCTCATGGAAGTCACAATTCTTTACAAGTCTTCAGTGTATAGATTACCTATATTGCAGAAAATACAAGGAAATATATGTTAAATTAGACCAGAATTCTCATTTAATAGATTAATTTTGACCTGCTTATTTTATATAACATGAATCAGGGCAAACATAATTTTATTTTCAAATTAGGAAGAGTTTTGATAAATAAATGTCTTGATTTTACACAAACTTTTCAAAAATTAGACAAATATGCTTTGATTTTCTTGCATGATTTTATTCTGTTTCCTTAAGACTGTGGTTATTTGCAGGCAGTCTTGGGTTTATGGGACAAGTATACTGTAAATTTTAAGGAAGCAGAATAATTTTAAAAATATCTCAATTTAAATGCATCTGTCAGAAGACTCAAAAAATACATTTGTACTATGTAATGTATAATCTAAGCTAGAGAC
Source organism: Anabacerthia variegaticeps (assembly GCA_035583185.1). NCBI lineage: Eukaryota > Metazoa > Chordata > Aves > Passeriformes > Furnariidae > Anabacerthia > Anabacerthia variegaticeps. The sequence continues at coordinate 56,414,250 of JAWWEW010000088.1, read as the reverse complement.
CTGAATTATGCATAATGTTGAGCCACTAAACTATAACATTAATCCATATTTTTTTCATATCAAACCTGCCTCCACAGGCAGTAATGAGTAATGAGGACATCAAGATCAAAGTATTGACAAAAATGCTGGGAAAAAAATTAAACATTTACTTTACTGTTATTCAAGGTAATATAAGAGCTGAAAAAAAAAATACTTTATTTGCTAATATATCTCTTACTTTTTGTGTGCACTTGTTCTATCCTGTATATTTATAAACACTTCCTAAAAATGTTGTATACTCTTAGTATTTCATTCAGTGAATTTTCATATGAACACAATCTCACTATCAAGAAAGGAAGTGTGTGTTACTTCTGTTGTCTGAATGAGGAACTGCGACTTATTTCAGAAAGAGGTTGCTGCAACAGTAAGCTACAGTACACCAGAATCAGGCAGACCACCCGGTGAGCATATGAAATGTTCAGATGCTATGGGGTTTCCAGTGTGCAGCATGCTTACTGATGCATTCACCTGTGGCATGGCTTTGGACTTCACAAAATAGAAGAAAAATTTAGAAAACTGAACAGAAAGCTAGCAAATTAACTGTGCTAAGAAATATTTCCAAGTGCTGAAGCTTGATCATTGCTTACTTAAGTTGTTAAAGTCATCCCCAATTTGGGATTGCCTATGTTAGTGTTTTGGTGTGTATGAGGAGCAAAATTTTATTTCCTGACTGACATTCATGTTCATGGGACCAGGCCAGAATGAGTCTGCACCAATGTGCAGGAGTACAGGGAGTGAGGATGTGAGACACTGAGCATGACTGATTACACTTCAAGGTTCTGCCTAATGCACTGCCTGAACCCTTAACAGAGACAGTGACTTTTTGGCCCCGGAAAGCTGTCATTCTCCCAAACAATTCCCAGTTGTGGATCAAGAGATAGGCTATTCACTGTGTTCTGCTAGGTTGTTTGGCCACTGTATTTTGGAGCAGCCTTAATTATACTTGTCTCCTCTGCAAGTTACATCCAGGAGCAGAAAGGTACCAAGCATTTTTGAGATATTGAAACTAAAGTGGTTTCAGGATAATATGTGGGACAAGGTCTCATTTGAGTTAAACCACAGCACAGGGTAACCTCAGTTCTCCATGACTTGAATGTAGTGAAAAGTCCTTCAAAAAACTATTTTTTGAAAAACGAAAAGTAAATCAAACAAGTTGCCACAATCTGATAGCATATTTGTAATGTAAAGAAAACTGGTTTTACCTTTCCCAGGATGACACTCTAGGATATGATGCTGTTGCCACAGCCAAAAACCCAACCCACTCCAAACCAGAACAAAAACACAAACCAAACCAAACCAATCCAAAAAAAGTTAAAAATTACAGAGTAGAATTAGAATGGAGGATCAGGAGAAGACACCAAAACAGCTGTCAGCAGAGGGTTGCATTTCCAAGGAATGGGCACAGGCAAAGCAGGAAGAGGCACATGAGCGAGGCATGCAGCTCTCACAGCCTTTTTATGGTAAGCAATCATCTTTTGCTCATGTCCTTGAAGAAAGCACACAAACCTCCATTGCTGAGTACTACATCCAGCTTGGAACTCATACCCAGTCTATTGCAACTTTCCATGTTGATTGATAGCCATATTGAATGTAAACTGGTATGTGAAGCAACTTGGAAATTGATGAAAAAAAAGAAAATTAATTAAATCATAAGGTTTCTCATGAAACCTTCATGAGCATTCTCTTTCAACTTTGCTTTGATATGTCTTCATCCCTTAGATACTAGATATTATTTTAGGTTTTTTGGCTTTCATGGTGTGGTTACAGATGAGGATAAATTAGGCTTTCTTTTTTTTTCCTCAAGTGATAGTTTTTCCTCTTTGTAATTCTCCATAATTCTGTGTTTGGCTTCCTTTATTTACCCTCTCTAGTTTATGTTGGCCCCTGAATTCTTGATTTTCTAGGTATTATTGCATGAGAGGACGATTGCAGCTCTAGGATTGCAATTATTTTTTTTTCTCCATGTCTATCATGCCTGAGAATTCAATTACATTTAGGGATCATAAAAACCACAACAGCATAAACCGAATATTCAAAAACGTAACTACTTAGTTGTTCAATAACATCTGACCCATAAGTATCAGAGTACAGCAAAATAACAAAGGACACCCAAAAAAAAAAAAGACACAATAAGGCATAAAATATATCTCTCAATAGTA
>JAWWEW010000088.1:56328375-56346376 GCA_035583185.1 Anabacerthia variegaticeps | reverse complement strand
AAGAAAGAAAGAATATTCCAAATGAAGAGTTGTTTAATGTGAAGAAATCTTTTTTTTTTTTTTTCTGTATTCCATTCCTGCAGAAACTTTAAGATTCTTTAAAAGTATGTTCAAAATTATGTGAAGGGTAAAATTATGAATTTCCCACTTGGAAGAAAGTGGCTTAAATTCTATCCAATTATTTGCCATGGCAACCAGCTAAACACAAAAGGGCTGGAATGGATGTAGAGTACTGCCTCTATAATCATCACTGTATGTCCTTCAAATCATGGATATGCAGCACCACTATCCCAATCTACTTCAGGGCCATAAACCTACATGGTAATTATATGCTTTGGAACACTCCACTTAAGTGCATCAATAATATAGTGAGTGAACATGTTCTTTAATTCTGCACCTGTAAATGGAGAAAAAAAATAAAGAAATAGCTCTATCAGAAAATGGGGGGGGGGGAAGGAAATTAGATCATTACATAATTTTTAACCTACTTCCTGATATATCAAGTCCTGCAAATTGCTAATCTTAAATTATCTACTAATAATCAACAAGTAAAAATGCTGGGTATCTTTCAGAATTATGATTCAGGTTTCAAAAACCAGTGAAAATAAGAAACTCCAGATTAAGGACTTTATCCCATCAATAGCTTCTTTGCCATGGAGCTTGCTGTTTTCACCAGTGGATTTTGACTACTGAATTTCCATGAGCGTGTAGGGTTGTAATTTTACAGTTCAGCCTAGTGACTTGCGCAACCAGGCCCCATGCTGCGACATATGTAGAGTCTGCCTTGACCTTCTAACATGTGAGTTTCTGTCATTATGAAGGAGGAAATGCAAATTGCTGTTTGGATTTCAAATGTTTTCTGAGCAATTTGGGCCTGGATTGCAGGCCAGGAGATGTGAGTTCCTCTCTGGTTCTGCTACTGAGCTGTTAAAGCTTAACCTCTGAATGCTTGTTTCTCCTCCTGCTTTTCTCCAGTTCAGTGTTTGGCTTGTGAACTCAGTGGAGAAGGAACTGTCTCTTATTTTCTATTTGTACAGTGCTTTGTACCATTGATCTCCACTATGCCTCTCTGTAGGTGTTAATACAAAATATGGTCAAGATAAACTTAGGTCACCTTTGAAGTTTGTTGCTTCTGTTTCAGGTCTGTCAAAGCCTTGTATGTCCTGGTTTATTCTTTTTCCAAGTGTATTAGCTGGCTCATCAAAATATATTATTAATCCCCATGAATCTTGCCTTGCTTATATTTTTTGACTAAACAGCTATAAGGATGATAATAATAATTAATGATAATGTCTAACATCATTAATGCTACAGTTACATCTAATAACATTGAGCTGAATATTATATATTACATGTTTTTTGGGAGTCAGCTCTGACTGAACATTTGGGTCTAGGGCACAATGTGCCAGTTTTGCATCTACATCTCTTGAACAAGCAACTGTATTTGTAGTTTTTTTCTTAGACAATGAAAGGGAACAACCATCTCTAGGCAGGGTGGAGCTGACATAAATGAAAGACTCAGTAGCACATCAATGCAATTTAGCAGAATCAAAACATAAAACTAAACTGAAATGCCCTTAACCTTCTAAGACTGATTAATCATACCCCAGATCTTGCAGATCATACACAAACTTCTAAAAATGGTTTTCACACTTGTGAGACAATTCTTGTTTCAGGATTTTGTATTTTATGTTAGATAGTTAAGAGTCATATCTTCTGAACTGATAAGACTTAATAAAAACTCAAGATATAAAAAAATGTACGTGCTTAAAACTCACAGTTCTGCAAAAATACTGAACCTGTGAAATCAGTGTTCTTTAAAATGAAAAATATAGAAAACAGATCTGGCAAATATGATAAACAACAGTTCCAGAAACTTCATGACTTCTAAGCAGATATTCTGATTTCTGAGAAATAGCTTGAGCACTTTAAATCATTGATATTGGTATTTATTTATCATAGTTAGAAAACAAAATAATGACATAATATGGGAGAATTCTCCTCTGCACATCTCTTCTACATCATTTATAAGACATTAGAAAATATCATGGCTTATGCATGCCTCTTGAATACAAAAAATAACATACAATGAGAAGTCTGTTAATGCTGGTGCCTATCTCTAAAGCTCCCCTAAAATAATTTTATTTCTCTACAAAAATGGGACCTCTGGCAAAAATATTTTAATATATATATTCTGAGAATATTTCATGAATATTTTCTTTGGTTAAAATTTTCCCATCTACAATATAACAGGAAGCAAAAAAAAAAAAAAGCCCTTAATATACATTATTTATGCCATTGTTTCACTTTAAAAAGCCTACAACAAAAAATCCTTCTTACTTGGTAATATAGTGTTCACAACTATTTTATAATTAAAAATTGTTAAAGATGGAACAGGAATGCAGTTGAATATATATTTTACCTAGCATAAACTCTGATAAGCTGTGTTTTCTGTGGCTCTCATACAATACATATTGTGTATGAAGAAAACCATTAGAGTTTTATGAGGAAATTTGAACTGCCTGTAAAACTGCTGGGGGCAAAACAAGTTGGATTTTTAACAACAGAGAATCAAACAGAATATGTGGTGCTTTCACTGACAATTGTCACTGTTCCACATTAAAATGGGATCTGTTTTTCTGAAGTAAAATAAAATTCAAAGAATTATGACATTTATTCTATTTGTTTGAAAGTCATCATCAACAAGATTTATTTTTCCCCCTAAGACATATTTCCATGCGGTTTTTGAAAAAAAAACCCAAACCAACCCCCTCAAAAAAGTAAAGTTCATGTGAAGTCTGTTTTATCTATAAGATATGAATGTAAGTGTCAATTTTTCTACTCAAGTACTCACAAACTAATAGTTGCAAACTCCCTGTAATAATCACTATAGCAATTACACAGAAATTATATTTCACATGCATTCTTCACTTTATTCTGAAAATTCCTATGACATTGTACAAGCCACACTTTCGTAATATCTATGAAAAAGATAGCTTTTCTTTCGTGTATCACCAAACACGATTGTGTGTTCTTTGTGTTCTCAGAAATCACATCCCAAAGACGTGACTTCTTGCTGGGCAATAAGACTTAATTTCTTCAGTGCCATCCAAATGGCATATGATCCCTCCTTATAACCTTTAAAATTTCTTTATATGATCACTCCTTTTCATACAATCACTAATTTATAATTTCCATTTGCCAAGACTTAGCTTTGGCAGGCTTCTCAGCTCACACCAACACCTACAGTCATGGAGTGGGTGGCACTGAAATTTCTGTAGGGCCACACACCTACAGGGCGTGGGTGTCTCCCAGTAGCTCTTGATCTGGACCAGGTGTTGGGTGGCTCTCCAGCACTCAGCATTTTGGGATGACTCGGTTTTTGCTTCTTGTGCAGGGGCAAGGCATAGGGTGGGTACTTGTACACCACCCAGTTCAGACTGCATCACTAAGCAGGGATGACAGCAATTGCTTTGAGCCATCCAGGCAAACTGTGAAGGAGAAGGATGCATCAATGAGATTTAGTTTTATTGCCTCATCACAAAACCACTTAAAAATCCCAGCTACTGTTACTGTGTTATTTTGTTTCTTGATTATATAGAGCTCACCAGTAATTTTTTCAGAAGCGTTTCTTCACTTTATTATCTTTATAGTCATGACCACCATAGACGCAGTGAGGAATTGCTAAAGTTTTTCTAAGTAGTAATATTGAATGTATGAAATAGGTATATTTGAAACACACTCACATGATAAAAACTCTACTCCAGTCCTCCAGGTTTTTTTTTTTTTTTTTTCCCTTCCTGTTGTAAGTCAGTGAATATTTGTGAATGATTGCTTTCAGTAAAAGAGGATTGCTTAGTTACATTAGTATCTGGAGAAGGGAAGTAGAAAGAAGGAATGGCTAAAAGGATTGTAAGAGTGTTGTTTCCTTAAGACTTGCATATTTTTTCTACAGCTAAACCAATTCTCTGCATTATCAAGCAGGATCTATGTCTAACTGATATTACAGGATGACACTACTCACACTATGTTGGTTTTGTGAACTTATATACAGACATATGGGACTAAATTTCTGTCCACTGTTTAGAAAACTCAGCCATTTTGTGTAATGTAACAGCCATGCAGGCCTGTCAGCCTTGGACACTGAAAAATTTTTTTGTTGTTGAGATGGTAGTGTAATTGTCAATTAATCAAATAACGTCAGACAACAATTTTAACCAGCTCCTTCTTTTCCATTACCAAAACCTAAATGTCAGAAACTCATATCAAATTATGAACATTGACATTATTCTGAGCAAGGAAAAACATTTCTTATTATCTGTCTATTTAGTATTTCTTATTATCAAACCCTGTAGTTCTAGTTCATTTCAAGAGAACGATAAAAGTAGCAGAGTAGGGCAAAACAGTTAATTCTGTCCTGGTGTAAACACATACAGCAAGATTTGATGAGTTTTCACCTTGGATGGATTCTCAGAGATTAATTGTAAGCTACCACAACTGGGAAGTTTGTTGTGGGAGCACCAGTAGACTCTTGGCTGTATCAATACAAATGATAGTTCTGTAACAGACAATTAAAGATATGCACAGCAGGGAAGGAGAGCTAATGCTTGAGATCCACTGTCTAAATGATCATAAATTCCAAGCTCTTTGCACTCTAGGACAGTAATTGGTAATGTTAAAGTAAGGTAACTATTAATAATTGCCAGATCACTTAATTTGTGTACCTCTGTAATCTTAATTACAATCTCAGCAAGATTGTCACCTTTTGAACAGACATGACTAAAGAATGAAAAATCAGGTCTATAGGAACTATCTCTTGGTGTCATCTAGTGGTTACTTTCCCATACTGCAAAAAGGAAATTGTGTGTGCAGTTTTGTTTATATATATATATATATATATATATATATATGTATAAACTCACATGAACACACACACACATGTATAAAATATGTTTGTTTCTGATTGAGTGGAGTAAAGGAAGCTGCTGTTTTTAGCAGACAAGACAAGGGTAGCCTTTCTCTGCACTTCACCCAGGCCTTTTTGCTGTGTCTTCTTATGAGGTCAAGACACATTGACAGAGAGCTCAGTTAGCATACACTGGTGTGAAGGTGCTGTCTGCTGCCCCTTTTAGCCTGCTTGACTGAGTGGCTGGGTGTTGTTAAAGGACATCCTCTGCCAACACACAAGGTATTTCCTTATGGGTGACTGAGTAGCACTAAGGGGATGCTGACAGATTGAAGTGACATGCCACAAATCTGATTGCACATGGCACTGGAGGAAGACAGAGCTAAAAAGAAACATTCCCTGTCCCTCTTGCCAGCTCTGCCTCAACCTGTCCTGAGAAAGGAATGGTATATGGCTGACAGTGAAACAGTCAGCACTGTAAAAAATGCACTTCCATGGAGGTGCTGAAGTGCCACTGAAAAATAAGAAAAAAAATTTTAATATAACTCTTAATTTTTAATATATCTCTACTAATAACAGAAAAGGCAATAAACCTCTGCATAGAATGGGACTGGAATAAACCTGACAAATTTTGCCAGAGATGCTGCTTAGGAGTATACTTGATATCCATGTCTGAAAGTCCTTTCTCTAGAAGAATAGGCCTTAGCTTCAGTGAATTGTCCATAATCATTCCACAAAGACTGTAACTGATTTTGTTACAACAGCGAAGAGAGACGGAAAGGAGATTTATAGATCATAAAAATTTTTATTGTAAAAAGAACCAGAATAGGCTCCATCTCTGAGTAAGAAAACTCAGTTTATATTCCTTGCATTTTAAGCCATGATTTCCCAAATTTACACTGATTTTCTAAAATATGACTTCATATTCACCAGAGTTTTGAGCACAGTGCTACACAATAATTTTTGGTGGAGTTTATTGAGTGTTTAGCCCTATAGAAAATATTTTGAATATTGATAACAGCTAATTTTTATTGAAGTTTAGCAACCCTACCTGTACTTTGCCCAGACAGTTCTGAATCAATATATGGATAACATCTGCTATACTTCAAAAAATTGATCAACCTTGGTCGAAGCTGAATACAGTATTCAAATAACACAAGTATATAAATGTATTGCAAAAAAAATCTTCGCTTTTCATAGTTTTCAAAAAGTGTTCTGATTATGGAAAAAATGGGAATATGAAAATAACAGATTGTTTGAAAATTTGTAAAAAACGTTGCTTATAATTTTAACTGAACTCATTGTTTGGGAAGATACACACAGAATCATGTTCCTTGGCTCTGCCTCTTAGCAGGGCAAAAGAAGCAAACACTAAGAAATATGATTTATTAGACATTTTCATCATGAGGAACAGTACAGATTCATCACCAAGAAAGACTGCTACTCTGTCTATCTCCAAAAGAGTTCTGGACTAGAAATAAATGGAAAAGTATGAGCAGCCAGTCACATTATGCTCCAGCTGACAAATAGACTCTAAGGAACCACTAGCATAAGCCAGAGAAGCATAGAAAAGCATTCAAGTGCTGGAGACCTGATTTATTCTTCTCCTCACACAGCTACCTGGCAGCTTATGTCATAGACGTGAGATTTGCCAACACAGTTTGAGAGCCTCCCAAATGAGCTAAACATGGGTTCTGAATCAGTGTATCTATAGTTGTGGTTTTGGCTTCCATTTTAGCATTTCAGTGGCTCATAAGAAGCCCCACTCCAGGCTGGAGTTCAGTAGCATTATGCAGGGCACATACATCTAGCATCTAGAGACTTTTAAAAAATTCAGCCCGAAATGCTTTTACATTTTAAACCTGATTAGAAATAACTCATTCAGACGGATGTTATGCAAGGGCACTAAAATATTTACTGCTCTGTATAAAAATAACTGCTCCAAATACTGAATTTTAGCTGTAGGTAGAGAGGGAAACTATCCAACTAAACCAGTAAAGAAATTAGAAAGAAGAAAAATTACATAACTACATATGCTCTATCAGGCTGATTGAAATTCACCTCTAAGAATATTTTTAATCTTGTTAAGGTTAACTTATAAATAGTCACTAACATCTTGACTGCAGCAAAGCATTCAAGCAAAACTTTGTCTCTTTGCTTGAGTAGTCTATGGTAGCCAATGAATTTTTATATGTGTTTAAAGAGAAGCACACTGTTACTGCTTTCATCTTCATGTCTTTTTTTTTTTTTTTTTTTTTGAGTTGGGGATTGTAACAGCAACACAAATCTCTTCTTCAACATGAAAGAATAACCTTACAATATTATCAGAATGCATTTAGTTATGAGACTTATTTCTCTCCTTATTTCACTTTTCAGGATATTATTGAAGTGATATTTGCTATACATACCAAGGCAAAAAGGTTACAGCAGTGCCAGGATGTAGCACAGGCCTTACCCTTGTGCATGCTCCCACTAGTCCTCGGCTTCTCAGTGGAAAGCAAACTCCATGATCCACCACTGAAATTGTGGCTAGGCTAGGAACAGCATGGTGGAAGAACCTAACCCACTATGGGAACACAGTCTTTCGTTGTGGTTTTGATCTGGTGATACAGCTGTATTTTAGCTTCTCTATGGTGCTATTAATCTCACTTTAGATTTAAAAACAATTAATGAAACATATTAAATAGATAGGTTCCATAAAATGGGTACATATACATCTACCTATTCTAAATTATCCATGGCTACACCTATATATTGACATATAGTTTTATGAATGATTTTAGTAATTTCCTACCTGTGTGTCACAATTGCAGACTGGTGTCTTATAAGTTTTAATGGAATTTCACTATGAAAACAACCTGAAAGCTATTACTTGGAAATTTTATTTGCAAAGTCAAAACTATAAAAATGTCCAGAGAGATGGCAAGAATAACAGGATTAAAATCTTGATTTAGCATTTCTTTCTCACTACATAATCCCTGATATAATAGTTTCTGAATGGACAAACTGAAATTTGGTAGAACCACATGGTTTTTACACCTGAGACTGAATACAAGAACAACAGTCAAGGATTCTGAGGTAACAGGAATTTAGAAGACAAGATATGTAAGAGGGGAGAAGAATATGCTGAGTTGAAAGGGACCCACAAGGATATTGAGTGCAACCCTTAGCCCTCCACAGGACCATCCTCAAGAGTCACACCATGTGTCTGAGAATATTATTCAAATGCTCCTTGAATTCTGTCAGGCTTAGTGCTATGACCACTTCCCTGGGGAAGCCTGTGGCAGTGCCAAATCACCCTCTGGGTGTAAAACTTTTTCTAATATCCAACCTACACCTCCCCTGACACAACTTCAGGCTGTTCCCTCAGGTCCTGTCACTGGTCTCTACAGAGAAGAGATCAGTGCCTGTCCCTCCTCTTCCCTTGACGAGGAAGTTGTAACTGCAATGAGGTCTCCTCTCAGTCTCTTCTCCAGGCTGAACAAACCTCAGCTGCCCTTCGTACACCTTCCCCTCAAGGCCCTTCACCATCTTCATTGCCCTCCTTTGGACACTCTCTAATGCCTTAATATATTATATTGTGGTGGCAAAACGGCACACAATATTCAGGGTGAGGTCGCCCCAGTGCAGAGCAGAGTGGGACAATCCCCTCCCTCGCCCGGCTGGCGATGCTTTGCCTGATGCCCCCCAGGACAAGGTTGGCCCTCCTGGCTGCCAGGGCACTGCTGACACATGCTCAATTTATCAAAAAATAACAGTAAGAGAAGACACATTAAGTAAATGCATGCATAAATAGTTAAGTACTATGCATTGCTAGCACTACTGTTTAATTCTGAAAAATATCAGAATACTCACAAGCTCCTATGATTATTTTATCTTAATTCAGGCATTATCTTACTATCTTACAACTAAACTGTGCAAAGCTGAAAACCTATGATCTTTTGCTGTTGTTACTGCCTGTGGGAGATTTGCAGAACTATTTAAACTATATATAAACACTTTTTTTTTTCATGTGCATGCAAACTAATTTTATCTCATAAAATTCCATCCAGAGATATAATTTGGTCACTAACTGCCAATTCATATGATATAACATGCTCTTATAGATTGACAAGTTAAAGCCTTAACCAAAATTTATGTAGAAAATTATTACTCAGAAAAATATGAAAGTAAGACTTTGGATTTGTTTTAAGAAAAAAACCCCACATTTCTCATAGGTAGACCTTGGAACTGTCTAGACAGTACCTATTTGGAAATTTTGACAAAAATAATTTCTATCAGGACTTAAAGAGTGCCTAAAATGCAACAATTAATTCAGCCCTTGTTTTTATTTGAAGACACTCAGTTCCTCCTCATCTAAGACCCTGTAAACCAGTAGAAAATACAGTAAAATTTCCTATTTTTTCTGACTGGAAGAAATATATTTTTTGCTGCCTTTCTTTGCTGCTCCACCATTTTCTTCCACTCTTTAATGTACCACTTCCAATAGGGTTGTTTTACTGCACTTCCCAAATAGAAAATTAGGTTAAAGGAACTCTACTTCTTTCTAAATGCAAATTTAATTAAGTGCTGACCCAGAGGCAATGTGATATAATAAGAATACTTTTGTAAGTTTTTCCCTATGTAGCCATAACCTGATTTTTCTTTAAACACAGAGCAACCAAGGTTATAACTCAGGAACAGAAGTACTAACCCTTTTAACAGTTTCTCCTTTTTTTTTTTTCCTTGTTTGTTTTTTGTTTCTTTATATATATTTGTTTAATCTAATGTTACAACATAGTGATAACAAAAGTCTGTGTCTTGCCCACTTTTTCTTTTCACGTTTAGCACCTCCCTGTGTGAATAATCTCATTGGAACTAAAAAAAGAGGTATATTTCTATTTCCTACATTAGAAATGAAACCCAAAGGATTAATCTTTTTGGTACAAGCTCTTTGAGTGAAAATATTATCTGTACTGTGATTATTTTCTGGTCATTTGTGTTCATGAAGGAAACTCTATAAAAATTCTCTCTTCATAAATTATTTAGTTAAGCTCTGGTTTATCCATGTTGAAGCCAATCTTATTGTGTTCTCTCAGCATGGTTGATAAAGTGGGATTTTGTTGTTTATTTAAAATTCTTTGCCTCAATATTTTTCTTAAATGAACGTGTCTCAGAATGTGCAAAAATTATATCTTCTTCCATCTACTTCTGTTCTTGTATTTCTTGCATGCAGTGTGCTCCCCTGTGCCTATTTACTTGAAGAAACAGATACACACTTATTTTGATATGAATATCTTTTCACAAAATCAGTTGGTTTTGTTTGGTCTGCACTTGATTGATTAAAGTCCAGGTATGTGAGGGGCCTGCAGCTGAAGGTATCTTTAGATTTGATTATCTCTACATGTTTTGCAGGTCCTTAATTTCTCAGATTTGAAAAAATGTTTGTTGATAAAGCCATTAAAACCATCAATTGAAAACAAATCTCCTTAGATTTTGGAGTACATAAGTAAAGGTCAGATATTAATAGTCTAATTCTTCTCATGCTTTTAGAGTTCTAGAAAAGTTGATCACAATTGGTACCAGAACAACCAGTAATAGAGTCCAAAAAGAATCCAATTTTGTAGTTAACAATGGTTTTTTCAGCCTTTTTTTCTATCTATTATTATGTTTCATAACATAGCAATTAAAGTACATAGAAATTAAAACTGTGGATATGTTTTAAAATTCCACTTAAAAAGAAAGATGGAGTCTTTGTGAGAATCTACACCTTCTTTTTCCCCAGCTCTTACTGGTTTCACTAGTGTCTGCCTGTATCAATCATAGAGAAAAAGACTTGATATGTGAAAAAAAGAAAAAAAAAATTCAATCAGCTCTCAAAATTCTGGTGTCTCCTTGCTTGTACACATAATGAAGGACTCTCTGCAGGTGAACATTGTACCCTTCCTTAATTAACTTAACCTTATGACAATTTTGTCTCTTCAGAGAAATATCTTAAAATCTCTGGGACAATTTTCTCAGTGGAATGGCATCAGATTGCACCAGATTCAAGTCACTGTTTCATTGTCTACATTATATGTATATGCAGGAATATTAGTGAGCACTCTGGTACATTAGTTTCTAAGCAATTGAATATAGTTCCATACCTTGTCATTTATGAAATCCACACACTTGTAAGCAATGAAATCTGTATTCAAGTGTATCATAAATTTGATTTCTTTCTGAGACTAAGCATACGCACTTATTCTTGCAATCATAATGTTTCCTCCATTTTCTAAATTAGCTGAATCTACAAAGATGTTCTACAGTTATATGTAGCACATATACAAGACGAAAGTTTTACAACTGTTTCAGTTCACAACAAATTCCAGCACAGGAAGGCCCGAAAACTGACTTATGCTCTCTCCTTCTTTTACTAATGATAAATCTGAGAAAGTAAAAAATCTAGGCCACTAATCTGATAAACTGAAATAAATGTATATCATATCAGAGCAAAATGTGGTCATTTCACTAGATAGTATTAATGTTTATTTATCTTGAAATACAAAAATGCATACTATATTTTGGAAAAGAAGTGTATATGCATCTATATATGCACATATGTATAAATATATATCCAATTTATGTATGCAGAGAGCGAGAGACATAGATATAGAATTATTTGTTAATAATGTCATATATACAGACATATATTTTGATAAGATGCCTTCTCGATTGCCGCTTTCCAATGCTAACAAGCCCAGCTCTCAGCTCATAAGAGAGATGATCTAGTTCCTTAATCATCTTTGTTTCGCACTGTTGGACTCAATCCAGCAGCTCCATGTCTCTCTTGTACTGAGGAGCCCAGACTGGAAACCAGATGTGGCCTCATCTGGGCTGAGTAGAGGGGAAGGATCACCGCCCTTGACCAGCTGGCAATGCTCCTCCTAATGCATCCCTGGATACCACTGACCTTCTTGGCCACAGGGACACACTGCTGGCTCATGGACAGCTTGTTTGTCCACCAGGACCCTCCAGGTCTTTCTCTGCTCAAGGTTACTCCTCCCTAGGTGCAGGACCCTGAATTTGCCTTTGCTGAATTTCAGTCAGTTGTCTGCCCCTCTCTACATCCTGACGAAGTCTTTTGACAATGTGAAAGAAGAGCACATGGCCCAGTAACTAGAAGGAAACACATGAAAATGTTTTGGGTTCTTTCCTCCTTACAAAATATAGAGCTCAATCTTCTCCTAACTAATACTGGATTGTTGTTTGTGTTTGCTAACAAAACATTAGTGGATTCCATAACTACTCTTAATCTGCAGTTGCACAATCAGAAAGAGTTAAACACACACACACACACACACACAAAATAAAATAACAAAGTTACTATAAGAATTCCCAATGTAAAGAGTTTTAGAGTTTTGCCACAGACACTATACTTACATAGTTATTGATTTTTAGGCCATTTTGCATTCAATTTCTTAATATGTCTAAAATATATTTTATTTTTTAATCCACATTGATAAAAATGTGCAAGTTTGGATAACAAATTATCTTGAGCTTAGAGTCACTCTTGATCTTTGAGCTACAGTATCTGATGAAAATCAGGATGCTAACGAGCATATTACCAGGTAGACCTACAGCTTATATAATAATATAGACACAGAATTTTTTTTTTTTCTTTTTTTTTTTTTTTTTTTTGTGTAATAGTAAATCCCTGAGCACAGTCACGGCTAAAGAACTCCAGCATGTCCTTTCTCTGACAAATATGATTAGTGCTAATTTAAAAGTTTGCCTGCTGTCACTGTGACCTCAACTGACCCCTTGATTTCTTGAGTTCAAGTCCAATTAACCTTTGGGAAGAAGCACAACTGCTCTAACCAGACAAGTCAATAGAATCCAATAGTAATCATTTCATTTTCTGGTTTGTCAAAGGGCAGTGGTCCCACCTCAACCGTTTCACACAAAGGTGGTAATTTATCAATGTTTAGAATGATCTGTACTGGACCATACCCAACCCTCTCTCAAGTGCACTAATCAATTAAACACTCTGTATCTCAGTCATGCCACCCTGTGTGCTGCCACAGAAGAAGGCGCCAGTTGAAAAATTACTCTCCTCTTGTGATATTTGCTGGTTTAGTTTCAGGAATGAAAATATTGATATACACTTCAAGATCTTGTTGCCACAAGAGGCTTGAATTAGATCTATGAAGGTATGGTGGGAAAACTCATCTAGTGCGAAAAACTATTTCTCAGCATTGTCTGTCTTCCATCACCTCCTTGTACATGTGTGGCTGCTGCTGAGTTTATTGAGAGTTAGCCATAGCATAATGGAGGGGCAGAAAAGAGTCCCAGGAGACCAGAAGGAAAGCAGGATTAATTAAAGTTGAGTGTGAGATTAAAAATAAGAAGAGGAAAAGAAAGGCATGAAAAAGTTCTATTACTTTCTGTCTTTTAACTCTGACTCATTTGGGAGAGCAGCCTCAACTCACACACAAAAATAATGTCACCAGTGAATGGCTCAGTGTGCAGGGGAGAGATAGTGATAATCACACTGGTGGCAAAACCGGGCTGATACTTCAACAGTTGTCTGAGCCTGACTACCTGAGTATTTTAGGCAAGTGGGTGAAGGCAAGCTGGATTGTGTGGCAGGGGCTTGCAAAGTAAGGGAAAAAATGGTAGTAGGGTCAGGTCTCAAGGTTCAGTCCTGAGAGAAACTTCATAGTGATTTATGTTTTCCAACTTAATGATCAGTCTTTGTTTTGGTCTTGTGAAACAAAAAGGAAATAGGACTTCTCCTGATATTTAGGAAGGCTGAAATTAAGTTCTTACCACAGCAAGCAAAGATTAGAATTTTGGATTCAAATATGCACCAACAACCTAGATGCTGAAATATGAGGACTTGTACTTAATGTCACAGTGAAGAGAGAAGTCCCACAAATATTCAGCACTGGCCAGTGTGACTGAGACCTAGTTCAGAGAAAGTCTTTATGAAAGTTGCATGCAACTGATGGGAACCACGAACACATTGAATCTTTCATTGCCTTTCCCAAGCTAATTGTATTTGCGTATGTCCATTCACATTCCTAGAACAGAGCTGAACAAAGAAAAGGTAATTCTGGAACTTAGAGGAACGGACCTTATGCAGTAAGTGAATAAAAACTGAACTCCTAACCAGGTGTTTGCTTAAATAAGAAATTTGATTCCCAATTAAATGTTTTCTGGTTGTTTAATTTGAATACGATGTTTTTAATACTTCACATACCTAAGTAATTTTTCATTGACTTATGAATTCATTAGTATATAGCAATATTTGACAGTTATAAGATAGAAACTCTAAATTTTTCATTTGTTAAGAGCAGCATCAACATTTTATTACCAAAGCTAAGTTTGCAATCATAAAAATTCTCAAAACACAACTAAAACTATTTTAAATTTATCTGTCTCTTGATTATTGTCATATAGAATACATAAAGATAGTAAAAGGAAAAAAAACCCCTTTAAATTAGTTTTGCAGTTTCCTACTGTCCTATATTAAAGGCAACCTAATAGAATTTATAGGAGTAGAACCCTTTTAGGCAGCAGTCTTTGTATTTTTTATTAAGTCCATACTTGCAGAATCTACTTAATGTCAATTTTGTACAATGGTTACACTGTACAGAGTATTTTATTTTAAACCTGCAGGACACAATGATAAATTGATAATTGACCCCAAGGCCATAGCAAATAAAGAAGCCCTGTTTTTCATTAGTACAGTATTACATCGTTGTTAGGGGAAAGGAGAGTGATGCTAATTGAGTATTGAGGAGTTGCACAATTAAGAAATCATCCATGGTTTTAATTTCACATGTTTAAGGCTACAAATTTCCTAATTGTAAGCAGTAAAATAAGATAAGATTAATGTGAATACAATTATATAAAGCTTCACCATCCAGAAGCAAGTTACAGCCCTCTATATTTGACTACGTATTCACTAGTGGTATAGCTGACAAATCTACTGCACTTTTCCTTTTGTCCCTCTGCTCCTCTAAATCTGTGGTATTTCCAAAGGCTTTAATTGTCATAGAATCCAGAGGACAAATACCGTGCTGTTTGTTAAAAATGAGAGTAATTATTTTAAAAAGAAACTCTAAAACCTCATGTTGTGAGTTTATTCTGTATCAGGCTTTCTTATGTTAAGACCAGGGCACCATAACATTTCTACCAGAACCAAGCTAATTCTGTGATGAGACAACATGGAATCATTCATGGTGTATCAGTAACTGATTGTCATGTTTGTGCAGAGTTTCCCAAGTGTTCAAAATTTTAGGCCCTTCTCACATAGGAAACTAGCTGTGACTAAGACTGCTTAAGGATGCTTTAATTCAGCTCCTGATTACTTCTTTTCCTCTCCAGCACTTTTAGATTCCTCTAACTCACACTCACACAGTTGTCTAAGTGCGGTTTGTATTTTCCCCAGGCTTAAAACGAGGCTGTGTTTGTTCCTGAATTAGACTTCGTTCCACAAAGGCAGTATGATAATTATTACAGCAGCACAAGGTCCCTTCTTGGTCTAGTGAAGCCACAGACTGGTTACAATGGGAAGAAAGGGACATATCATGACTACTTTGAAGAGTAATTCATTTAGAGCAAAATATTTAATAATATAAAAAGTAAGTGATTCAAAAATATAGTGTAAGATTTAAGAGTCAGACAGTAATATGTTCAGGTCATTCAAGCATTGATAACACCATCCCAAAGGAATAAAAAAGTTCGAATGTAATTAAATCTCTAGAGTCTGAGAAGTCAGTTAGTGTAACTTATTTTGTCACATGTGGGTAAAGCAGAAAATACGAAAGTATACAAAGTACCATAAGAGTTTTCCCATGTGACCTATCCCAATCTACTAATATTAAATGTAAAATTCACAAGAGGAGACACAGTCGCTAAAACAAGTAAAACATATCGAAGGGGGAAATGCTTAGAAAGGTTATTTTGATGATCTATTGAATTTCGTAATTAAAAATACACTTCAATCATAAGTCATGCATAAATTTGTTCAAACTGGATAATTCAGAGAAGGATATAAATCAGATCTGTTCTGAGTAAAATATAGCTTTACAAGCTGATCTAGAGAAACCTCTTTCTGGAAGATAATAAAATTTTATTATTTAGTACAGGTTTTGGTTAGTGATACTATAACACAATTCAGTATTTTTGCATTTTATTCTATAATGTTTTCTTGATTGATGATTTTTTGCCATTCTTTTGTCATTCAGCATAACTTCCAGATCTAATCTATCATGCATTTGAAATCGGATTTCAGCTATGAGTGTCTTTTCTTTCAGTACTTTACAAAAATTAGTTCCTTTAGAATCATAAAGAACAACATTACCATAATGGGAGAATTAATATTTCCATTATGTGGAATACTCTCTTTAAAAGAAGAAATTACAGCCTGGTATTAAAAGTCATGTTATGGTGCCTTGGAAACGATGCATAAAACTCCTGACTGGTTCCAAAGGTGTTCAGCAGACCCACCAGCTGTCTGTGACAGACCTTAGGAGATTGGGAACATGCAGCCTGCCCACTTGCCCTGTCAAGGTCCTTCACTGAGGAAACCCTAAGAACCAACACAAGAATGCAAGTACCAGCTAGAACACTCTGCCTTGGACCTACCCAGAAAATACTTGGCATATGGAATGGAAAATTCTCTTATTGTAACCAAGTAATGCATAAGAGTAAGAGAATGGTAAAGGAAAACCATTTATATTTCAAAGCAACCCTTCCTTTCTGACCAGCATTACTTCAGGTTTGCACAGTTTATGATCTAATTCTGAATTAAATTCTGATCTAATCAGAACTAAGGTAGTGGGTGTCATGCAGCTGTTGTTAACTCATCACTGAGATTTCTGTGGTAGGGTTTCAACTGTGATAAACAAGATACTCAGGTGAACGGCATCCATAAATCCATGTCAAGAAGGCTAGTCTCATCTCAACCCCACTCCACAGTTAGATCATGAAATGAAGGGAAAATAAGATGAAGCCATTTGAGATGCTCTTAAAAGATGATCCATGAAGATGATGGGCACCTACACACCACTATTCCCTGAATAATATTTTAGTTGTTTTAACAGTATTGGACATATCTGGCACTTTTCTTATAGTCTCAGCTCCAAAATGAAAGGTATTTGTAGATGCATAAGGAATGGAAATTAGACTCATATGTACCATGTGTAAGTGCACAGTATGTTTAGAAGTAGCAACTGTCTTTTTTTTTTTTCTTTTTGTCTTAACATACCTTTTAATGTGAATAGAACATATGTTCTAGGTGAATAACGAACATGTAGAGGAACCATATTTGGTTCAATGGGAAAGCTATATCATGTATTTCCTGGGATGCAGAATATTTTATCTCTTGCAACATTATTTTGCATAAATTATGCTTCGAGCTCTCTGCTCATAAGGCAATATGACACCAGCGATAAAGAATATTTTCCACCAAAAGCATTTCAATGTTTTGTTAGCAAACTTTGAAAATACTTTAAGGATAGTAATGGATGAAAATACACACTAGTAAATATATATTAAGAGAATATCTATAAGTGACTAACAAAATGATCTTTGGAATAATTGTTTTATGTACAGTAGTTGAAATGGATTAGCAAACTATTGCAATATATGTTACACGAATATGAGAAAACTTTATTTCACTAGTGGTCTGTTCAAAAAGAAGGGTTTGTGTATGGTGCATTGTCTTCTAGGATCAAAGTGCAGACCATTCAATCCATGGAGAGTATGATAGCCACAAACAATTCAATTACACTGCAGATTTTACCAAACAGCTCTCTTTAGTAGACCTACACCTATGCCAAGCAGGGAAAAAAAAAAAAACAACCCAAAAGTGTTCTGTCCTTGTCTTTGGCTAATCTGTTGTCTCTGTAATAAGTGTGAAATCTCTAAATAGGTGCACACTTAGTACCAGCAAACAAGCTGCCCAGAATCTAATTAGACAAAAATGTGGCCATCTGTTCTGCATTATCATGGGGCTTTCTCACATGTATGTTGTCTCATTACTAAAAGGCGGAAAGGCAAATTGAATTGAGCTGGACTTCCTCTTAAAGTGGGATCAGGACATGAAGCCAGACCCTTGCTGTG
>JAWWEW010000088.1:56306225-56328275 GCA_035583185.1 Anabacerthia variegaticeps | reverse complement strand
GCTGTGAGCCAACAAAGCATCACTGGGGGAAAGTGGGATGAGAGAAGTTTCTTTTTTCTACAGCCACATGTCCAGTGCTTGCCATGAGGCCTAAAGGGGTGCTAATACCATTGTTTGGCACAATGCAGCACACAGTACAACCATATAAAACTTCTTTTCAATGAAAATTGTTTGATTTTTTTCATCATCTCCTGTGTCCCATGTCTCTTTATTGCGATCTGTCTGCTGCGGTATGCTGCATTTCATGCATAAATCTTGTTTAATGGAAGGAGAAAAGTTTCACTAAACCTAGCTTTTCTTATAAAAGCAAATAGAATAATGTCTAACTTTTAATTTTCTTTTTTAAAACTGCATTATAATATTTTGAAAATACTACTTCAGGCTACATGCTACTGAGAGTAATTTGTATGGAAATAGGAAATTTTATATGAACTTGCTTAGATATTTTCTAATCACTTACGTGATTAGTACTTAATACTTACAAGCATTTGTATATTTTCGCCATACATCAGCATCACTAAACTCTATTGTTTCAGAGAATAAGAATTTCTAGTGGACTGTTGCTACATTCTATGATTAGAAACAGAGAAGACTTATTTATGGTTGTGAATACTAGAAATGAAAAAATATTTAGAAAATTAGTGGGTTTTGAAGATTAGGCAGGATCAGTGCAGATATACATTCAAAAGTTGATGTAAGTAAGGAAAAATTTGAATATATTTCTATCTTTTGCATAGTTCTCATTGCTGGAGTATTTAAAAACACCACACATTTTAATTTGTCAATCCTGCTCAAAGACAGCTCCTTGAAAACTGTAGGACTTGTGTGGCAGGACATCCAGAGGAGTGGTACGAGCCCACTTTTCCTCCTGTTGCCAGGGACTAGTTGCCTCACTCTCTGGAATCTGCCTCATCTGCTTTCCTCTGGTGCTATGACTTCTCACTGATCAGATTAACAGATCAACATAAATGGAAAGCAGATCTGCTTGGGATTCCACAGAGGCTATTTGCATAATTTTTACGCTAGTGATAGGCAGATAAACCTGACTATAGGGAAGAACATATTTGTCCCCTGGTTCTCTGCCCTCTGAACAGAAGGGACCTTGTACAATTGAATCAGACTGGATCCTCCTGAGCAGCCTTCTACTTTTCCAATACACCTGGTTATATTCCCTGCTCCACCCTGATGGCATACTAACCAAAGCAGGACGCTTTTTATACAATGACGGTTTTGTGAAAATGGAGGAAGTGGCCAGTGAATAGGACCAGAAACAAAGCTTATTTAGGACAGTAAGGAGCTACATGTTTTTGCATAAGCTAAGCAGAGCTAATGCCACTTACAGGAGTGAATACGCAAATGGATTTGAAGACAAAATGCAAACTATTTTACAGAACGGATAAGAGGAATGCTGTCACATTTAATTTCCAATATTAACATTTTTGTTTAAAAATATAGAACCAATGAAACCATAAAATATCACAATATTATGTCTTCATAGGGTGTGGAGTCTCTTTTGAAGTGTAGAAACAAAGTGGACACTGTGTCATGAAAGGTAGAGGAAGAAAAAAGAAGAGCAAATTGACATATACAGGTGAGGAACTGGAGACATTAAAGGAAAAAGAAACTCAGAGAGAAACACAAATTTTCGTTTGGAGAGACCCAAATTTAAAATTGTTTTCATGATGGATTTAACCATATACGTTATGTAAAAATCCAAAATAATTTGGAAGATTTCCTTGTGGATTTTTTTATACATACCCCCATTTCTCCTGGACTGACAATGGCTCTAATAGCTGCCATGGAACAAAAGCTTCAATGCCATAACATGACCAACAAAAATAGGAGTTCTCTTTAAATTTTGTTATTTATCTTTACACATTTTCTTATTTCTTCTCTTTTTAACAGACATATTTAATACCGTTTGGTTGCTCTGATCTATATATTGGACTAAAACATATCCCAAAGTACTGGTATTCACCTTACATGCATACTCTATGGCTACTATATATCTCTGATTTAATAAATAATTGCTTTTTACAATTATAATATGATCCTCTTCTGATTCTTGTATCTACCCAGAGTACAACCAGCATGAAGGTAGTACAAAACCCTGAGTTAGGTACTCGGTGTCTCTCAGTTGAGATAATATTGAACTTAATTTCACATTTTTCTGTCATGTCTATACAATGCATTTCTTGTGCATGTGCTGTGCAAATCATTAAAAAAGTTAAACAATAATGATTTTCTTTTTCATCATCTTATTATTTTCTCTTTATTTACAGAGGTGGAACTCAAGGCAAGTTTACAGCTTCCACATAAATACTCATTTGCCAAAAGAAAACAAAATATATTTTGCCTTTAGACAATCTGCATTGATATATTGAAATAGCAGGGAAGGGGAAAAAAAGGCTCATAATGCTTCATTAGTTAATTGCGCAGAGCACAGCTCTTTAGGGGTAAACAAGTGAAGGACATTTGCTGAATGGTCTATGCCCATCATGCATATTATGGCCTAATGGTGCTAGTAATGGTAGGAGGCTCCTGGAGAGTCATCTGTCAAATTAGCACACTGAATTATTTATTGCCTCAGAGTAAAATTGTGGAAGGGAGCAGCTGAGATCCATTCGCAAGAAAATGCAAGATAAAGAGCAACCCCTCCCCAAAATTATAGTACAACTGTTTTGCATGTTCAGTAATGTCATCAGTATTTGTAAACGTCAACAATATTTAAATAATATGCATCTGTAAAGATATTGGGGTGTGCTTCCAAGTTCTAACAAGCAATAAATAGTATACATATACATCATACATATATATTATCTTTGTATATCTACTGCAAAGACATGAAAATATGTATAGACGATTTCCATAATGTTCATAATCATTATAATTTATGTTAATGTAACAGTGGTTACACTAGTTTATACTAGATATTGTATACTAGACATGAAATGTAAAAACATATATGTGAAATATACATCATATATAAAATATATTTTATATATTTTAAAAATTAAAGGTTATAAAATGAAAGTGTACAAATGCATTCAATGCTATGCTTGGAAGCACACTATTCTTTCTCTTCAAATCTCAGTAAGTTCTTAACATATACACCATATTAAAGCTACTTCATAAAATGATGAAATATTTTTTTAATTACTGAAGAATATATCTCTTACTGCAACTGCATCAAGACATTATGAAGATATGTCTGATTTTCCAATTCATACTGTGTTAAAAAGAGTTGCTGATGGAGTTCCTTACTGATAATAATTTGAAATTAATATTTTATTGCTCAATAAATCTTTTTCCTTCCCTTCTGTCTTTATCCACTGCAAGTTAAAGTCATCATAACTTTCCAATGCTTCTAAAGATGAATGGGTACTGTGAATAGACCTTTGGCCCCTGATGTTTTAATGACACAAAAATGTCCTGTATTTTAATCACCAGTCAAGCTGTACCTCTGCTTTCCTCAAAGTTTTTTAAGTGAAACTTGTGATGTGTGACACTTTGAAAACATATGTGCTATGAGTCATCACTAACCTGTTGAAGGTAGTTTAGCTTGCATCTTAATTACTTTGCACAGTACAATTCTGTAGGGAACCGAACAGTCCTATGAACCATTTCACCATGGATTTCAATGGTATTCCACAAAAAATACAGGTAAACATGTTGATATATGCTCTGCTGCGTTTCAAAACACAGAACTCTTATGAGAACGTTTATGGATCATTTATTTGCTTTTAAAATTTGTCATCTCCATTTCAGTATTTCAGACATTGAGTCTTTAGAAGAGGATATTCCCCTCCAAATGCATAGATTTGTTCACTTAATTTACTGGCTATCCCTAACCTCTCCATCTTCAGTTAATCCAGAGAGCACCAATACCTGTGTTTTTCTGGTATCAGAAATTCATTGTGCTGCTACTTATATTTGCTTTCCCACGATGGTATATAGAGCTCAAAGTGGGATTTTGGAGTCTTTCTCTAATAAGACTTATTAAATATTCCTAAAGATTTTATAGAAGTGATTACTATTTAAATGATAACTTTGACTGTTTCTGTAGTTTGTTTTCCAAAGACAAAAACAGCTTCCAGGGGAAAAGCAGGATCTTCCAAGAAGGAACACTTTGTAACTTTTTAGCTGTGTTGTAGAGATAGTTCTTCAGACAACTAGCAGATAGTGCACATCAACTAGTAATGACTACACGGAGAATTTACTACTTCAAAGATGTTATACACTTGAATACATCTAGAAAAAAAATTAGATCAGATTTTTGAATACTTGATTTATTATTTTTTTTTTTTAATTTTTGTTTCAAAATTAAGTTCAAAGGCTCAGTACTTCTTGTCCTAAACATAATTTATTTCCTCCAGTACTGATATTTTTAAACTTCCGTCCACACATCAGGTACTGGGAGACCAAGTACTTTAACTTAAGATGTAGAGGAAGAGAGTCTCACTTCTCTTCAGCACAACAAAAGATATGCTGATAGCCAGCATCAGAAATACCTCCTGGAATGAGTCCCATGTCAAGAGACTTAGTTAAAGGAAGGATTTATAAATAATATAATATGTTGATAAATGTCTGCAGATTAAGATTGATAGTCATATTGATGATCAAACTTATTGTGACATTTTGAAGAAAATACCTGTTCTGAAAACATTTTTGCTTCTTTTATTTTCTCAAACTTTATTCTTACATGTATGACTGTTTCCTTTTATTTCTTCTTTTTTCTTTTTCTTACTCACAGATTTGGGGAGGAACACACTAATATACACACACACCTACACAGTTTATAATGTTGAAGTTTTTATCTATATGCTGATTTAAAAGGTCACTGAAATAACATTTAGGAAAAGAGAGCATATGGTTACTAAAAATATATCCTATGAATTAGCACTTTAAAAAATCCTACCTCTTAGATGTAGACTTGCAGCATTTTGTTTAATGAGAAGTATATTTGTATAGGAAGTAAAATTAGCAATGATCATTGGACAAGAATAAAAGAAAAAAACTATGTCTGTATCAACCAGCTAATTGTTCCTCAATATTTCACATTTACATGACTTGACTTCTTGATGATTATTCATTTGAATATACTTTCTGTAGAAATGTGTCCTTAGAATAAAATATGAATTTCTGAAGGCCAAAGATTTTTACCTGTCAATCTAAAAATTCATTGTAAGGGGGAATAAAATTATATTCCACTCCATGTTCACTGCCTAGCAGAGAGGAGAAACCACAGAAGTAATAAATAATTAAATTACCTTCAAGAACATATGACAAGTAGACCACCACCTAAGTGCTGGAGCATAGGTGATGTTCAGCAGTTCAAGTTCACCTAAAGCTGAAAGGAAAAAGGCCAACAAGTAAGACATCACTGCTATTTATTTTTCAGTAAAAGAGAAAAGGATTTTCAATGGCAGAACACCAGTGAAGCAGCTGAAGTGGCCAAGGACATTTAGTCCTTCTTTGATTAGCATATTGTCAGCTATTCATCTCCCATAAAGGTCTAAAGTGCACGTACTCTAAAGAATGGTTACATGTGTTTGGAAAAAAACCAACCTGTGACTTGTAAACAGCTGGCTTCTGCCCAGGATTGCCCAGGGTGTCCCAGGAGCAGAGCCTACTTTATTTATTTTTAAAACTATTATTCTAGGAATAAAAAGGCCAAATGACAACTGAAAAGTGTCAATTCAGAATTGTGTTAAAAAAGTCATTTGGAAAAGAGCAACTAAGGCTCTACTTTGTGTAAAAAATTATATGTGAACCATAGGCAAAAAAGAAAGCATCTTTGTAATTTTAATTATCATCTGAAGTTAGCTTTGGAAAGAAAATTACATATATATAACAACCAATTTTTACAGTTTTATTTTGTTGTCACAAGGCTTAGGTTCTGCCAGCCTTTCTCCTAAAAAATATTACTTTGTTTCCAGAAGCCCTGCTGGAATCACTCAAACCGTGTGATGGCAGCTATTTTGCATACAAGCCTGGATTAATGAGTTGCCATGGAGCAGATACTGATCTTGGGATAGCCGTATGCTGATGACTGGTAATATGGGGTTCACTTTTACTGGATCATGTAGTATCACATGTTTGATCTGTGCTATGCAAGGATACATTACAAAGTCATAGTTTATACTACTGTGAAGTTTTCATATTGGACTTGTGCTGTTGCAGGACAGCCACCAAAGCCAGATAAACATAAAGACAGGACAGTGAGTATAGCACACAGGTGCTTTATATCCTAAGGCTACAGTTCTTTGATGAAGGTGCAGTTGGCTTTAAACTATTAACATGTTACAGTTGCAGTAAGTGCATCTAAATGGTCCGGTTTGCTTAACTATGAATCTGCACCCAAACTCCTGTTCTTCAACTCTGTGCGTGGCACATCCATTAACCTGTACTGTGGTTGAAGGTTGTGTCTATCTCACCTAGAGAAACATGGATATGAATGAAAGAGTGGCTTAAGCTTGAACTAATCCCTTTTAGGAACTAAGGATGTGGTACCGGCCTGTTTTTTCCCAGTCCTTACTGGGTGATCAAAGCTTCTTCTGCATTGCACAGCACTATGCCACCATATCTTTGCAGTGCCCTGCAAAAATTAATGCAAGAATTTTTGAAGAACAGTTCAGCTGGTTAAACCAGTTATCAATGACTATTAGGAGGATGGTTATTATTTGATATAAAACACATTTTGAAATTTGTTGGCAAGGAGGCATGTTTGGATACCCCAACATGCAACTCTCCATTGAGTCCTTGCAACTGAAGTTAACATTTATAGAAGTTTATGTAGTCTAAATGTCCAATATTACAATAAGATTGCTCTAAAATTATGTACTACTGGATTATTCTGCCTATTGAAAGTATAGCAAATATCCACAGAGATCCCAAAGGTTCATGACAACAAAATGACAATGAAGAGTAGAGAAGTCAAGGCATTAGGAAAATACTTTTCCCTGACCTGATCTGCACTCTCCTTCCATGTTTAAAACTAGAAGGGTCCCATAGAAGTGGACCTCTGCCACAGCCCCAGAGCCAAATGTTGTAAAGCTATTTTTGTGTAACTGCTTCATGGGAGAAAGGAGCACAAGAGTTACATTAAAAGATCAGATGAAGCATACTCTGGCTGTGGAATTCAGAACAAGCAATATGTTCAAATGCTTTTAAGGACAAAGATCATTGCTGCACAAATAGCCCTCTTCCTGTATCTTTCAATAATAGGGTCAGGCTTGATTGCTCGCATTTTTGGGGTTGGTATAAATGAATGTTGCTGCTCTTTCCTGTTCAGTCTGCACTGTGATCTTTAGGAGAACTTAAAACATTCATTCACGACATACTGCGAGTTGCTCAAAGACCTCTAACTGTCCATTAGCCATCATAGCTTACAGTACTTAGTTGCCCGCAAGGCAAGGTCCAGCTATAGGGCCTGTGATGCTTCAAGGATCCCAAGACTTTGACAGCAAGAAGTATCGTAGGAAAAAGAGGCCAAACTACCAGGGAGGACCATCTTCTACTCAGGGTAGAAATTAAATGCAAATGCCCCAGAAGAGATTTGACAGCAACAGCAGATACCACGCACAGACAGCCAAGCCAGTATGGATTTTCTGGGACCTTTTAAGCATATAGTAAAATAAGTCTCTACACACAGAATATTTATTTTCTAAAAATATAATGTACATAATATATATCGTATATACTATGCATATTATACAACATGCATATTATATATATTAATATATATTACATTACAAAATATGTTGATTTTTTTTCTCATAAATCTACTTGTTTACTTTCCAAAGTGTTCTTGAGTAAACATAGAGGAGCACTGAGTGATAAATATATTTGTAATTTTGTGTCCAGTATATTTTGTGTGACTCTTAAGAGATTCTGCATGGTTAGTCTGGTACATTTCTTTCTACTTTAGTATTGTTATCAAAAGGTTTAAATTATATATTTAGTTACTTGAGGCTGCAAAAAGTTACCATTTAGAAATAACCTTAATTTACGAAATACAGTAGTTAGTAGGATGTAGTTTTGTTACATGGAAACTCATGTAATTTGAAATAATTATGTAGTTGAACTCATGTACAACACTGTGGATATTTAAAGGGTTTATTGTAAGTATATATATAAAAAAAGATTCAAACCATGTATTAGAAAATCCATTAATGGACTGAATTCTTAGGACTACAGTTACTTCACAAAGATAGCTTATACACTTCTAGCTTCTACTTTAATTCTATTGATAAGAACAGTTATTTATGAATCTCATTTTTTACAATCTGCCTCTTAAATAACTTAGTAATTGAAATGCCCCTTTAATTCAAATGTTCATATAAGTACACCAGTTATATAAATGTTTTCTAACCAAACACATATTCTTGAATACTTTTTGGCTTTTGTGAAGAGAAGATACAAAGATGCCTTTAATTTCTTTCCTCCCATGAAAGGCTACCAAGAATATCTCTGTCGAGGTTTCTAGCATTTACTACTGATTTTGTTATGTGCCCAACTCTGTTTATATTAATTGATCTTTAAGTATCTAATCTAAAGCAATAAAATGAAGGCTTCCTGTCTTTTGATTTTGTAAGGCCTATTTTCACACAAATAAAAAGTAATACAGTTTAATAAAATACACTTTTAGTCATTGTCTGTAAATGAACCTGAGTTGACAATTTTGGAAGAGGTCAACCTAAAGTAAACAGTTCATATCTGTGGTAAATTAATTATCAGGAACAGATCATTGGACACTATGGAAATCAGAAATTTTTTTAGAGACTTACTTGATCCCTCCTTAACCAGAAAATAGCATCTGACCTAGGTAGTGAAATTTATCACAACATTTCAATTAAAACTTGGCAGCCGCATAAGCAATACACTGCAATTTTGCAACTGACCTTATTGCAGGAAACATGTATGAGAGTGGAGGCTCAGGTAGGCTGCCAGCTCTTCTGCGAACATGAAGGATACACACCACCAGTAGTAATGGTGGTGTTTGAGATCTAATAAGAGCTTCATTACCATTTTTTCTCAATAAGGAAATTGCTGGTTGCCTAATGATGTTGGTAATCATTCAGTATATGTTTTTCATTTCTAAGTGCGTGTACATTAATATTAATGGGACTCTGCTTACATCTTGTCCTTCATGATGAATGAAAACTATCTAATATAACAAATAACTATTCAGTGTTCTTCAATATTCAATATGACAAGGAATAGAGCTAGGTTAGGTCTCATTTTATGGTACCTCTCCAAAAAACAAAGCAACAGTCTTCATGAGCCATGTCATTTGTGAGGTGATGTTTCCATCAATATTATTTTCTCTTTTACTAAGATGGTTATGACAGTTTTTCTTCATGGAGCATGCAGTGTCCAGGGGACAACACTGATTTCACAGGATTGCAGGGCTTCAGGTCTGCAGGACTGCGGTACTAGAGGAGGAGGGCCCCTTTAAAGATATGAGCCTAACTTACTCTACTGCTTTTCCAGCCTCTGTAGCTCAGAGAATAGTACATCACACACTTGCTGCTGGTCATCACCAATCATTACAGCAAGGGCTTAATTGTTGATAGGAGTCAGCAGAAGGGGGGAGTGCAAAATACTTCAATTTTCCTTCAGACAGTAACAAATTGTATTAGCATATCTGCTAATGGGAAACGAGGGTTCATGTCCTGTGGGGATCTTAGAAGAAAGGACTCACAGGATAGCTTGAAGCTGTCCTCCATGCTCTGAGACCTACACTCAGCCAGGATTTTGGAATATCAGGTAACTTCTTTTATACCCTCCCTAACAAAATGTATGCTTTTCTTCTGACAGTCTTATCTATCAAGCCTAGTTTTAGGTCATTAGAGTTTTAAAGCTAAATTTTCTTTGATAGTTTCCTCAACTGTTTTTTATATTTGAAATTTATTCTCTTCAACGACTTTTAAAACTGATCTTCAAATACCTCCAACTGATCCTTCAGTGATAAAGACCTCTACACACACATGCACACACATACACACAACTTCCAGTACTAGTGAAATAAACTCACTAGGAACAATTCTCTGCAATTTCTATTGTTACCCTAATAACCCATGTTCAGGTTCCACATACCAGATCCTCCCTCCCCCCCACAGGCTGTATTCTGCCAGGTGCTTGCAGGCAGAACTGCCGTGAACAATGGAAAGTGTATCTCACTGAAACTTTGGCTATGTTATAAATCAAGTGCTTGAGACATATTGCTTTTAACAATTTGAAGTAGTAGCAGCTAATATACCACAGGTGTGCATCAAGTAGTATTATGAGAAGCCAATGTTTAAGCAAGAGGAATGATCTTTGTCTTTGGTCAGTGAATAAATTACTTTAAATGAGCTGAGTTTTCATTATAGATTTATTCCTGTCACAACTGGTTGCAAAGAGATCATACAAAAGCCTTATACTAAAATCTCATGACTTGTATTTTGGCACTCTGATCAGAGAAAGCTGGCAATTTAAATTTTCTCAAGAACAGCCATGTTTAATACTTCATATAATCATTGAATCATAAAATTGTTGTTTGGGAAAGACCCTTAATATCCTCAAGTCCAGCTGTCTACCATCCTTCTTTGCAGTCAGTCTAATTTTATTCAATCAATTATCATTTCACATTTTTTGACTGATATTTTATCATGTAATTTCCCTTTACATGTACAAAAGAATATATATAAATATTCTTTTACCAATAAATGTGGAAATTTTCATATGAATTTCCAGGAAGTTGTCATACCTTTCCAGCTTGATTTCAATCACTGTTTGGATGTCAATCATTTCCTGAGATTTTATATTTCAGGATGCTCATTCTGTATAACTTTTACCAGCATATGGGATCTCACCTCTCCATTTAAGTTATTGGACTAATTCCTGTTTAAGCAAGAATTTAATGCAGGAAGTTCTTGTGGCTTATATCATTTAGGGGTCAGAGGACTAAAGTGTGCTTTCCGATTTTATAATCTTTTCACCTATAATTCAGATAATACTGAACCAAGCGTAGACTCAGCCATGTTTTTGCAGAGTCAAGACACACAGTGAACTAATAAGAATGTGCCAACAAGATGGACAGAATCTCATAGTACAAGAAGATCAAAGCATGGAGATACTTTACTCCACGTGCTGCAGACCATAAGAACAATCACCTGCTGTCAGAGATGCAGGTGGGATACCTGAACGGTTCTGAGAAAGTGTGAAGAGGGTAGCTTTGAGGCATAAGAAAGCTGGGGGACTGTCTCCTTCATGAAAGAGGGCTGCTGATTTTATGGACAACATCTTTTGAGACCCACCGTGGGATAGTTGCTGGGACTGATTTTTTACCTCTGGTAATAAATTAGAAATATGCAGGCACTGTCTTCTTCTACTGGAGTTTGCCAAAAATTTGGTTAGACAGATGAATTTTTGTAGCAAACATTTAAGTCTGAATAAATCCATCTTCTGAAACACAAAGAGAGACTGAGAAAGAAAGAATAAAAAGAGACAAGAATGATACTTCAGTGTTGGACTAGGCTCATTTGCTTGGCTCATATGGTGAGCTTTCATTCTCTGTTACTCCACTTCAGAGCAGTAGGTAAGCATTCAATACAGTATCCAGGGAAAATAGAGGAGTCACTCAGTGATTCAGATTGGATTGCTGTACAAGGCAATAAAGAGTCATGAAGTGATCCTGCTCTGAATATCTCACTGAACAGACTCCAAAGTAATTATTTTTGTATTCATGAGCATTTTGTTCCAGCCTAGCAGTGTGCTAGTACATTTTTAAACTGATTTCTCCTCACCTACTGTCAGCTTTAGAGAATGCATATTTTTTTTAGTTTAGCAATGTCTGGGCTTTTTTATTCTATATTAAAGAAACAATAAATCACGGTTACAGATGAAACAGCATGTTTTCACGTTCTGCTTCATAAAAATCACCCTAGAGAGGTCCTGTTTCCATGGGAGACATTTTAGGCAGTGTGTGTATAGATACTAGTATGCCATTACTAAGACAAAAGCTTGGAGGATCTTCCCGCAGGACAAAAGCTCTGTTTTCTTTTGCTGTCTTGCTTTATTAGATTCTATTATTTATAATGTGATTCACACTTGAGTCTGAACCTGTGCAGGCTAAAAAGTGTGTTATTGTGTACAATTATTATTGTCCATATTGTATCCTGACTATGAGTGTTCCACATGGAGATGTAAGGGATAAAAAAATTGCTTCATTATCCTTACATAGAGAACATAAAAGCCAGCCTTCATCTGGTGAGTGGAAGATCTGCTTCCTTACCTGCTCTCTTGGGCTTGCACATCCATTAAGTAGTCATTGGATAAAATACAGAAGCAGTCCTGTGAGCAGAGCTGTGGTCCCTTACCTCACGAGTGCCCTATTCATAGAGTTAGAGAATCCAACTCACTCTTGTGAGCTCTTTCTGGCTGAATAAATCTTGAATTCCTTCTTCACAGTGGTACACCTTCAGCAGAAGTTGTATGCCTGCCTTGTCTCCCCAGGCACCTTGTATTCTGATGGCTTTAATACAAATGTGAGCAACTATATCAAGGGAGTGGGGTTGAATCTGCATCTCTCATTGTTCTCATTGTTTTGAGGGGGACTTTTAGGGTTTTTTTGTTTGATTGGGTTTTTTTGTTTGTTTGGTTGGTTTGGGTTTTTTTGGTTTTTTAAGATCTTGATCCATTGAGCTGCAAAAACAGCTTATGCTTTGATTGTACTTTAGATCAAAATGTCTGACATAACATTACTTTAAAAATAAGCAAATCATGTTTGAGAGTCCACTCTTGAAAGGTGGACACAAACTTGAGCTTCTCTAAGGGAAAGCTGGATGTCTGGGAAACTTCAGAGTCACAGAGTAGTTTAGGAGATTCAGATACCTCCATAGTTAGCTGGCAACTGAGAAGAGAGTCAGAGTTTATGGTTTCAGTGTCTAACTTCTGTTCTAGTCTTGCTTCCTTAAAATCCTTTACTAGATTTGGTGCAAACATAGTGCATTCTTCCTGAAGGACCACTATGATTTTGTAGTAGAAGTGTAGCAATGACCCTCTGAAGAAGATGGAGAAAGCTAACCATAATGCTTTGAAAACACGCTTTTACTCTCTTGTGAAATGGAGTCCACCCTGTCTGTGTGTGACCCTTCTTGTTCCCAAAACCCCCTGGGAACACCCTTATTAGTATGCAAGAATGTACCTGGGCAGGTTTATGTGAAAAGCCCTCTCATTGGTCTTTTGCTAGCCCCTTCCCTATTTGCTGTTAACCCTCGGTTTTCATTGGTGTGACTCACTTCCCCTAAAAATCCCATAAAAACCCTGACCGTGGGAATAACCTCTCTCTCTCTGTTTCCTCTCCTGTGGTGGTGTTTAGAAACAGAGTGTAAAAATACTGGAGTAGAACATGTGCCAATTATTAACTTCTTGCAATTATATGGGAAAGAAATTAATTTTGTCACAGCCAGAAATCATTAGCAAATTCTTAGCAATTATTTTTTAACCAAATGGTTGGAGTAAATATTAAAAAAGTGATTCAAAATTAATTCTTTTTTGATATTACATTTTCATTGTAATAGGCATTTACAACTTTCCAATACTCATTTTTAATATCATTTTAGTGAATAGTTTAGAAAAGATATTTTCTTGTTCTGATTCCATTAACACTTTTAAGGACTCTTAAAAAAAATCCCAACTTATGCAGTTTATTTTTGCACATGAAGGCACATTATCAAGACTTATATACTCTGGCACCTTGCTGAAATAGCCATTTCTATCAGGAGAGCATGCAGAAAGGTGTGAGTCAAGTGAGGAGAAA
Source organism: Anabacerthia variegaticeps (assembly GCA_035583185.1). Classification (NCBI taxonomy): domain Eukaryota; kingdom Metazoa; phylum Chordata; class Aves; order Passeriformes; family Furnariidae; genus Anabacerthia; species Anabacerthia variegaticeps. Next base: position 56,314,468 of record JAWWEW010000088.1, on the reverse strand, counting down.
CAATTATTATTGCCACCTCTAATATTGCAAGATCCTGTACAAGGTACTATTTTTTTAAACCAAGGTTTCTCCTTAATTAATCTACAATAAAAAAAGGTATTTTATCTGTTCAGGCTATATTGTTATAAACACTAGTATTGTTATTATTCTAATTTTAAGACTAATCTTCTAACCCATTATGCTTACTCATTTTGCAGACAGGTTTCCAGTCAAGTGTAGTCACAATGATAATATACTGAATGGATGCATTTAATGTTCTAGGTAACACATTTTTCCATAACTACCTCGTATTTTCCTGTTTCAAATATGAAGGATGGGATGTCATACAGAGGGACCTGGACAAGACAGAGAAATGGGTCAATGGGAATATCACGTGAATTAGTGCAAGGTGCTGCACCTGGGTGGAGTAACTCCTGGTATCAATACAGGCTGGGGGATAAGCAGATCAAAAGCAGCCCTGCTGAGAAGAACATGGGGGAGCTGGTGAATGAAAAGCTGTACGTGTGTCAGCAGTGTGTCCTTGTAGCTCAGAAAGCCAAGCATGTAGTGGGCTGCATCAAAAGAAGCGTGGACAAAAGGTTGAGGGAGGTAATTCTGCCCCTCTGCTGCAATCTGGTGAGACCCCATCTAGAGTGCTGCATCCAGCTCTGGAGTCTGCAGCACAAAAAGGACATTGACTTGGTAGAGTAAATCCAGAAGAAGGCCACCAAGATGATCAGAGTTAAAGAAGACCTTTCCTATGAGGTAAGGCTGAGAGAATGAAGTCTGTTTAGCCTGGAAAAATGAAGAATTAAGGGTGACTTAATTGCAGTTTTCCCATACCTGAAGAGAGGCTACAAGAAAGATGGAAGGGAACTTTTGACAAGGCTATATAATGACAAGACAAATCTATTGAAAGACAGTAGGTTTAGATTAGATATTAGGAGAATATCCTTTACTGTGAGGGTGGTGAGGCACTGGAACAGGTTGTTCAGAGAAATTGTGGATGCCCCATCCCTGGAAGTGCTTCAGGCCAGGTTGGATGAAGTTCTGAGCAACCTGGTTTAGTGAAAGGTGTGGGCCTGGATGATCATTAAGAACCCTTCCAATTCAGGTCATTCTATGGTTCTTTGATATCACTCTATACTGAGAGACTTCAGGAATTCTCACAGCAGGGGTCATTCTCCTCATAACACGACTGCTAGTGAATAGACATTTTGGCTGAAATTAAATAGGTCTTACTGAATGAAAAATGATACCCTGACTGAAAGATTGCAGATAAAAGTCCTAATTTAGGTAATAAAACATATTTGACCTCTACCCTTCACATTTACCCCATATATAAGAGAGATTTATTTTTATTTTTTTCGTATAAAATATTGTCAAAGATGTTTTGTGATTCTATGAAAAAGACACACTTTTGGGGTACCTGCTTAAGCATTTGGTTGTGCCCCTCTACTGGTACAATTAAAGAAAAAAAAAAGTTAATTATTATCAGTTCCCATGAATTTGTGTGGAGTTAGCACACTTTAATAAAAATAGATGAGGCCATAAACCCCAAAATTTTTGAATATCATAGCAATACAGGATACTTATTCATTAAAGTGAATTGGGACCATCTTTAACTTGTGATCCTTCAAGTATTCAATGAGATCAGAAACATGACAATCCATTCTTAAATGCAGCAAGTAGTGAACAAAGCAACAACGATTTTTCTGCATTTTTCAGACTGGATGGAAGTACTGTTCAACACAAGGAGCAATCTAGATGAATTTTGGCCTACATTCAGTCAGTTGTGTCATGAGCTGGACAGAAATCAAATCTGATTCATATTTGTTGTTCTTGCTTTGACCACATTAACTACAGGTGTAATTAAGTTTGCAATGAATAGAAGAATTTCACCCCCTCCAGAGCCCCCACCATCCCAGGAATTGGACTGTGTTTTAAAACAAACAAAAAAATTGCTTATACTAGTATTATCTTGCTGCTGTTATATATTTTTATATTCTAGTGAAGCTCACAAAAAAACTCACTGTGGTTTTAGAAGTAAATTTCCATCAGGAATAACAGCAAAATTATGTGAAGGATTGCCTTGTCCTTCTGGTAGACTGGGGTTCTTCTTTTAACCCATAATGTCACAAAGCAGTTAGACAAATTTATGCTTCTGTGTGCCATTGGCCAAGACATCAGGACTTGTTACAACAATATGCTGAAAAGACTTAACATCTCTGCAATGTCATCAGGTCAGGGTCCTGATTTTTTATTTATATGTAATTCAAATAAAACAGAACTGCAAAAGAACAATGCCTCCACTAAACCCTTTTCCATGTCATGGAGATGGGTGTATGGACATGCTCTGTGTGCCCAAAAAACTCAGAATGGTCCCAGTGATAGATCACATAAGGATCTGTCATTATTTCTCAATGACCATAAAAGATATACACATAGTTTGTGTGCTGAATTGGTAAGAAGGAGCTAGCAGCACAGAGAAGAGTGACAAGCATAAGAAAACTTTTTTATATAGACAGATGGTCTGTCTATTATTTAGTTAATCTATGCAGAATAAAAGGGGTGGGACCGAAGATATTTTATTGCTTGTTTACAAATATTTTCATTCTGGATAAAGAACAAGGGATAATCTTTTGCAGACTCATGATTCTTTATAAATTCCTCTTCTTATACATGTTATGCAGTTATCAGATTTGATATGAATATACATTTGGGTTGAGTTTTCTCAAAGACTATGTAATGCCTTAGACTGTGCATATGGTTCTGCATTATGGCTGAATACAAATTACAGAATAAAAACAAATTTTCATTCATTTTGACAATGTTAACACTTTCATACAAGGAACTTTCTACTTCTGCTTCCAGACTTCCATAATGTTTTGTGACAATGTATGCTACTGAGAAACCTTTTCTGTGATTTTAGAATAGGCTGGTGATTTCTTTTTGCAGTTTTCTTTGTTAAAGTTAGTTCCCTTTCATAGTACCACCGTATTTGACCACTCTTGTGTACAGAAATAAGCTGCTTTCATTGTTATACCTTTCTATGTAAGGAATTGTCTTTTTATACGACCAAAATCTTGCTGTGTCATGATGACCCAGTTAGTTCACTGAAGAGCCCTCTTCTGAAGATAGAGAACAAAGAAAAGTTTTGATTTGTTCACTAGAACAGCTACAATGACAACAAAGATGATACAAAGGAAGAAAATCAAAGAACATATTTTTCTATATGACATTTAAGTGATTTAAGTGGTGGTGTTTTGTGTTTTTGTTTTTTTTTTGTTTGTGTGTTCCCTTTCTCAATTAAGAAACAAAGAAACATGAAATATCTCCTGTCCTTTAAATGACTGAATTTTTTCTCCTCACTGAGAAATTTTGAGGTTTTTTTCATTATCAGAGATATTTGAGCTGCTGTCACTCTGTCATGGTATACAATGGAGGGAGAACTTGTCTGCAGATGTAGTGCCCTAATATAGAGCAAGCCTTAAGTCAGTAACAAATTTATATAATGTAGACTGCATCTTAGAATGTGCTGAATACACCACTGACTGCTGATCTCTGCAGACTGATTGATTTGCTGCTGATGCTGCTGTTCTGCCTGACAGTCATGCAAGGTAAAGATATCCTACTAAAATAGAGAACCAAATTTGGGCAGAAACACTACCAAGAAAAATTACTTTAAATAAATGCTCATGAAATTTAGCCACCTCCAAAGTTTGTCTGTAGGCAGAATTGAGTTTCTAAGTGTTGAGTGGACTGAGAATAAGGCATTGGATAAGTTGACCTTTTCAACAAAAGTCAAATGCATAATTTGGGCAGAGCTAAGTGTTTCTCCCCACCTACCTCATCCCTTCTCTCTCTAACTTGATTTTCCAGTAGGTATCTATTTGAATGAATATTTCAAGAGGTCAAGGTGGACAAAATTCAGTGACCAGCACAGTTTTGAAAATGTTCTATAGTCTTACTTGAATCTGTTTAAACTTAACTGTAATTTGGACATCATAGTCAAAAATTTTGAAATCTTTTGATACTTTCTCCTTCATATGAAATTTAGAAGAGTTGACCAACTGTCTTTTTAGAAAGTCTTTAGCTACCATAATACTTTAATGACATATTTAATTGGATCACAGCTTGAAGTGGTAGCAAACCGATTTTGCCCTTTTCTTTAACATACCTAGAAATCCTGATCTATATTCCTGATTGCTATTGAATTTTTTAGATTTCATTATAAAATCAATAACTGTTGCACATGGTAAAATAGTTTACAAGAGCTGTAACATATTGTGGACTTCTGAAAACATACTGAGCTCACTGAAGCCACCCAGGCAGCCAATTAGGAGAAAACATCTATTAAGGAAAAACAGGGCAGTCCCATTGACTGCTATTGATTTTCTCGGCCCTGTGAAAAGACAATCAATTAGATAAAGAAGGCTAATGTTACAGCTGCAATTTAATAACCCCTAAAGAAAGGAGGAGGGCTATTGATTCCTGACATGGAATGCAGAGCTTATTGAAATATACTGAACTTCACCTGTCTTATAATCAGGCCTTGAGGGAAGAAGAAAGTCTTTTGAGGACTCAATGTAACTTGTGGCATAGAATCTCAACTATTAAACTGGCTTGGTGATGTCAGACCTAAGAGATGCAAATGAAACAAAAGTTTAGAGGAAACACAAGCCCACAATTGAATACTAAATCACAGGAACTATTGACAGACGCTGTTTTGGTGAAGGTTGTTTCTTTTTTTCATACAGAAAGCACCAGAGTACCACCTGTCATTTTCAAAAGCAAAGTCAGTTTTGCCAACCAGCCGTGAATGACAAATAAAGCTTTATATGAAACACAAGGGCATATTATGTGCTATTGTGTGTTCTGCTAAGTGCTAATTTATCTGGCTTGTTCTCTGCAGCAAACACAGGCACAGACACATGAAACAATCCATCTAATTATGTAGCTATTTAGGAGTAAAACAAAGCAAGGTGTTTTTGTCTGAAACAGAAGGTACATGATACAACAAAGGTCTCATCAAAATCTAACACACCTAATGAAAATAAATGAAGTGCTGTAAGCTGTAACAATTTTAGAACAAATAAACTTTTGCCAGTTTTATATTTAGGGTAGACCCAGCTGCCTTTCATAAATAGCTGAGTACTTTCTTTCATTTTTTGATAGTCCTTAATTGGAAATGGCTAATAGGACTTGTGGCTTTCCACTATAAACTCTGGTCTAAAATACCTTACATAGATATTTTCTTTATGTTCTTTTTCTATTGCTTGTATTTGATCCTTTATCTGTCATTCTATATATGATTTTTTTTGTTGTTTTATTTTGTTACCAGTAGAGAGCTGCTGTTCACAATAAAGCAAATACTCAATTTCTTGAAATGCATGTATGCCTGTTTTCATAAATGGAGAGAATATAAGTGATCCTCTGTAAGAGGTTTTTTAAAATATTATTTTTTTCAAATATTATAGAGTATTATGGAACTGAAACCAAGGAAAATACAGTTAAATTCTTAAATAATTTAGTGATTTTTCCTGTTTGTATGAGTATTGATTATAAACACTCTTTATTAAGGTGATAATAGGGTTCTGGAAAGTCAGCGGACTAGAATAACAGTAAGATCAGTGTAGTCAAAGCTGCATGAGAAATGTGCAGTGTAACTCAAGACAGCTCTGTGTTCAAGATAATTTGAATAATGATGAACCTACAAAAATCCAAAACATCACAATAGAGCATTTGGAAAAACAGAAGAAATAGCTTAAACCAACCGAAACACATTCAGTTTGGTGACTTATTTTTAAACAGCCATAAAGTATTGTAAATAAGCAAAACTTTGTAGCTGCTGAAATAAAGAAAAGAACTAGAATTAATTCTCATAGTGCCACTAAGTTCCAACACTATTTCTCCAATACAATTTACAATGTAGTCCAGGTTCTGAGAGATGCTGAGCATTTCCTGTTGGTTCCCTTGGGGGCTTTGGTTATTGAGCATCTTTTAAGATCAGGATGCTCATAATGGCTCAATTCCACAGGAGGAAGTAATAAAATCCATCACTGCATGGATGCAATCATATAGATAAGATGCATCTTATTGTATCCATTCTGAAAAGGAAGAATTCACATAACAGACCTAAAGATTGGTTCAGTAGGTGTTTCATTACTAATAACTAAAGCTGTAGCTCAAAATAGCTTTTATTTTTTATTTATAAAATAAAAAATAACACAATGTGGGTAGCACAATAGGAAAGAGAGTCAAACCATACACACAAGCTTGCAGATGTAATTTTCAAAAATGCATAAAACCAAATTTTGATGCTGGTAACTACTATAAACAGTTTAATTAGCAAATCATAACAGTGTAAAAGACAATTCAAAGTTGACAAAAACAGTGAATTTAGCAATATATACAAGAAAAATATGTGCTTTCAAGGAACATGCTCAATTGAGATTTGCTTTCTCGAAGACTTCATGAGAAAAAGTTGGTACTTTCAAAGGATCATACTCAAAACTGGTGTGTTTAATTTGCCTTTAAAACTTAGTAAAAATATCTAAGTCACTGACTATCTTAGAGTTAATAACAATATTTTTCAAATTAAGGACGTTTTCCTTGTTGATTCAACCACATATTTCATGTAGAGCAAGGATAGAATGTAAGAAAAGGCTCGAGTGCTTGTGAACAAAATCCAGTTTTGAAAAATCCTCCAACTAGCCATTACTTGGTCCTGCAAGCCAAAATTCAGTTGATGTCCCAGGTCTGAAGTTCTGGTTCTTCTTCCAACACCACTTGTTTTGATAGGACTGAAGAGCTCAGTGGTTTTTCTGTGGCATAAAGAATGGAGCACCAAATAAAGTGGTTGTGTTTGGAAAGCTGTTCCCCACCTGTCTTCTTGTATCTATAACTCTGTGTACAAATATTCAGAATTTAGCTGGCCAGAAAGTCAACTAGTGAGTGTTACATTTTAAACTAGAAGGTTTTGGTATAGGAAGAGGAAGACCTTATCTCTGATCTCTGCCCTCAGACTCTCTTGTGTATTTTAAGTGACATAGCCACTGAGGAAAAACAACCACTAACAAAATCCATAAATAGTAGGGGGAGCAGAAGTTTGCCCCAGGAGACGTCCATGTTTACATGAATGCCATAACCACCAGGCAATGGAAGACTGCTTACACATACGCCCACTTCTGTCCCAGAGATTGTACACAGCTGAAACTGGAAAGGTAAGTCTAGAAGCAAAAGGTCTTATTTTCAGAAAAAAATATAGTTATTCTTCAATAACACTGTAAATAGTTAATAAGACAAACAACTAAGTGCATTCATTGCTCTTTTGCTGTTGAATAAAACTAGGATGTGCTTGAAAAAAATCTCTGAAAAGGAAGAGATAAAAGTATTAGGATGTCTGTATGTCACAGTCAATTAGAAGGTTACCTTCTTATCATTGCTGCTTATCATAACTGAAGGAAATGGGCCCTCCTGATTGGTAGAAATTAGTTAAACAAGCTTAGACTAGATTCAAGTGCCATCTGTTCACTGCTCTAGAGACACAAGTTACAAAGTCTGTATTAATGACTAGAGAGAAGGTAACTAAGAGGTTCAACATGTTTTGGCTTTTGATAGAAAGGTTTAGTTCTAAATCTGAAAACGTCTATTCTGTTCATAACATCTTCTTGTCCTTATAATTACTCTTCAATAGGCTATGTTTTCTTCTTTGCATTGTTAACAAATGGAGTCAGTAAGGAGGAAAATTATAGAAAGGGAATTTTTCAGTTGTTAAAGACATACACCTGGAGGTAGATCAGTATAGTCAGTCAGACCCTCACTCTGGAGGCTTGCTAATGTCATGGAAAGGTGTATTTCTAGAGGCTGACTGATCCAGTTCCAACTCCCCTGCCATGGACAGGAACACCTTTCACTATACCAGGCTGCTCAGAACTTCATCCAGCCTGGTCTGAAACACTTTTAGGGATGGTGCATCCCAGCTTCTCTGGGCAACCTGTTCCAGTGCATCACTGCCTTCACAGTAAAGAATTTTTTACATAATATCTAATTTAAATCTACTCTCTTTTAGTAGATTTGTCCTGTCACTACATGCCCTTGTCAAAGGTTCCCTCCATCTTTCTTGAAGGCCCTCTTCAGGTATGGGAAGGTTGCAATTAAGCTTCCCCTAATCCTTCTCTTTTCCAGGCTAAACAAATTGAATTCTCTCAGCCTTTCCTCATAGAAGAGGTGTTCCTTTTCTATATATAATCACCTTGGTT
>JAWWEW010000088.1:56275880-56306125 GCA_035583185.1 Anabacerthia variegaticeps | reverse complement strand
ATGCTTTTTTTAGTTCACACATTTCTATCAGATCCATTTGAAGTTAAAAATTATAGCCACATATTAGAAATAAATGCAATGCCGAGAACAACAATGAAACTCAAATGATAAACTATTCAATAATGTCCCATCTTTAAATTCCTACTGTATTTTCATCAAAGAGAGTAATACAGAAAAAAGGCCCAGAAAAATACCCAAACATTCAGGAAGCAAGTGAGAACAAATTGTTAATTTGTTCTGTGCATCACAACATAAACAAGTAAGAAATTTCTTGGTTTGTTTCAAACCCTTTTTTACCTCAGTGTTTCTGGACAACACTTGCATCTTTAGAAGAAGATTCAAATGCTCATATTTTTTCTTCTGCTCTCATATCAGATGCCTCTGCAGACCCTGTATGAAAGAATTTGAGAAATCAAGGAAAATAGAGCAGATAGGCGCAGGGGAATGATATAAGACAAGGCAGTACATTTGGATTTTTTAATTTTTTTTTTAATATTAACATGCCTTTAAACACCCAGTACAAAACCCTAGCTATCATAACATGATTAACAAAAGCAGCAGCAATCCAAGGAGAGAGTGGATTGGTGACGGGCCAGCCAAAGCTAATACCTGCTTCTAGAAAAATCCCTCTAACTGCTTTGAAATACAACTATCAGGAAAGGAGGGTGAGATCCTACAGCGGGGAAATGAAAAGAAATAGAGAAAACCTGAACTGGGGACAAGATCAAGAACCAAGGAGAAAGTAGGAAACTCAGAGCCCTCACAGAACCTTCTCAGAAGCCTAATTCCTGATTTGCACATTGAAGGAATGTAAATATTCTCCCTTGGTCATCTCAGGTTAGACAAGCGAAAAAGAAGAGTGATTGTGATAATTTGTACCTCTTTTTTCAGATAAGAGAGAAAGTGGAGTGTTAAAGCTCTTCATGGTTATTTTGTATGTACATAAAGCTTAGTTTTCACATAGAAGTTGTGTTGAAATTCTAGTACTAATTAAAATTTCTTGATGTGCTATTATAAACAATAAAAATGAAAGATCATGCTCCTAAACGTAATAAATCCAGAAAACAAAAATGAGCAACAGAGAAGACCATCTTTATTCCTTACGGAAATTGTCATATAAATACGTTCTGCTACTTTTGCATGGAAGTCTGAGAAGGAAATAACTATATAAAATATAGTTATATAAAATATAAGTACAAAATTATATAAAATATAAGTACAAAATGCATAAATAAACATAAATATAATCCACACAGCTTGTGCAATGTCAGTTGTTGAACAACCAGTCTCCTTTTCTTACAACTAGACATCAAATTCTACTGGATATATCCTGATTATAAAAGCCATTTTGTACAATTTCTGCCTATGATGCAAAATCATAATAATAATTACAATCTTTATTTGCCTTGAAGGTGTGAAAGACTGATCCTTAGTAGAAAGATAACTGTCTGTGATGGGTTTGGTTGTGGTAGAGTTAATTTTGTTCACAGTGGCTAGTATGGGGCTGGATTTTGGATTTGTACTGAGAATAGGGTTGATAATATAGAGATTTTTTTTTATTGCTGAGCAGTTCTTACACAGGGCCAAGGTCTTTTCCATTTTTCATACTGCCACGCTGATGACGAGACTGTGGGTAAATGTGAAACTGGGAGGAAACACAGCTGAGACCAAAGGGATATTCCTGGCCATATGACATCAAGCTCAGTATTTAAATTGGGGGAAGAAGGAATTGGAAGAATCCCATTTGGAATTATGGTATTTGTATTCCCAAGTCACCATTACATGTGATAAAGCCCTGCGCTCCTGGGGATGGCTGAACACCTGCCTGCTCATGGGAAGCAGTGAATCAATTCCTTGTTTGCTTTGCTTGCATATACAGCTTTTGCTTTCCCTATTAAATAGCCTTTATATTAACTGTATCAGTGCAAAATACAGATAGCTCTGATTATCGTTTTCAGGAACTATAGATATTTAAAAGATGCATTTAGCTTTTTCAGATATCAAAGACCACTTGAAAGAGGGTGTGTTAACAGATTACAACATTTGAAAATAATGAGAAAATTATTTCAAGGTCTCTGCTAGATATTAATGATTTGTTTCATCGGTAACACAGGTTTTTACAGTCCAAAATGTTATCTTTGCTACTTCTACTCTGTGTGCATATTGATGAATACTTGATACAAAACATCAAATTAACTACGGGCAAGTCTCTCTGAACTTAAGAATTCTGCTAGAAATTAATTTAACCCTCTAGTTTTTTTCCTCTTCTGTAGCACCTTTTGATAAAAGCAGCTCCAAAGGACAAGAAGTATAAGGGGCATCTAATATAAGAGGTACTTCTCTGTGTTCAGCATTGATGTACCTGGTGAGAAGAAGAATAGAAGTTTCTAAGTGTCCTTAACACAAATAACATCAGGAGTGCTGCTTCTAAACCTTGTGAGTCCTTTGCTACTTCTCCGTCAGTCAGACAAAGACTGTGATTCAATAAACAGGGGCGAAGTATCACCTATGAAAAAAGATGGACCCTCTGCAGTATGGCTCCTTATGGGAATCTAAACAAGATGGAGACACGGCAAAAAAGGGAGTTGTTAGTAATCAGAAAGAATAACCCCTGGCTTCTTCTATTCTTGGTTTTGTTGTGGGTTTTGTTGTAGGTTGTTTGGGGTTTTTTTTGTTTGTTTTTTCCTTTCTTTTTCTTGCCTTTCAATATACCCTTCTGTTAGTGTGACCTCATGTACTTTCTATCTAGCTTCCATTCCCGACTCGCTCCCTGTTCAGGGAGGTAGCCTGCACAGTATCAGCCAACAGAAGCGTTCAAAGAATGTCACAGTTTCTCTTCCATAAAGGTTTTGACATGTTGAAGAAATGCTATTTTAATTTCTGTAAATAAAGTTAAAAACACACTTAATTTGACCTGTGACCAGAGTATACCCTCATTCAAACTTGGGGTTTTTTTTGGTTGTTTCATGATTTCAAAATCTTTCCAAAGTGAAACCCCAATCTTTTCAAAATATTTCACCACAGAGCCCATTAAGCGTGAGTTGGTTGTGCTTCCATTCATCATTCTGACCTTTTATATTGAATCAGCCTCAAATTCTTTTCTAGGGATTTACAGTATGCCTTTTTACATTCCAACCAATTATGTACTATGAACTAAACATCATATTGCTTCAAAGAAATTTAGAAATGCATTTGTTAGAAAAGTGTCTGCCTAAAACAGAAGAGTTAGGAATGTTTCGGTCCAGTTAATTAAAGGATAAGTTCTCAGACCATGAATAAATACAGAGGATAGTATTACTTCCAGGTGTACCTAGAGAACTTGATTTTAAAGCAAATGCTAGGAAGAAAGGGAAGAGGAATTACTTACACATTCATTCCTTGGCACTCAGCTCTTCTGTGTCCCTCTTACGTTATCCATACAATACTAACCTTAGCTTATGCTCCAATGCCAGTGGTACTCAACACTCAACTCATTTGATATTTTTAATAATTTGACAATATTCCTCTTGTTCTATCTTAGGCAGAATCTGACTTCAAAACAATTCAGCTAAATGTCTACAACTTCAATGCAAGAAAAATGTCCTCATTTGTAATTCTATCAATGCTGCCTCATCTGCCTACTCCTTATAACCTTGACATCAACATTGATCTTTAAGATCACTTTTCATATTACTAACTTTTCACAGAAAATCTCTTAGAGTGACTATTTTTTATTCATTTTCTTTTAGCTTAATTCTATGTCTGGATCCTTTGTGGAATCCTACACTTCTGAGCTTCAACAGATGAAGGATATCTCTGTCTAGCTACACCAGTCTGTTAAGTCACACAGATATTTCCATCTTTGTACACCTCTGTGCCTTTTTTGAAAAATGTGCTTAGAACAACCATCACTGAATTTTACTATTCATGCACCTGGTAATACTTACCTCAACCAAACCCTCTGTTGACTTCTTTATGTTGTCTGACTGCCACAATTTCTCCTCCTGTTACTTACACTGAACACTCTGTAAGTGCAAGCCACTGTTGTGTGGAGCAAAATTCCTTCCATCAAGGGTTACAAACTCATTATTAGCACCAGTCTCATTATAGTGAGTGAGAAACAGGCAGCAAACTTTCAGCACATTCACAAATGGCTTTTTCATGTTGGACAAGGTCTCACAGAATATGTTCAGATTGACTTAGCTGGCATATATATATATGTGTATATATATATTATTCTACCATAGGTGGAATGAGTCAGTTTATAGTAGAATCTGTCTCTTGAAATCTGTTAAAAACGTAATCAACAAAACTAACTGTTAGATGGATGACATTGGAAAATTAAATATTACCAGTGATTTCCTCAGGAAACTATAATTTTTTTTCTTTTTTTCTAGCAATGTAATGCAAGTGATACAAACCTGATACCAACTCATATCTTCATAAGAGAATAGCTTTTTTTAGAAGAGGAATATTTAGAAGGAAAGAAGTATCTTTTATGTCTAAATAATATGTTTTACATCATTGGGCTACTGCAGCTACACCATTAAATCAATGCAGTGAAAGGTTGGTTATCTGAGAGTAGAAATTAAATACCATTTAAAAAAAACAAACCTGCTCCTGTCGAATATCTTCAGACAGACTCTACAGACTGCAAGAGTGCATTTAAAAGATAGAAATATTTTAACTTGCAGAACAAACAAACAAACGGAAAAGACCAAAAATTAGACAAAAATGTCAGGTCTAGAACTAAAAAAAAAATCAAATAGGCCAAATACTTGGAAGCAGACAAAATAGCAAATTCTTGATAAGAAGCACTGTTTGAACACAAAGGCCAAAGTTCTACAAAGCTTAAAAAAAGAGACTAAATACCCTACAGAAGAGAATTAGGCATTTTTTCCTGACCTTATTCTGATGAACTTGAAAGCCAAAAGGATAGTTTAAACCTTCTCCAAAGTGTAAGTTCTCTTTCCCTTTCTACTTGTAACAATTTTATTAAATTACTACAGTAATCAGCTGAGACCCATTAAGTGTTAGTTTGACCTGTTCTCAAGTATCTAAGCAGATGCAGATGGAACGAAAACAGATGGAAGGTGTAAATGAGAAGATTCAATTAACATTTTTTCTCCTTCTCATATGAGTTTCAAAAAGAAACTCCCCCAGGACTAAAATTGATCCTTTAATTTGAGAAATATTTTTTTTTTTTCTATTCAAAATAAAAAAAATTACTGTCATTGCATGCCCTTTGGTACACCATGGGAAACTGAGCACTTACAATTTCATGATGACTACCAGAACAATGAAATCAAACTGGACGACAAATGGGCCTTTCTGTCTAAATACCAGATGACAAAGCTCTGTGCATATTTAATAGAAGAAAAAAAGGTATAAGAATTTGCCACAAAATTAGAAATTAATCTAATGCTTGCATTATTAAACATGGTAAAAATCTAACTTTTCTGTATTAAGATGGTTATAGATATAATAGACATTAATGTCATTTGATGTTGTTGGTTACAGATCTGCTTCCAGTGAATCTATACTAGAGAATTAGTACCAGTGGCATTTCAGATGGCATCAGTACAGTAAAGAGAAATACAAAGAAATTATTTTTACAAAAAAAAAATAATTCTAAAGAGGTGATGTTGGCTTAATTTAAACACAAACATTGCCTAAGTTTCCAATTTGCATGGTAACACCCTTTTGTATAATTTAAGACTTTTAAGAGTGTTTTATAAATGAGCTATAACCAGGTTTGTAAGTAGTATCTTACAGGTAGTCTAAATTAACATAGTTGTATTATATTGAAATACATTGCATTGGCAACATCCACATTTGAATGAAAAAAAAGAAATTGCATCAAAGCCCATGTTCATCACACCTCCATTTAGGATCTGAAGTGGAAAAGTAAGAACTTTAAAGTAGAAATGCAAGTTCATTTTTCAGTCACTGAGGGAGACACTTTCGGAGGTTTTCATTCTCCTAAAATATTTATATTTTCCCTGCTTTCTATTACAGAAGTTTATGGACATTCATATCCTGTCAAATGCACCTCTGAATTTTCCAAGGCAGTACCTCACCTGCCCTGTGATACCTTGAATATTATTAATAATAATAGAGGACTGCTTCTTCTACTTTCATCATTGTTTAGAATTTTGGGTTTTTTTTCAATATAAATCACAGTTTGTAGTAAGTATAAGCTCAAACCCTGTTGCATCAAAATATAATGAACAAAATATTATGCCTGACCTATTTAAGTCTGCAGCTTTCATCATTGAATACGAGACTTCCTCGTGGGCCCAGAGACTTGAGCTACAGCTGCAAGTAGCCATGGATGTCTTTCTTCCATGAGTGGGAAGAGTCACTATGTAAGAAATACATACTGGGTAAGCATGAGTTGCCATTTTCTGCTAGAAGTTTTAGTGCCTGGGGAAGGCTGGTTTTATGGGAGCTCTGAGTCAGTTGCAGAGAATATTTCTGCTGAGATGACAGCACACTGGTCTTCAGTTCCAGTAGGTGTCTAGATGGCAGAAAAGTGTGTCCCCACTCACAGGGGAAGGATTCACAGCTGAACCCCACAGCCCCGGCTCTGAAGTTAGCTGCCTAAGTTAAACCAGTGAGATTTATTTTTTATATATATTTTGCTGGATTCCTACAGACATATCCCTTCCACAGTAACAAAGAGAAGATATCCACCAATAAATTACAAATTATAGTGTTTATGTCATGAATTTCCTATAAGGGAGGCATTTACCATAAGAAAGTTGTATCCAGGAGACTATTAAGTGTATAAAGTCAGCTACTGCTGCCTCTGACTCAGTGTGTAGAAAATAATTAAACATTTATTAGCCCAAAAAAAATTATAAGAACATCTGTTCTATGTGTCTGTCCCTTGCACGTGTATGGGAGATCCAGAAAAAGGTGCTAAACAGTTGAGAATTTTCTATGAAGTAAAACATCTGACCTGGGAGGGATCAAGAGGCCTGCCTGAGAATGTGCATCAGAGAGGGCATGTCTTAGGAGCAGGCCTCAACTCAGAATATCTTGCTACTCAGTTTTGATGTTGAAGGAGCAATAAGTGACTGCAAAATCCAAATGCAAATCACCCAATGGAGGAGAAAAGAGCTGAAGTATGCATTGGAAGAAAATAGGAGTTGTCTCCATCTTCCTGATTATTCCAATTGACTTATTCTAGGTCAATTTCTGGACTGAATTTGAGAACATAGGAAATAAATGGGTGGGAGACTATTCCAAGAATCCTCTCAGAATTTAAGTGTAAAGGTCCCTGATACCATCACAATTCAAATGGCTGCATATATCCCCAGAAGTATTTGAGCTGAGTAAGGTGCTCCACTTTCCTAACCACCTTTGTACCCTCTCTTTGGCTTGCTCCAGGAGCTTCTTGTCTCTCTTGAACTGAGGAACCCAGATTTGGACTTAGCACTCCAGATGAGGCCTCACCAGGGCTGAGCTGAGGGGTAGGATCACCTTCTTGACCTTCTGGT
The DNA here is from genome assembly GCA_035583185.1 of Anabacerthia variegaticeps. Taxonomy (NCBI): domain Eukaryota; kingdom Metazoa; phylum Chordata; class Aves; order Passeriformes; family Furnariidae; genus Anabacerthia; species Anabacerthia variegaticeps. The sequence continues at coordinate 56,298,641 of JAWWEW010000088.1, read as the reverse complement.
GATGTTCCTTCTAATGCACCCCAGGATGCCATTGACTTTGTTGGCCACTTGTGTATCAAGTAGTGGTGAAAGAAGCACCCACAACAGTTCCAGCTGAAAAAAATTATCTTTAAAAGGATAATAAAAGATGATATAGCTTGATATAAACATTATTTCACAAATTCTTAAGAATAAAGAAGAAGAAAATTTGCTATTGGAAATTGTCTACAGGTTTTTGATAAAAATAAATGTACATAGAATTTATAGCATTAAAATTCATATCTTTATGCTCAAATTTCTTCATAAATAGGATTCTTACGCTTCCACTGTTTAACTTAATAGGTTGATAATATACAGGCATCTTTACTGTGCTAGTGACAATTATTTACTTTTACATTATCTTTTTGACCTCAAGGATGAATTTATGAAATTTATAAAAATTTATAAAATTTATTAAAAAATCTTTCCTTGCAAAATTCTAACACTTAGCCACTATTAAAACTAACTTAAGACAACTCTTCCTATGCCTTGTAAATGCAGGAATCCTTTCACCAAACCTGGCAACTACTTTATAATGCACAGCAACTCTGCAACAAATCATCAGAAGTCTGTGGCATCCTCTTTATCTGTTAAAAGAAACCTATGCAAGTGGGCTAGACAACCAAAATATTTCTTATACTCAAATGTGGCTGAGAATAAAGATGACTTGTTATGCTTTATAAGTGTAAGATGTCTGGGGTTTAGTTTTACTTTTCTTCACAGAGAAGTATACAGCACTTTCTGTTTACAAATAGTTTTGGAAGAAGAAGAAAAGTTAACATTGTTTTCTAATAAGCATTGCCATTAACAAAAACGCAGTACTGGATTTTCAAGGAAGTTGCTTCTTGAGTGAATGGAAACAACTGAGCGCAGAGTATATGAATGGTACAATAGCAAGAGAGGTAGTGAAGATAAAGGAGTAATCACTGCATGCTTCTAGTTCGTATATAAAATATATAATGCCATTCTCCTGCTTTGTCCCTGGCAGTATGCTACATGGGGATTAGGAAAAAAGCTTCATTGAACTCTTTCTCTGTTGTATACAAAAGAGATGGACTGTACACAATAATGTATGTCTAGACTATCCTTTGAGAATAGCCCCCAAGGCCATCCTTACAACAAGATTTGCTGTTCAAATGGACAGTGATCATGAAAGTGGAGTCCAAGAGTGCCGAGTGAGTGCTGATGGAGCAGACTTCTGGCCACAGGGGAACCAACCTAGACAAGTTGCCTGGGGGCTGCCTGGAGACCTGCACATATGGGAAGAATGGTTCCCTGCTCGCTGCTGCTTACCTATGGCTGCAGAGTCCTGTTACTGCCTGAAATGTGAATTATTGTGAAAAATTCAGAGAATTTAAAATTGGACACTTTAGCAAAGCACATGCCCAACTAAGACTTTGTAATTAGTTATATCGAAATAAATCTGCATTTTAAACAATTATTTTGTCCATCTACTTACAAATTGCTCTACAGAATTTTTTCTTCCCAAATCAGGTCTTGAATTAATACATATTTGCTTTAGTTACTCTTAAAGTTAATGGCTTACCAATAAGTTAATTTTTACTGTCAGTAACAACAGTGTTCCCTTTCTTTCAGTGCATGTCCTGTGAAAGAAATATAGTGTTTATAATGGTGTATTGAGAAAACATTGAGACTGAAGTCTTCAAAACATCATACAGATTTTACATGGCATACTGGAGTACACTGAAAACATGTACTCTTTTGACAAGTAGAATTCTCGCTACATGGTTGGGAATAGTTAAAACCCTGTGGCAAATCATCACAAGAAGTCATCAGACTGAAGGGAACAATGAAACTTGCACATTGTGAAAAAGTAAAGGAAAAAGGCGTACTTATAGAAAATTGACAAGGTTGAAATTAGATGTCTTTCAGTGCTGGATGTCCTCTAGCTTCATTCTTCTCCTTGAGCTACATATCTTAACCAAGTCATGCAGGGTCTTCCGCAGGAAGGATAGACCTCAAAACATCCCTTTGTTGAGAAAACTTCCCTGTCTGACCATTGAAGAGCCACTCTAGTAGTTTCACCCACACCTACACTAGGACTAAGGTCCCTTCATAGAGGGCAGTTCCAGTGACGTAGCAGGTGCTGTGCTTGACTCCCTACACGCACTATTCACACAGCTGGACAAGGTTTCTTTGCTGGCTCAACCCCAGGCTTCCCATGACAGAGTATCAGACATTCAGATCCTTCAAATGGTTTAATCTTGGTGCAATAAATAACAAAAGACCAGCTCAAGGTCCAGGGAGGGACACCAAAGGACCTTTAAAACTCTCAGAGTGTTAAGTGCTTGAACGTCTGGGGTCCTTGGCTCCTTCCCTGTCTCTGAGTCCAGTTCTCTGTAAAGGCCACAGGTCCCAATTCTAGAAATACAAAAGTGGCAAACTGCACTCCTTCTGAAATCAGTGATTATCTCAGGATCTCCATCTGCTACCTCAATGCACATGGCTAGGCTTTTTTTAAGGCATCACATTCAAAAGTAATTTTGAGCTCATTTAGTTACTTTTACATTCTGTGGTCTGGTAATTTCTTTCTAAAAATTTTGCTTGACTTTCTCTTCTTCCTTGTGCATAGATATATTCAACATTACAATATTATTTTAAAAGTGCCTCCAGTGCTTTGGGACCAAAAACCCAGCAATAACTGCAGATGCACTCTTTGAGATATTGAAAGTATGGCTGCCATTCATCATCTTAGGTGTTAGCATATATCCTACAATAACCATTATTGTTGCATTATGAAGGCAGTAATGGATCAATAACAGGCTGCTATGGCAGCAGTAGATTGTAATGAAAGTTTCTTTTTCGTTGAGTGTTCATGCTAATGGCAACATAGTTAATGGCTCCAAGAAAAAATTGCTCCTACATTCACTTTTAATTTATGGTGCTCTGTATACTTGTAGGTTAGAATACTGAAAGTGCAAGGTGTCATACATTGTTTTATTTTTTAATATATTCCAAAAGATAACTCACTCAATCTTATGTTTAGTTCTACCTGAATCGCACCAGACTTGTGACCTTCCTATTAAAAGAAAATCAGACCCTAAATTTTGTGTTTTCTCCAAAATTTTCTGATTCCTGCTAATCAGTTGGACTCCTCTTTTAGTTGAGTACAACCACTCTTGTGTCACTTTTCCACTAAAAACTGTTTACTTATAATGAGAGTGTAAATTGTAACATCTTACACAAGTTCTGCAATATTTTTTTTTTTATATTGTAATCTCAGTAATGTTGACCAAAATGATAATTTTTTAGATAAATTTTGTGTTAGAATGTGAGGTCCAGCTTGGCTTGTTCTAACAAAAAGCCATTATACACAGGGAGTTATTCTTTGAGGAATTCAAATATCTACTGTTTTTTCTCATTCAGGAAGAAAGGGATGTGCTCTCTAAATTCATTGTTAGCTTAAAAGCACATAAAAATATTCAGGTTTTTCAACTGTAATGTTTTAAGGGAAGCATAAGATGACCTTAAGAACTAATGCAATTTATTGTTTTAGAAAGTCATTTAAAAATATATGGTGAGATATAGTGAATTCTTAAAACCCAACATTTTAGTATATCTCCAGAAGTGTATTTATTATGATCCTAAATATATAAGCAAACAAGCTATGTATTTCACAAACAATCTTTTAAGAAATGTACTTATTTTGTCAAATAAAGGTAAATATTTTCCAAAATGGTCTAAGTGATTCAGATAGTTAATGTCTGATTCTAAAAATAACTCACTAATGGTAGAATTTTCTTGGAACTATTTAGGCATAACTGTTAGGATAGTATATAACAATGATATTGAAAATTCCATTAGGATTGATTCACAGTTTTAGGAACCCAGATAGCTTAAAAGCTGATGTCTACTAATCATCATTCAAAGCTCTTTCTGCTTTGAGTGAAGCTTAACACATAGAGAGCTTGAGACACCTACAAAATTTACCGCACACTTATAAAACACTTAATAACTTTTACTCAATGAAAGTACTGTTACATTTTCAAATTATTTAAATTCCTTGAATTTGGTAAATGGACCAGGTTTTTATGGTGAAAAATTTATTTTCTAGGATATCCTTATGTCTTCTTGCATATTTTGCAGGAAAATAACATATATGGAATTTGCCCTAGATAAAAATTTTTTAGGTTTTCCTTATATTGTAAACATATCACAGCTGGTAATTAGTGGGAATAGAAGTTATTTTGGAATTGAGGATATTCAGTGCTTGAAACCAAAAGATGTTTTCAATGGATAATTTCTCTCTACTCCAATATATTTGTTCTGTGCACATCCTACATTTCTATTAAGAGATTTCACCTTATCTACTTTTTCCAAATAGGTGAGAACAATTCAAGAAACTCATTTGTGTACAAAAAACAAAACAAAAGAAAAAAATGAAACATTTAGCAAAAAAGCAAACATTTAGCAATTAGTTCATCCTAGATCATAGGATGCAGCTTACACAGTCATGGTGACTATCCAAAATCTAAGGACCCCTTGTGACTTGCATTTATTTTTTAAGTAATTTTTTTAAGGCATTAGAAGGCACTTAGTACAACATGTTTCTCATCTCTTTCTTCACAAAGTTGCCTTTGGTCTGAATAAACACAATTACTGACATAGTTTTCCAGAGCTATAGGTTGTGTATGTCCAAGATGTGTACTTTGTCTCTGTGTGTCTTGTCTCTGTGCAAAACAAGCCGGGGGGGGGGGGGACGAAATCATTTCAGAATTTCTGGCCCCTAACTCTGAAAACAGATTATGTAACAGCACAGCACTTTCCATTCATCATAAGGAAAAACATCTTCTCTTTCTATTTAGTTTTGCTTTCAATTCTGGCTCCATCCCATAAATAAATTGCATTATTTGCCTTTTATCTCTCTGGATAATATTTTATATAGCTTTTATTTTGTTTGAGCTACTTACATGGACAGATGGACTGGAATCCTACCTGCTGGCAAGAGTTTAATTTGTGACAGGAACTCTACCAGTCTTTCTTACCTCAGGCTGTTTATGGCATAATATGAGTAACTATCATTTAGCCTTGTGATAGTAAAGCAGATGTTCTGCCCTGTCTAATCCCCACCTGGCACCACTTGGGCTGCCTATAGCTGTAACACATGCAGTCAAAAGTTCAGCCTGCATGTCTCTTGTGCTCTTTAGAATGGTTAAAGCCTTTTCCTCTTGTCTCTTTTTAGCCTAGTACCGGCATGTTCAAGAAAGCATCACATCACTACTGAGTAGAAGTAAGTAAGCAAGATTCTGCTAAGAAGCCTTTTGGTTTTTGGTGGACGCAGCAGACAGCCCAGTCAGTTCTATTCAATTCAAATTTATAACTGCATACTTTTCAGTGATGGATGGCTGTACTGGCAACATAGCCAGGGGGAGAGCAAGCAATACTTGTTTAGCAGTTTTTCCTTTTTCTCTTGCTAGGTGCATATCTGAGGCCTCATGCTATGATTTGCATGAAAAAGAACATGAGCATTCAACTTTCATGTCTTTAAATAGATTATACTTAAGGTAGTGAAATTAATGCACAATATTGGAATAATACAAAATGACTTTGTTTTGATTGTTTTAAACATTTGGACTCACCCTTTGCTTCCAGGGAAACAATTTCAGAGTAGAGCATTCATGCAAGACATCTGTGAATATTCTTTAGCATTTCTTTCACAATCCTTCTGGCTTTCATAAAGGCTGCCTTCTAAGTATGTGTCCACCCAGACCTCTTCTGTCAAATGACATAAAATATTCTCATCATGAACAAAGGGAGAGGCATTTGAAACAACTGTCTATTAGCTCTTTTTCAGCTCCCATTCACCAAAAAATTTGCTCTTGTTTCTGTAAGAAAATTTAGTGAATGTAAGCCTGTAATTGCCTAGTAGATTTACCTTTAATTCAGCTGAATTCCACATGTAATTTAGTACCTAGATGGGAATTATAATGAATGGAAATAAGTTGAAAACTAAGAAAAATGTGAGAAGCATGACTTCAAGGAGAAACATTTCTTAAAAAAATACACACTAAAAATATAAAATAAACAACACATATTATCACTGGCAAGAAAGGAATCTGGAAAGATTTGCTGAAAGGTGCTTATTTTTAGGATGAGGCACTACTCATGGTTTAGTGTGGCAAAACAGAATCTGAATTATAACTAGACCAAGAAAATCAATTTTATGACCAGAATTCTCTGAGCTCTTTTATTTTTCATCTTTTCTGTAATTTTTGTCTTGATTTTACAAATCAGAAGGCCATATCCATATCTCCACTACCTCTATAAGAGGTAAACAAGAAAGGTCTCACATAGGCAGGCTCAGGGAAAATCCCTTATTCACTCATTCTCCAGGGTTTTTTTCTGTTATTCTAGCTCATGAAGACAAGTAAAAAGTGAGAGTAAATATTTCCATTTTATTTTGGAAAGGCTTGGAAATGTGATTTTACATGTTCCAGTGACTCTGTCTTGAATTGACAGTTCTCACAAAGAAGCCAGAGGCAAACTTCCCATGAACACCGGTGAGATGCTGATGACCACAAACTGCAAATGACCACAGAAACACAGAAGCTGTCACACTTGCACTATATTTAGTCTGAAGCAGGAGTCATTGTCAGATACTTCAGAGCAAGGTGTAGTACAAAGACATAAAAATATTGAAGACATTTTAAAATGGTCTGGCACACCACTTGATGTCTGTTTACTGTCTATCTTTAGAAAGTCATTACACAATTGAGTGTTTGGAGGCAGAAATATTTTGTCATTTCACAGTTTTGTTTTTTGGTGGCAGGGTTTTTTTGTGTTTTGTTTTTGTTGTTGTTGTTTGGTTTGTTGTTTTTTGTTTGTTTGTTTGTTTTTTCAGGTTGTGGTGTTTTTTTTTTTTTCCCCCTAAACCTATTCTTGGAACATCTCAAACTTGGATATCATTGCAAAAGAAAGATATTTTAGGACTTTGGTGTTCCCTAAAGTCCAGTGAGGATCTTTCTTAACATCTCTGACATTTTTACACATACACAGGGTGACAGAAATGAGACATTAAACAGGATCATACTTTTACCCTAAGGATAAAAGAAGTAAAACCCTGGATTAGAATGAAGAAACCAACACATCATTTGATTTGGAAAGTTTTGTTTATTGTCTGTTTTCCTCTCTCCAACTGATGTAGTCTTCACAAATCAATTTGCAACTATGCCCCTTTTCTTAAGTTTTAGAGGCTCTGACCACCAACAAGCACGGAGGTCTCAGTAAGAAAACACATTTTTTTTATTTGATCCTGGCTACTATTCTGTGTTCAGTTCTTTAGTTCACAACTTTTGACTTTCTTCCCAAACAGATGGAGATCTAACATTACAGATTAATGTAGAAATGCTGTCCCTGAGTTCTTTCAAGATCTGGTATTCTTAGAAGAGCTACAGAAAAAGAAATCAAATAGTTTTCACTAAGGGGCATGTCTTAAAATAAAGCTAACATTTACTTTGCCACATGTTCCTAATCTAGGAAACTAATTTTCTTCTGCATTATTTAGATAGAAGCAGGCTTTTGTCTTCAGGCATCTTAGGCTCTTATCAAAGATGCTGTAGTTTTCTGACAAAAGGTCTTGTACAAGTGAATAATATATTCATGACACCGTAGAAGTGCTACATTTTGTTAGATATCTGACAATACAAAATTTCTGCATCACTTGTTTGCTCTTTATTCTGCTTCTTATTCGTTCTTACAGTTTCCATGGTGGTGGTATTACTCTAGAAAAAAAAAATAAAAAAAAGATTTACACATGTGTAGAGCAAATAAAATTTTTTGGACAGTTTAATTAACAGCTGGGTCATTCCTCCTTAGCATACATGCTAGTTATCTGGAAGGATTAGCCAAAGAGGAGAAGAAACCTAGAATATAAAAGAAATGCCAGATAGTGGCCTCAAGCATAAAGTGAATGTTCAGGTATATGGACTGGAAATAAAAGACAGAATGATAGAAAAATACAAATTATATTAAAAAAAGGCTATGTTTTTTTTTTTCTATAAAAGATGTAACAATTGAGAAGAAGACGGAATGGGAAGAAGGCAGGTAGAACAAATGTATACATAATGTAGAAAGGCATATATGGTAAAGATACAAAAGCACAATTTTCTGTTAACTCAAATTTTGCAGGTTCCAACCTTTCTCATCATTGACCCCCACCTATGTATCGAATGAAGAGAAAAATTCATGTGTACATAGAATGCATAAAATCTACACAAGGCTAACATTCATGGACTGACATACTTTTATACCCTCCCTTTTATGCCTTCCCATCTGAACTTTCCCAGTGTGAAGAACTTGAAAATGCAGATCTGATAATATGATGTGTGCCTACTGCTTTAGTGAAAAACTTTAATTTATGTTTATATTTTTTATTTATTGAAAATAGTCTTTAACTGAAATATATTTGAAACATATTTCTTCGGTTACCCAAATGTTTGCTATCACTTTTTAATATTTACTAAATAAAATAAATATTTACTTTTATAAAATAATTTCTTTCATAAGAAATTAATCAAAAAAATTTCTGGAGCAAATTTTTAATTTCTCATTCATTACTTTGAGATAATGCAAACATACAGAGTGAATTGCCTTCTTTTTTCTTCTTTTTTTTCTATTTTTTTTTTTTTACTGAGAACTTGTGAGATATTTATTGAGTCAGTCTTGATTTAGTGAAAGTAAGCAATAGCCTCCTCTGAATAGTGAAGAATATCTCTGACAATGTTCATTTTTTCAAAATTACAGTTAAATAGCACTTTGCATCCACCTCAGAGAACAACAGTGACTTTCTTTGAAAGATCTGGAAAACTGAGAGAATTAAGCAACCACAGTATCCTAGCTGAGTTCTTCAAGGCAACCCCACATATGGTCCACCAAAACATACTTCTTAAGTTTCATTTTTTTTTTTTTTTTAATGTTTGCTAAAGTGAAAATATTCCAGCACAGTGAGGAGTTGTTTGGAGTGAGATGGAAACACTTTGCATTGAAGATCAAATGCACAGAAAATCTAGATCAGCTTTTCTTTTTCATTCTTTTCTTTGTTTTCAATATGGTGAGTTGGTCCAATGAAACAAGATTTCACAGAATCTGCAGGCTATCATCATCATGTGACAACATGTATACTGTTAGAAAACATAAATTGTTGCATAAAGAACTTTGATAAAGTTTTATAAATCATTCATTGCTTTAGTTCCCTTTAAACAATAAAAGTATGAAATATATTAAGATGAACTATGGATAATAATTGCTAGCCTGAGTTATAAAACTGAAGTAAGCAATCCAAATGTTAAAGGCTAACTTGCTATCTATTGATTTAAGATGACATGCTCCCATAGAGTACAATGGTTAAGACTGTCCCTCTAGAGCTACATAAAATGGAACAGTGTGACTTCTCGTTTTTTTGCCATCCCCAGGGAAAACAGAATCTTTAGCCAACAATATCAGGGAAAAACCTATGAAACATATTATAGGTGTCAAACCAAAATGATGACATAAAAGTAAGAGTGAACAGACAGTGGCCCACAGGGGATGAAATATTAGTTTTGTCTGCTGCATTACAGTGTCTGAAGTAGAGTCCATTTGGGTTTATACTTTTCAGCGGCACCTGTCAAAAGTGCCAAAATAATCTCAAGTTTCAATTTCATAAGAACTTTCCTCCTTTGTAACTGATCTTATTCATTAGTAACTGAGAAATTAAAGGTGGTGAACAACAAATATTGACAAAAGTTAATTATGAAATTATTATCCACAAAAATAATTTGCAGCATAGCATTGAAACAGGAATAAGTACTCATTCAAACAATTTTAACTGTTTTTAGAATCAAGTTCATTAAGCACACTGTGCTCAATTCAAAATGTGATGTGAGAAAGAGAATATGACTAAAAAGAAAATTCCTTAAACAATTAACACTTTAAGAATTTCTTTTCAAACATTGCTTGAGGGAAGTGTATTCACAGCGGAAGTCACATAGAGGCATGGAGAAACATCAGGAAATTTTATGAATCTGAGCTTATACATATAGAATAAAAATGAAATGAAAGTGAAAACAAATCATTTAAGTTCAGTCAAAATCACTAGAGATTAAACAAATAAACAAATAAAAAAAGGCTAGAAAATGCAATTTTGAATTTCCTAGTAATTCTACACTCAGAAAAGCCATTTTAAGAAAGGCAATTTGGGGATAGTAGATCTGGAGTAGGTGTGGGTAACCTGGAGTAGGCTACCCATGCATGGAGCTCTTTCTGGTACTCCCCATGTTATGTGCTACTCATTGGTATCTTTTCAAACTGATAAGAGCTAGAAATTACATCCAGATATTTTATGGGAAAACTCCATTTGATTCCCTACAATAAAACTTTCCTAAACAAACCCAAAGAGAAACAAGACATATTAGAAAGCAAGAAATGTTACAGTGTGGCCTCTACTGTTATTATCTGAGAGAATAATCATTATATTCCTTTAAAATTGTAGTCAAACTGCACATCATTTTTTTAAATATTGGGGTTTCAGTTATAATTTTAGACTGTCATCCACTCATGAACACTTGTAAACAGATGACAAGTTCCTGGGGCTTGATACATAACTTTGGTTCTTCTGTAAATAACACTGACAACCAAAATAGGAAAAGTTATTCTCATATTAGAAAAATCTCGTGTGTCTTTCAAAGAAAAATTATGTTGTAAAGTTGTTTATCAATATTAATTCTGATAGTCTTCCTTTTTTTTTTTTTAAAAAAAAAAGCAACTTTGAAACAACAGAGTTTTATGGAATTAACTGAATAAACAATTCGGGTACTGTCATGGTTAAAATCATCTCTAAATCTTCCAACCTACTGTGAAGCCTGTGCATTCTTACAATGAAATCTTGGAGCCTTTTTTATTGATACAGAATTAATAAGCATTAAACAGGCTCTCAGAAACTTTAAGGAACAGTGCTAATTCAGGAAATTTCAGTGAGGCTGCTCCAGAGTTTCATTAAGCTCATGTTTATATAGTATAATGAATCAGAGCAAAAATTTTTTTTCTAAATTTTTCTCATCCAAGGAGGATTTACATTTACTAAAGAAGATCTAGTATGCTCTTTTTTTTCAGCTTTTCATATTCAATATTTAAGAGCATTTGTGTTTAGATGGAAAAAATAAGTAATTATAATCTGTATATTTCTTAAAAAATAGGTTATAATAACAATAATAAAAATAAAAAGTATTATAAAATTATTTGAGAGTGTTCAAATTTCAGGAAACAATTAGGAGAACTACTTCAGTTCTATGAATTTTTTAATAGTTCTTGCATTACAGTTCTTGCATTTTCATACTTTTAAATAAAAATCCTCTTAAAATCTATAGAATTGGTTGTGAAAAATGCAAAGATGCTTCCACTGAATACCTAGCAGTTAAAAAGAAAAGTTCCTTTTGCAAAACTTTTTATTCTTTTCTAGTAGTTTCCCTTCATCTTCTGTCCTGGACACATAGATAGGGGAAGAACAGATATGCCATTTAGGATTCATACGCGCTCTAGAAACAGAAAAAAAGTAAAAGTAATTGCTTATGGTGTATGTCTCATTTTAAAAGAAGGCTAAGATGTCTATCTGGACTGGGAAGGGAGCCTCTTCCCAAAAACCACCACAATCTCTGAAATTAAGACTTTAATCAGAAAATGTATAGAAGAGGATAACAGTTCTTAACTACAAATATATATAACTGAAACCAGAACAGAACAAACAGCAACACCGTAACCAAAACCTTCAAACAGATCAAGTCCTGTCTCTGCCCTTTGGTGCAACTCTCTTTAGGGACAGCGGGAGGTGATGCCGCGGCTCGGGAGGCAGCAAAGGTCACTCTTGAGCTCTGGCCAGGCTGGTTCCAAAACAATCCTGTGGGAAAATGGCAGTCACAGAGGACGTGCTGAAACCTTTCCCATGGGCAGCGTAGAGACTCCCCCCTTGTCCTTTGTCCAAAAGTATTGGGGGGTGTCAGAGTTAGCAACTCCCTGCGAATGGCATCGGCCCTCGGGGAGTCTCTACCAAATCCAGGTAGCGGCGACTTCTTTCTCTCTCTCTCTCTCTCCCTCTCTCTCGCTCTCTCTCTCCCTCTCTCTCTCTGTCTCTCACAAGACAGCACAGAACACACAGGGTTGGGGGGCTGAGCCAAGGGAGGTCTCTCCAAGTGCTTTCACCAGCCCAACAAACTGAGGCTGGCACCGGCACCGTAGCTGGAGCAAAGAAGTGTGTCAAAAAACCTGGAAAAATCCTCTGTCCCCCATCCCATGTTCCCCCAGTCTTCCCCAGTCATTAAGTCGGAATGCAGAGCTATCCTCCATCCTTTTGCTGGCTGGTTCTAGAAGACTGTGGCCGGGGGGGCTCGGCTCCAGCTCCCAAACGTCTGTATTGCTAAGGGAGAGAAAACAAAATCCATGAAAGATTTTGAAACTATAACAGGGTAATAACTTGATTTTTCTTTTTTTTCCAGAAGCCAAACTTATGTGATTTTAAGAAAAATCTTCCCTGTTAATTGCATTAATTTATTTGAGCAGATTTTAAGCTAAATAAATATACCCTTTTAATGAAGGAATGATAAAATTTACTTTTCTGTTTCCTACATAGACATATGTGAATGGCTATTTTAAACAAATAGGAGGAATTTCCTTTAGCTTTAAAACTGGAAAGAATCAAATATTCACAATTTAGTCAGAAAATATCAGATACCAGAGTGACAAGAGAAGGGGTTAGCACTGATGACAATGTTTGACATATCTTTATCTTTTTGATCAAAGCCTGCTGTCTTACATACAACACAGAGATAGTGTGTTTATTTTATCTTGATTGACAGCTTATAAAAGTGACATAGTTTGACAAATAAGAAAACAATATTTTATTTTAAAAAGAGTGTTTAAAAATGAAAGCATTCATTCAAATAAGAATTCTTTGAACTACAGAAGTGATATTTACATATAACAACTGTTAGAGGTACCTTTGAATGTAGTGTCTGAAAAATATGATAGGAGTACTTTGTGTTTCAGACCAGTTTCTACTAAGTATCTCAAAGCATTTTAGCAATGCCAATGTATTGATGTCTAATATCTGTAAGTCCTGCATTTTTAGTGCCATTTCATAAGTGGAGAAACTGACTCACTGAGTGTAATATCAAAATTGTCAAACGGATTTTGAATTAAAAAAGAATTAAAGCCACATCAGTAAATGGAAAATAATTTACTGAAACTCGACTGTGCCAAAATAGCAAGGTATATTTATTTGATAAGATAAATTATTTTAAACAGAGGAAATATAGTAATTTTAATCTGGACTTCAGTAAAATATTTGACATACTGTGTGCGAAATTTTGCCATCACACAGGGAAGTGAAGTATTAGTACAGGAATTATACAGTGAGTTAATAAGTTCTATGAGGAGAAGGAGGAGATTATAATAAAAAGTGAAAATGTGTTGATGAAGTAGTTACTGGTCTGCTAGTGAAACTCCTCATGGAATGATTTTTTGGATGGCTCTTGTCTTTATGTCCTTACTAAAGGCAATTACACAAAAGCTACCTTCACACTGATGACAGATAAATGATGGGGATATATCATTAAAGAGAGGATGGGAATCTTACTGGATAGACATGAGCAACAGAAAATTAAATTCAATAGTAGAAAATACAAGAAAGAAGCACTTAGAAAGTGGAAAAAAAGTCTAGTGTTCAGTCAGGATAGTTAATGCTAGGGTCATAGTTATGTGGAACTCTTACAAGGTAAAGTATCTGTGAGAAGTTGTCTGTGAGAGACAACTTTTACTATAAAATCCATTTGTAAAAAGGAAATGGGAAAGAACTGAACCTACAGAGAAATTGCTCAGGACTGCTGTAGGGAACTGAAACCTCTCATCCAGGTTCATAAGAATATAATGTCATCTGGAAAGGATAAAATGCCACCTAAAATGGTTACAGACACGAAAAGGCTTCTCATTAGAGGAAAAAAAAAGAAAGAAAGAAAAAAGCTAAACCACAGAAACAGTACAAAAGATCTCGGTTATGTAGACCAGCAAAACAAAGGCTGAAAAGAGATATGACTTTTCCAGATAAATGCACTAGCAAATATCAGAGAGAAAAAAGAACTGCTTGAACTAAAGGCCAAACTTGGCAAAAGATGTTTATAAACTGACTGGAAATAACTAGACTAAAATTTGCAGGATAGCTGCACAGTGGAAAGTAAACTCAATGACTCACTGACATTCAACAGATTTGGAGAGTAAAAAATACATCTATATATTGTATCTCTGGAATAAAATATGCTGTAATCATAATTAAATTATTTTATGAGAGCTATTCTCTCACAATCTTGCAAATTTCTGTGACTATATTCATAAAAAGAACAATATAGCAGTTTCCCTAAGAGAGAGTTCCCAGACACCGGAAGGTTAAGCCTGGAGAAGAGAAAAAGTAAGAAGGAAAAATTATTCTCATGTGTTTTCTAGTAAAGGTTATCAGACATACAAAGAGAATAAGATGCAGTCTTTATTTTGTGCATCTCTTAAAATAATGCAGCTTGTAGAATACATAATAGAAGTACCTATCATTTTCAGGCAAAATCTGCATAGCAATTAAAAGAATAAGTATTTCTTGTATTTTAGCTACTACGCATTGATCTGATGACCAAATGTTTACTATGTGCTGGCCTTCAACACAATAGAATAAAAAAACGAGATTAAAAAGATAGTAGCAATGTCTGTAGGCTTTTAAAAAAAATATTTTCAGAACTGCTCTCGATGCATTAGGTAAAATTTTCTTTCAGATTAATGATTCAGGTGAAGGAGTTAGTTATCCAGCTAATTTTACAATTCAGGCAAAAAAACAGATCCAGCAGACGGAAAGGTGAAAAATCGCTATCAACTCAGGCTAAACAGTCAATGGAATATTAGTAGGTAAACAAACTTTCCTTACTTCTTGCTATGCAAACAGCAGTCAGTCCAGCAGCTCTGAAAGAGGAATGTTGATGGTAATGACAAAACAACGAAGTCAATTGTTCACATCAGTACGCAGAGCTTCAAAGTTTACAGATAACATAATCACTACCATTCATAACACAATGTTGACTTCTCCTGACATATGTTTAAACCTTATCTTATAAAATGTATAATTTTTAAATAATGTAATCTCACTTTCTTCAAAAGCGCCTTATCTTTTATTAACTTTTTTCCCCCCAAGAGTGAAATGACACAATCAGCAGACTATTGAAAGGCTTAGCAGAACACGTTATTTGCATTGCAGGAGAGTGATGACTATAAAAAATGTCTGTTAGTGTGTACATTAATGTCCAGACAAACAGTAATAAAAAATACCAATACCACAAACAGGATGTTCCACTGATTTTGCTACTCTGCTCCTGGACAAATAAATCTATTCCTTATCATCCAATTTTACACATACTTTCTATATGAGTCAGGGTACTGTATTTTATTAGGATGGCTTAGAACTGTTGTAACTGTTAAAGTCTCTATAGGCTCTAAAATATATTTGCGTCCTTGACTCTTTCATATGTCAAAGAAAAACAAAATTTGGATATAGATATATTGCCTTAAGAATATTTATAACTTGTTGAGGTTCACAGAAATGAGTATTCTGAGTCAAATAAAGCTTCAGTGCACATACACATGGGGGTGGGACAAGGGACTTGGATGGTGCCTGTTTTCTTATGCTCCCAGTTTCTTCTCTTTGTCTCAGAAAAAAATAGGAGTTATGGCATGCACATTAAATAATTATTCTAATTTTACAGAAGCTCCCTGTCACAAGGGTTATGAACTTGAATATAAGGCCTGTTATTTGTAATGCAGTTTAACATTCTCTACCTTTTGACTGCTTGTGTTTGCTTGCAGAACAAGTTAGAGAATTTAAGTTCTGCATGTAATACGTGCTGTAATGTGTACTATCACACTGACTTTCACTCTCCTTACAACAGCTTCTGAAAGCATTTCATGAATGAATTTGAATAAAATACTGTGACAATGCCCATCTTCATTAGAGTTTGGACTTAATCACATAACAATCAAAGTTTGCAACTGATCTTCTTGCAAATACATTGCCTTCTACTAGACAACATTTTAAGCTTCTCAGTAGACTAGATATGTGTATCTGATATTACGTAGATTTAGGTTTATATTCTTTTAGAGGACAAATAGGAATACAGGGCAAAAAGCTTTAGCAAAAAGTCTATAAAAATAGTACATACATTACTTCCTTTCCAATGCTACTTTACTTCAGTAAGTAAGGAACAATTTTTTTTTTTTTTTTCTGACTTTCAGGCACTGTTTTTATTTCCTTTGTATATATTCCTAGGAAGTAGGGATGGAGGAGGCATGGAAAGAAAATCAGTCATGGAATGCAGAATGCTCTCGAATCTGAGTTAACATGATATTGTGATAAGCCAAAAGATTTGATGAGGTAATGCACTCACTCCGTGATGCTGAATGATTGTACTAGTCCATGTGAAAAACTTACTTATCAGGATCACTTAATGCAGATATGTGAACAAATAGCTGTTTATCACTTCAACAGATATTCTCCCCAATTTCTTTAGATTCAGACATCTGTCCTAGAAGCTGTACTGAGAGGTTTCATAGATGATGTAATGTAAGAATGTGAATCAGAAAAGCTGAGATCACTCATTTATTGATTTGACTTTTCACTCTCAAATTATTTGGTTGATGGATGATGTGAGGTGTAAAATGTAATGAAAACATAGGACTAGACTATCTCCATCTTTTTGTTAATGGTTTATCAAGATGCATGGGATGGATTTATACTTGTCTGGGACATATTTTCATCATTTGTTTCCAGCATTTGCAAATACCCTAGCCATTTCAATATCCATGGATCTTGAAAGATAATGCTACAATGCAAATGTATTATTTTATTATTTATGGATACTGTCAATTAGTTTTCTTCTTAGTACTTTGGAATCTGTACTTCTAGACTTCATATATGACCTGTTCAGAGATTGGCATGAACTTTTACAGGCAGCTGTTGCTTCTTTATTACCTGTTTCTATCGATCCTGAATGTTCCATTTGTGTGCCTCAGCACATGGCCTGAGTTAAGGTACTCTCAGGAGCTGTAACGTTTCAGAAGGAAACTCTTTTATTCTCCTCTACTTTTCTCTTATCTCAAAATCCATTTTGTGTTTTCTCATACTGCCTTCTTATGACTGTCATACAAGTGTTATGAAATTTTCTATGTTTAAGTAAAAGTGTGTTTACAGATAGAGTGACAATTGGGAGGTACTTGTTTTTTCATCCTTTGTGGTTTATTATGGTACTATAATAAATGAAAATAGTTTTAAATAGCAAGAAACCTTGAGACATGCTGAACTTCTTGACCTGTTGGTCAATTCTGTTCTGAATGCAGCCCAGGATATACTTGGCCTTCTGGGTTGTGAGTGCACACTGTTGGCTCATGTCCAATTTTTCATCCACCAACACTCCCCATGTCCTTCTCCACAGGGCTTCTCTCAGTAAGTCCTTGTCCCAGTCTGTACTATTCATGTCTAGGATTGCCTCAGTGCAGCACCTTGTACTTAGATTTGATTAACTTCATGAGGTTCTTGGAGACCCACTTCTCAAGTTTGTCAGGTACCTCTGGATGACATCCTGTTCTTCTGTTGTGTTGTTCTTCTGGTGACATCCTGTTCTTCTTTTGTGTTGTTCTTCTGGTGACATCCTGTTCTTCTGTCCATGTCATCTGCAAACTTGCTGAGGGTGAACTTGATTCCACTTTATATGTCATTGATAAAGATATTGAAGAGCACAGGACCCAAGACAGAGCCCTGAGGGACATCACTCATCACTGGCTGCCACCTAGACATAGAGCCATTGACCACAACTCTCTGGCTGTGTCCATCCAGCTAATTCCTTATCCACCAAATAGTTCACCCTTCAAATCCATGTCTCTACCATGTGGTGATAAGGGTGTCACATGGGACCATGAGAAAAATCTTCTGTGGAAGTCTAGGTAGATGACATCAGTATTCCCTTGTCTACTGTTGCAGTCACTGCACCAACAGAAAACCCCCAGATTGGTCAGGCACAATTTGCCCTTAGTAAAACCAAGCTGGTTGTCTTAGATCACCTCCTTTTCTTGCATGTACTATAACATTGCTTCCACAAGGATCTGCTCCATGATCTTCCCAGGCACAGAAGTGAATCTGACAGGTCTCTAGTTCCCCAGGTCTTCCCCTCTCCCCTTTTTTAAAAATGGGAGCAATGTATTCCTTTTTCCAGTCAGTCACCTGGGAAAGTCACCTGACCTGACCTGGGAACGTCACCTGACCACCATGAATTTTCAAATATGATGGACAGTGATTTGCCAACAAGTCATTTCCCTCAGGACCCTGGGATGCATGTCATCTGGTCCCATAGAATTGTGACTTGCTATTTTAGTCATCAGCAATTCATAAACATTAAATATGTATCCATTACAATTACTTTGTTTTATATAATTTCTGTACTAGAAGAAACAAAGAGGATAAATCAGTCTCGGATTGAAGACTTCAACCAAATTTCCACTTTCTGTCTGCAGTGTTTAGTTTTAAATACATCAAATTTATGTAACACATAATAAGGTGGGACCTAATGGGTATAATTGTCATGAATTTTATGGAAAGAACAGATGATAAATAACAGTTTAATATTTGATTTGAAATAAAATCTGCTATCCACTGAAGTCAGAGAAAATTCAGTAAACACTTCTATCAGACTTCAACAAAATAATCAAAGCCCGTCACTACTGGGATTTTTCAAAAGGCTGAAGTCTTTTTTACCCTTGTGACTTTCTTTCTACTTTATGTGTCTGGTTTCAGCTCCTAGCTACTGTTTTTTATTGCACTTCTACCAGCTAGATTAAGATATCCCTAATATCTGATTTCTACCGTGTAATCAAATTGGTATTCAATTTTCTTTCTGATAAGATAAGCGCACTGAGTTCTTGGAATTTTCTTCTGCAGTATCTTGTCTGGTAAAAAAAAATCTTTTCTTTGTGCTCTGTAAGATTTCAAGATATTTTCACAATGTTACATCTGTCTAGACAGAATATCCAATATGGTCTCAGAATTGAGAGGTAATATCCTTTCCCTACTCCTATTATCTACCTTTTTCCATGTGAGTATCCAATAATTAAATTTTATTATAGTCATGTTCAGGTCTCATCTACCATAAAACCTAGAATTTTTTTTTCATAGTCACAATTTTTTTCCTGAAGATGCTGGCTGTGTTCATTATTCATTGGCAGATTATTTTATACTTGGCTGTATTAAAACACATTCTGGAAGAGATGTCCCAGTTTACTTGACTATAGCTAATTTACTAATTATGGCTGCCTGTCCTGATGAATATTAAAAGTCTATCACTTTTGTGTCATCTTCAAATTTTACGAGCAGTGATTTTACATTTACTTGCAGATCATTTGTTAAAATGTTGAGTAGTACTGGGTCTTTTTAGAATCCCAATGCAAAATCCATATTTGACAATGATTCTCCTTTGACAAATACTTTTTGAAAACCGTTTGATAGCCAACTTTTAATACGTGTTTTATTGATACTACATAGTGCTAGTATCTCCAGCAGAATGTCATGTGACATTAACCAAAAACTGTTGAAAGTCTAGATGCATTACGTCTCTGTGGTTATCTTTATCAATGAAACTGAAATCTCATTAAAAAAAAAAAAAATTGAAATATTTGCTTGATGGGTCCTATTTAAAGGGGGCGAAAAACGACACAATTGCTCACATGTCAAAAAGCATTAATTATATGACAGGTTTTCAATCCTCATTTTATTGAATACCTCTTCAACTTTTTATGCCACTTAGTCTAGTATACTGATACCCTGTCAGCTCTGAGACATCACTATGGAGAAACTCTATGAAATTTAGCAGCTCTCTATCCAGTAATGATGATAGCAAAGTTTATACCTCCAATCTTATGAATAAAACAGTAATATTTTCTGATAAATAGACCTTACAAAGCTTGGTGCCTTTTTTTGTTTGTTTAGAAATTCATCAGATGAAAACAATTATGACCAGGTCATAATATTTTCATCCATTTCAGAATATTTTCTTTTAAATCCTGGAGAATAAAACCTTTCTTTCCCATTATAATTTTTAAACTTGAATACCAAAAAGAAAGTACCAAGAAACATACTTTGCTTTGAAAACCATCCTCAAATAGTTTTAACTGAGTATACTCATCACCATGAACTATTTCAGTTTCTTCACTTAATATTTTCATGAAAAATATGGAAACTATTAGATGAATTTCAAATGACACCAGTAATGTGATTGTTATCTCTTCTTGGTAAATGAAAGTTTAGAAAACTGCTATAATTTGTTCCACTGTTTAAAAGAATAAGGCATTTTGATATCACTGAATATGTGCAACTCTTTAAGATTTGTCTTTACACTGGATAGCAGAAAAACATATCATGTATTTGAGAAAAGTCTAAATTTCTTTTGGGAGATGACATTAAGTGCCTTGAAAAATACATTTCATTTGAAGGACTTTTTCAGGCCAACTGTGAATCTAATAAAAATGGAGAATAGTATAAAAATATGACTGTAAAAATCTTCAAAATCTGACAATAGGAAGAAAGAATAGGATAAAATAGATGCAAATTGAAACTAAGTTACCTGAAAGGAACTTCTGTCTTAAGAGGCCTAATCTCCCTACATGTCTAAATAATCAAACACAAGGTGCTTTTCAGAGATTAATGATGCTTTTCACTTCAGTTCACAAGGCAATTGAAAGTGCTATCGAGTATAATTGAAAAAAAATTGCAGTTCATAAAAAAACATAAAATAATTTTGTGTAACCCTGCCTAGTGTTTATATCATCAGTTAAATTAAGTGTGACAGGACCAGTAAGTCTGGAAATATTCAGTATTTGTGAACTTGCCTTGAAGTATTTTGTCTCTTTAGAATCTCTTTCAACCCATTGCTGGAAGAAGCTGACTCCATGTTAATCCAGATTGCTTTTCTAACAGCAGTTTTGGATAAAAGTATCATATGTGTATATATTTATATATAACTTTCCTATGAGAAGGGTAATGCCTCTGTGGTCTGGGCCACTTGTCCTCTAATTTTGGGAAAAGAATATCAAATAGAGCACAGGAGACCCTTTTTACCAACACACCTATAGATGGAGAGGGAATTGACCTTTTCATGGAATCATGTTAAAGAGTGCCTTCTGAAGGATTTTCAGTTGGGAAGTGCCTCACACAGAGTATTTGTGTGGGCAAAAAGACAGAAAGGTGAACATGCATTTTGGGGAGCAGGGAAAAAATCAGTAATTGCAAAAAAAATATTTATAATATTTATGAAAATTGACTATTGTTTTGAGATGAACAGCCAATTCTGAGTGGCTACTGCAAAAATCAGTCATGATCCATACTAGCTGATATCAAATCCCAAGCATACTAGTCACCTAATTTTGTTACTGTAAACATACATAAATTATTATGGGGATTTGTCACAGATGGGGATAAATGTACATTTCTTTATCACTGTCAGTAGTGCCATTGTGCTAAGTCCAGATATGGGGTTATCTGGTTATCCATTCCCTCTCTCCAGTCCTTCCCCACTCCTCTGCTATGCTGGTAACTCACATGTCTTGCTCCATTGCTGCGGCAGCTGGTTTCCTGCCTGCTTTAGTAAACTAAATAGATCTTGGGTTTAAGCTCAGCCCACTCCCATGTGAGCTAACTGCAAGCAAGCCTTCTAATAGAGTTTTAGCCTGGCCCAGCTGCTGCTCATACCTGGGCAAATTCTGCATGACAATTCAGACTGAGTGTTGTTCCCAATATCCCTTATTGACAAGGTCGCCTGTTTTATGTTGCAAGGAAATTTAGGTATAGATACAAACCCCAGCATTTGGATTATGGGCCAGAAGACAGTCACTGACCCCAACGTTTACATGAACAACTACTCTTCCTCATTTCCAGGATCTACCTGTTAAGATCTGGAAACAAGAAGTGGAGTTATGCAGTGTGTCTGCTTGTGATGCATCTGTCCAAACACTGTGATTTCACCTTCTTCTGCCCACTAGTGTGCCTGTTCCAAGTGCAGATGGGTGCCTGGGCTGTCTCTGACACCGAGTGGTACACCCATAGCCTTGCTCAGGGACTGAACGTGAAGCAGAGCACAATTACACTGTTCAGAAACAGGTAGTTCCAGGTTTATAATTTTCAGAAATTCAGAAAGAACAAAGACCATTATAGTTTTCTCAGGTAGAGCCTTGACATTTTAAACAGAGATCTGCAAAAACTGCAGCATCAGTGATAGGCCAGAAGGAAGAATTGGAGGAAGAGAACACTGAGAAACACCAAGACCCATGCAGAAAACACAGACACAGATATGTTTACTCAAGGTCAGACAGGAACTCTAGAGCAGGAAAGGTAGGAAGAGAACCTGGATTGTAGAAATCAGGCCTGGTAATCATCATAAGCTATGCCCCCTCTGCATAGGCCATATAAGAATAATATTATGTCAAATATTATGAGTAGGATTAAGTCCATCAGGAGTATATGTCTATCAAGAGCATGTAACACATAAGCTGATGTTAACAACAAGATTACAGGCAAATATATTGATGCCTTAAGGATTGAGGAAAAAAAAATCTCCAGGCAATTTTAGTAGGAGATAAGATAAGTGAGCAGGAGCTTTAATGAGCCTCCAGGCTCCAGGAATACATTTA
>JAWWEW010000088.1:56242886-56260601 GCA_035583185.1 Anabacerthia variegaticeps | reverse complement strand
ACATTAAAGGTATTTTCTATCTTATCTCCATTAACCTTGTGCAGAGTGTCTGTTTTGCAGGATTTCAGGCATCACTTGAAGGTAATATTTTTTTTTCCTTCTTGGAAAAAACTACCAAAACTACCATTAACTACCATAAATAATAGCATGAAAGCTGTTTTTTGGCTCCCTACAAAGACTGGTAAACCTCAAAAAATGAATCTCAAAAGTTTTGAAAAAAATCTATTTATTGATCCAACTCTATCTTTTGTGTCTAGAAACATGATAACTGAGTTCTACGCACTAAGTGGTAATTTCCCTTGTTTTACTTATCATAAAAGAAAAAAAGCTCACAAATATAAGGCCATTTTCTTAATTTTTTTTTTTTTGTTTTATGAGAGATAGATGTATGACTGCATCTTTTCAATACAACTGAAAAAGTCCTCCTTTGTCCACTTAAAAAATGCAACTTTTTATCTTACAAAAATATGAAATCTATTTTACAGCTTGTGAAATAGTAAAGCTTTATGAACTTAAGCTGGACAGATATTAATGATAATAATAATTCTCAAAGAAGATGCTAAGAATTGAAATCCTAGGCATAATTAGCTTTTATCTTTCTTGTCTTCCAGACTGTTGCTCTTCTGGATTGTTTCAATAAGACGAAGAGAGGCAGCTGCCAGAATTCAGATGCCACCATAATCAAAAGTTATGATTATCATCATCATCATCATGTCTAGGCTTTGTGAACGAAGATTTGGGAATGGCTCTACCCAAACTGTGGTATAACCACAACCATTAGCCCAAACTCTTTAAATATTTGCAAAACTAGGTGACAGCTTTACCAATTATTTTGAATTGAAATTCTCCAGAGCTATTGTTTTTTGGAAAGAAGGGCTGGTTTTTTGGTTTGTGGTTTTTTGGGGTTTTTTTTTTCTTAATTTATTTAGTTTTCTTTAAGCACAACTACTGGAGCTTATGAGAATTCATACTGCCTTCTTATGTCTAGATTGTAAGATAGTAGAAGCAAAATACAGGAAGGCCACTGGTTTTGCTACTGTGTGGTATTTAGTGCTCTGAGTATGTTCATAGCCTAATTTTAACTACAGAAGAAACACGATGAATGGCTAAGGAAGTATCTTCTGATAACTCGTAGAGGTGAAGGAGAACAGGCAGTCTAGATGACTGCCTCAGATTTTGGGAACCTCAGTTCCAGGTGGTGTCCATTAAAGAATTTTGGATTATACCAAGGAAAAACATTAAAAGAAAAGATGAGTTAATTTATCTGCAAAACTAAATATGCTGTAACCTCGGTCTTGAGTTTTAAAGACGTGATTATGCATTAAAATAAAACCTAAGTTATCCAGGATTAAGGAAGAACATATGTACAACTCAGTCACTTGGGATCAAACACTAGATCCAAATGGCAGCTGTAAAGCACAGATGAACAATTTTGTTCAACATAATTACCTTGATTGCAGCTAATCTGGTCTGGGAGGCAGTATGTGTATGTATGTGTATCTAATCTTACATAAATGTTGATGTGTTTGCTGCCTGAATTAGGTCAAAATACAAAAGACAAAATAGCTAATAAGTACGGAACATTATCAAAATTTGGAATCGATGATTGTACTGTATTTCCACAAACTCAGTGCTTTGATGAAAATTGTTTATTACATGGATAAATTTTTAGCTAGAAGGTATCTTCTGGGCTTTGAGGATTTTGCCATAGTCTTAGAAATTTTTTTTTAAAAAAAAAAAAAAGCAAATTGCTGTGCTTTGCTGTAATTTTGTAAAACAGAGTGTTCCAAGATAAATTATACTAACAGATGGTATCTGTCCTTTACCAGAAAACACATGTAAAATACCTGTAATTTAGTAATTTCAAAGCACGTATGGGAAAAGGTAATAAACACAAACATACTAGTTTGTAGACATGCAGACTTCATAAGTTAGAAAGATCTCAGGCTTGCTAAATATCAAAAATGGGACCTGTGCTACACACCATACTACCTAAATGGGATCTGTGCTACACACCAAACTACCTAAAATTGCCTTCAAATTCAAGGTGCAATTTATTTCAAATGGTATGAAGTTGTAGATGCAACACTGGAATACACAGACTCACTGGATGCATGCGTGTGGCAGTGCCTGAGTTGAAATAGAACAAATTTTTGGGTTATAGGTATGGTTTTATTTAGATAGATTGTAAAAAATACATAGGTAGATGAAATATGTGACATACTATATGCTTGAAATTTCCTGATTTAATTCTAGATTTGCTTTTTCTTAACAATTTAAAGTGTCCAATTCTGAAAATATTTTATCTTCCAGGCACTTTTCTTTCCAAATTCACACATTGTATTTAAAAATATTTTTATGTCTTTGGAGTGTTTTCTTGTAAGTTTGTCTCCTTTACCAGGAAGCACTTTCTGGACCTGAACATATTTTCTTTTCTAAAATTTGAAAAAATGAAAAATAAGTGATTGTGCTGTCTCTCACTTTGCACCAAAATATGTGACAAGAAGGAAAAGGTAATTTGAGCAAGAAGGAGAATGGTGAACTTTAAATTGCATATTAATTCATTGAATTTTATGAGACAGCATTTATTCCCTTGAACTCACACCACCCTGAACCATGAGCATATTTCTAGGAAAGACCATTTAATAATGGATGAAGTTACTTAACATTTTATTACCATTTTTCTGTTTTACCAATATATTGTATCAGTACACTTATAGTTCACATCATAGTGAATACAATTACTTTTAAAGACTGTTCACATCTCTTAGACCCTGTAACAATTTTTGTCTTGAAACGTTTTCACAAAGAGTGTCACACACATCATCCTTTTTGAAAAATCCCAGTAAGCTCCTGTCTGTGTTGCAAGGGCTCTCACATATCTTATAAGAGTAGGTTCCCTACAGACTCAACCCCAGTCTTACAGGAGAGACTATGAGTTAACCCATCAACTTGAATTATACTTTCAAAATTTTAAACCCTGATATAAAATTTAATTTGAATTCAAAAACAGTCAAAGTATTTCCTTGAAATCCAAAACGGCAGCTGATGCTTCTCTATGTTAAAAGAGTTTATATAAGTTTTTTGAGTCCAAAGAGTTATGGCAATTTAAATTGGGTAATCATGTGATCCATCTTGTAAATCATGGATGTGCACAGGTTATCCACAAAGAATAGGAAGTTTTCCATAGGGAGCCCTAAGAGGTTGGCTAGATCAATGCTCTTCCCTGTGAGTCTTCTCTCCATCAGTTATGTTAAACATGGACTAGAGCTAGCAATGCCTCATTTTCTAAGATTTATTTCTTCTGTTTGAAAGTTCTGATTAAGGCTTTTCCCCTAATTAGAGTAGTCACAAGACACCTCTTGCATGTAGTTTCTCTTATATCCATAGACAGGAGGTGAGAAGATGGCCTTGGGTAGTTTATAGTTTTACTTCCCTGCTTTCTCTCTTGTATAGGGAAATTTGCATAAACATGTTTATTTTTAAAATTCTTATTCAACTGCCAAAGCTGTTCAAGATAGAAAAATTATAACTAAGATAGACACACACGATGATCACAGAAGCTTCACTTTCTTCAAATTCAGAATCAAACATGGTACCAATAAAAACGGTGCTTTGATGGCCAGGAACCATGAAACACTGAACTGAACTCCTTTGAAGGAACTGTGTCAGAGAAATGTTTAATAAGAATTACTATCATCTTTCCAGCAGAGCCCATGCTCAAGGAATATGCACAAATTTCAGGCAGACACAGAGTTATATAATGTAACAATTGCAATTTCATGGCAGAAGATAAAAATGGTCATTTTAAACAGATGAATACCTTGGGATTCAGGAATTTTCCTTTATATCTGTTAACCTACAGGTACAGGAGCTTTCCACAATCCCCACCATCATCTATCTCTTTGAACATCTGTGGATTGTTTTTCCTAGGACTGTGGCTGCTTCAGGAACAGGATCCAGAAATGACATTTCAGCAGTGGCCAGACAGATTCACTGGCTCTGATATGTCATTTCCAGAAGCATTACCTCTCAAAGACATCTCAGCTTGACAGACCATTGGGTCAGAGGGTAAAAGCAGGTTACCCAATGGGTGGAAGCTGATAATGAGCATTTTATTACAGACACATCTCTCTCTTTAAAGCTGTTATTCTCAGGGATTATTCAGGTCACCTTAGTCACAATTTTGATTTCATAAAATGGAATTGCAACAGTGCTCATTTACTCAACTGATTATGTATACAGACAGTATTAACAGTTTTAATAGATTAACCTCTTAGCTGCTGGGCTTCTCTGAATAAAAGGATAATCTCATTTTAAACTGTTCATCCTGGTTACAAAGATTAACAATTAAAGTGAAATGAAAGGTGGCTCATATTTCTGACACATTCAGACTAGTCTAAAGACAATGTAAAAATTAAACAATAAGGTCTTGTTTAAATACCTATCAGTCTTATTCTGACGTGCTGTAGAGATAAAAAAGAATAACCTAGACCTGTTAACATGAGACTCTTTTCTTTTTTTCCCTAACACACCCTGTCTAGGACAAATATAAGATTTTTCTGATTAAAAAAAGAAACTAAGGAAGAAAGAAAAGTATTTCTTGAGATGTTCTTCCACATAGAGAATTTTCCTTCCCTGGTTCAGTAAAATAACTCAACATGTGCCTCACTGCCTTTTATTACATTGCTGCTACCAGATGTTTGGCCATGTTCCAGAGCTTCAGGCAATTACTTCACATTTACCTCTAGCTTTCTTTGTTGCTTGCTGTGATTTGCTTCACTTTCTAAAATTCCACTATGAGTGCAGAACTCCTTTGCCCTCCCTCTTCACTTCCCACATTTCTCAACATCACTGGCTGGAGATAGCATATGGTTCTTCAAAATGGTTGAAGATACCTCTCTAACTAGGAGACTTTTTGGTTCCTGATTTATGGTTGAAATGGCTGAAATTCACTGTAGTAAGATCCTGCGTTTAAATCTCTCAGAGTGGACCCCTGGGCATTTAAGCTCCCTGAATAATTACATTTGCATTATTAGTTACGGTGCTTCCTTATGCCACAAATGCTGTTCAATTATGCTGATCTGAATTCTCCTTCCAAACCCAGGCATTTTATGTGCATAAATAAAAATATAATATAGATATATTTATGCTGCACAAATATAAGCAGATATTTATCTTGGAAAGGGAAAAATGCTGTTCTGTGTATTCAGCCTGAAATGGATGTCTGGGTCAGATATTTTTGGAAACAAAGAATAATAGCAGTCAGAGTATGCCAGCTTGCACACTCTCTCAGTGATAGTCACATTGTGATTTCTTATGTTCAAGACATTTTCATTAAATGAGTTCCAATAGCTAAAAAAGTTAGACTTCAGAATATCTATATTCTTGCTACGATCTGTTTTCCCCCCTCTTATATTTCTAGCAGATGTGTTATATGGGTTGGCAGAAAATAATTTATTGGACTTCTCCTCATGACTGTGATCTAAATGGGAAGTCAGCTTAACACAACTGTTGACAGTCATCTTAGCTGCCTAACAAGACATCATTGTTTTGAATATCCTAATTATTCATTAGCTGAATAAAAGTCTTTTTCACGTGGGAATGTTTATCACTTTTTGAAGATGAAATATTAGCTTCTTCCTCCTTCTATGATTTCCTTTCATTTGTGTTGATAGTTTCTGACTTACTATCTGAACTGTCTGCAGTCTGTCAATGGATACTTCCCAGATCAGAACAAACATTGCTTCACTTCCATTGCTGTGCAATATTTGGCCAAAAAATGTCCATATGGCCATTATGTCCCTAAAAGTCCTACACAGGACAGAAGGTAACAGCTGGGCTGTAATACTGCATGGCTCTGATTTTCTTGATATTCAGTCTGAAAAACAGGCTGAGGTTAGAGAGAAAAAGCACAACTGCCACCTACAGTGTCATTTATGACTTTGTCAAATATACTTTACTTATAAGCACATTGATGGAAAATCAGTTCTATCATTTTTCATCATATTTGACAGACAAAGTAGGGTTCAAGAAGAACAGACCTCAAGTCTCTTGTTCACTAAGAAGTGCAACAGCTTTCAATAGATCACATAAAAATTATTGCCATTTTTTCAAACTCATTACATATGTAATATTTGATACCTGTACTTCTGCCAGTCTGGCAGAAGTTGTTTATGTATTTTTTGTTGTTTATATCTGCCAGCTAAGATTAAAATAATGGGATGAAATTTCGCAGATTACACAGTCATGTGATGTATAGATGCATGTGTCCATGACACTAAGAAATTAATAATTCTAGATGTTAGGAAACATTTATTAACAAATTACTTTGAAAGGTAAATATGTTTCAGAACAGAATCTTGGATCAGAAATAATGTCAAATGGAGAAAGAAATGTGGTAAAAAGGCATACACTGTCTTCCGAAATTGATCCCAACCATAAGGGAAAATTCTTGTTTGGGGTTCTTCTCAGCAGGAAAATAGATAATTTGAAAGAAATGGCAGTTTCCCAGATTTTCTGCAAGTTCAATGGATGCTGTGTCTACCTCATGGCAGTAGAAAGATTGAACTCATTACCATGAGGAGGGAAAATGCTCTTATCTTGACGTCCTAAGAATTTAGATGTGTTCATTAACAGTTGGGTGGATCTCTAACTACAAAGATTCACACAGTCTAGCATCAGTGGATGCTTGCTCTGCACTAAGAAGAACAGGAAGACTAGCTCTATCTCTGTATTAGATTAGATAGAAGAAATGTGACATGGCATTGTGTATTATTTCCCTTCAGGCTTATAACAAAACAGACATGCCCTGAAGAGACAACAGTGTAACATACTATAGAATATACGTGTATGATTGAAATTTAATAACTAATAATATGAGCTCATCTGCCTGGGTGCTGAGCTTCTGGGCTGCAAGAATTTCCAAAGGATAATAATATAAACAAAATCTAGTCAAAATCTTGGAAAAATAAACACTTTCAAAATCTAATCTACCCATATTGATAGAAGACCCTGACATGCCTTTGGATGAGTCTGTCTCTCAAGAAAACAATCATTAGGGAAGCATGAGAGGAATCAGCATGAATTCTGGAAATTTTCACCTTTTTAGTCTCTGGAAAAAGGAGAAAAAAGTTCTGTTTTCCTTTGCTTTGTTTCTTTTTCTGGTAAACAGAAGAGCTAAATCATTAAGTGCAACATTCTGTTGCATAATCCTTTACCATTTTTCTCCTTTGCTCAGACATTAAAGAACAATAATAGAAAAAGCACTCAAAAGAACAAACAGAAGGCATTAATCTGCTCCTGCTTCTCTTGTTATATCTCATTTCACTAATCTTTTCTTTTCTTTGCTATCACTTGTGACTTAAATTCGTGTCTTGTCTTTGGGAGGTTTGGAATAGAGCTATTCAGTTGCCAGAACAATTATGTTAAAAAGTGACAGTTGTAGCAAATGAATGCAATGAAGCTGCATATGCAAAATCATTAATACTGGAATATATTTTCCAATTTCATTAAATTATGACAAAAGCAGTGATACTGCTTTCATAAAAGTGGATAGCTGATAGAAGAAAAGGACACAAATTAGTCCCTCATGAGGGAGATCCTACAGCTTGAGGTCAAAACTTAAATTAGACACCAGAACATCAATCAAAGGAGAGAGCTGTGGGGAACTGGCCTTCCAAACTTTCAGCTGTTCACACAGTATTTGTTGAAAAAGTGAATAAAGCTGAGCCAGTAGCACAATTTTCAAACCTGTAGACTGCTTGACAACACCATTGCTTTTGCCTCAGAGTGGTCCATGTGCCAAGTTAAGAAGATTGAGAGGAAACAAGAGCCCATGTTAGCATTTGTTGAAAAAATCCCAATGTTTTATTGTTTCATCAAGGCCCATTGCAATGATACTGTACCATCCATCTGGGCTATAAAGACTACAAACCTCAAAGTCACTCATAGATGTAATAGTAGCTTGAAAACAGAAGCTATGAACTACTATTTAATCTCTGTAACCATTTATGTTAAGAAAAAAAAAGAAGTCTAAGCAGCACATATTCCAGCAGCTGAGAGTACAATGCATTGTTTTAAGGCAACTTGCCTTCCTAAACTTCTTAGGAGTATTTAAACTAATCCACATTTCAGAATGTTCAGCAGTGAATAGAAACTTACATGCCTGCTGTCTTTTATATACTGATTGCAGCTCTTCTTTTTCTTTCCATTATTTCTTTAAGTTCTGAGTAGAACAAAGTTGATTACACCTAATTAAATCTTTCTATTGATGCACAAATTTTTCAGAAATTTCAGGAAAGTGAGACGTTTTTTGTTTGTTTCTTTCTTTCTTTTTCTGTGTTTATTTCTTTTGGGATTTTGGAGATTTTTTTGGTGGGGCAGGTTTGCAGTTTTTTAACCTCTATCTAATCTTTGGAAAGCAACTTCACAACTTCCTCATTATCCACTACTGTGAGTTACCTCCTACTGTGAGTCACTTGTCCTGATGCCTGAACTGGATCCTTACAATATCCCTGGTGTATTTAATTTTTTGCGGCAAATAGATGAATTTGCAGTGGAGTGTGCTAAATCAGTTTATCCGTGTTTTCACAACTCAGGTTGTACTTTCTTTTATGATAAAAATGGCTAGCAGAAAACCCTTCTTTGCTGGTTACTGTTGAAGGTTATGAATTCACTGTTTGTTGACAGTTGCTATTTGGTTACTATCTGGACATGAATGAAAACTGGAGGATAAAAGATTTCCCTGTTAAGCAAGCCATTGTGATCATTTAGTCTACCTGTAACACAAAATAAGTATTGATCAGATGGCTCTTGTACCTAAACAGCTGACTAACAGGGAGTTAGAGGATTTTTTAGCCCAGTAATCTTTATTTAAGAAAAGCTTCACAGGCTCTGCAATTTAAACTGCAAAGTTTAGCTGGGGCTTGTGCTTCTGCCACATCAGACTTCCTAATAATTTTTTTGTGTTTGGACAGAATGAGGACTGTACTGACCCTACACAGTCACACTCTACTAGAGTATTTTGACTCAGGCAATCTTTGTATGCATTGTCATTATATCTGCAGGTAAGAAATTCTGCTCATCTTCTCTAGAAAATTATTCTATAAGGGACATAAGACAGGCAGACACCTAAGAACTGACAGGAGGTATTTCTTGAAGCCTTTCTTATAAGCCTCTCTTTCATCTGCTATACAGTTACACTGATGGCAATATTCCCAGTCTTAAATTTTAAGATGTCAGAGAAATGACCAAATGTTAAAATTTATTCAGATTATTCATCACCATTTTCAAGTTTCTGTCGTTGGAGCCTGCCTGCCCAGAATAGAAGTTGTTCCTCTGTTACTCTTCACATAATTTCTGCATATGGATTTTCAGGTTATCTTGTCTCCACTTAGTTATGTGGAGAGCTGTGGAAAGATACATAAGGTGCACAAAAAGGTGTAAATTATCCCTCAGTTTGAATACACATCAAACATAACTTCTTGAATATCAGTTGGAATTCAAAGCTTAAACCAATTTCTCTTTAAGCAGGGCAATGTTTTGAATAAATAAATCTGAGCATATCAGTTCAGAGAAAATTTTACACCTAATTTATAGATTTTTGAAACTGGATGTTTGCCACAGAAATGCTAGCAGCCAGTAAATTTTTGTGCCATGAGCAGCACTACAATTAATTCAGGCAAAATCACACATGTAAGCCACACCAGAGAAACAGGTGTTTATACTAAAGACTCACTGTGCTAGCCTATTTAACAGCCTCATACTTCATTCTCTAGGATTCCTCTTAGAAGGGCTAGTAAACATAAAAGCTGCAGAAAACCTGTTCAATTACATCCCAGCATCCCACCATATAACACTAACCCTAGGCAGATCAAAAAATAAAATTGGCAGTTAGCATCCAAGCATAAATTAGATTTTTAATTAACTCCGTTGATGGAAAAAAATTAGCTGTGGCAATTTATTGTATTAATAATCTCTCTTTTACCTACAGGATATAAACAACTGTGTAGGGTCATGCTAAAAAGAAGCAATCAAACAGCCTTCAGTTCTCAACTAGGCTTGCAATGTAAGAGCAAAGGAACAGCATTTGGAAATTAATAGAGATTTGATTTGAGTTTCAACTTCTATAAACCTACTTGGTAAACTTTAGGACATACAAAATTTATAGACTAGATCAAGAAAAGAGATTAAAAGGAAACTTGGTTTTATATCTGTTGGACATGTTGCTTCTGTCTTTACATTATTATTTTCTACTAGCTGAGATTTTCCTTTCCTTGTCTTTATTTTGAATTCTTTGGCAATGTCCTTTCTTTTTTATGCTTTCTCTCTCTTCTTTATCTTATTGGGTTGTGAGGGAATTTTTGCACCCATAAAATGAGTATAATAATAGACTTGTGTGTGTGTGTGTGTGTGTGTGTGTGTGCGCGTGCATGTAATAAGTTAAGATATTTGAATTTCTACTTTTTATTATATATTGACCAGGTTTTTCCTTAACAAAACAAACAAGCAACAAAAACCACAATAACAGCAACAACAACAACAACAACAAAAACACAAACAAAAGTGCCGATATATATTGGATGAAAGTGTGTTCCCTGTATTTTTTTTCTGCAACCTTTCAGCATTAATAGATGAAATTTCCACAGGACAGAACTTCTGAATCAGAGTCTGAAGAAATTATGCTTATGAGTTTCTATGTGATGTTCACTTTTTTAAGAATTATACTCACATTCATAAAAAAAAATACATTACCTGATTTATATAGCCAAATCACAACTACTCACCTGCAGATTAGGTAGGATGTACCAAGATTATTATTGCAACCCACAGGGAAAAAACCCACAAACTGAGTAGCTGAACAGTTTTGAATAGCAAATCTAAGAAAATTGCTTTAATTCTTCTTTAGACGTTCTGCAAGGAGGAAAAAACACCCAACCCTGAGGTCTAAAATATCAGCCAGCATTCAACTCATGTTGCTTCAATCGTTGATGTGGAGCTGTGAGGATTAACTTTGAAATGGATTGCCAAACTGAGCACAGAGTTACTGGGGGGTGGGAAATGTCAGTAGCACAAACAAGCAAAAGAACAATTGTGAAGGTGTTACTGCACAAATTATAGCATCATTATGCTACAGAAAGTTGGATTTCCTTTTCAGGCTTGTATTTATTTTTTAGAGTGTAAAACAATGAAGATGTAAAAAGCACAGCTCTTTCCCCATAAACAGACTGTTTGTCATTAAGTAACTTGGACTAACTCCTGTTTCCTTTTTGAATGAGATTAGTCATATTACTTTACTGGCCCCAATTCAGCAAAGCACTTAAATATGTGCCTAAATCTTACTGATTTCAATGAGATTTACACATGTGCTTAAAACTAAGCACATGCTTAATTTCACTGTTAAATTGGAAATAAGAAAAACTGAAGTAATTACCTCATCCAATACTGTGATTTCAGTAATATTTTGCCATGTTCACTTGCAATATCAAGAAACCTAACATTTTTATAATGAGCAACATGAGACCAGTTGAACTTGCAAACCAAGTACTTTAAGAATACTTTTTTTTTTTTTTTTTTTAAATGATGGACATTTGTCCATGCAGCATGTAGCACTTTATAGACTGTAATGGGAAAAAAAATTCAATGTATGTATGGTACTGATGTCTCTGAAAGCCATGTTTGCATAAAAGAGAATGACTATAGATAAATATATACTGATTGTATTTTTTCCTTCCTACCCTGGCTGCTATGACTTCTACAGTTTGCAGCCTTTTGCTGTGCATACCTACTCCCCTAAAAAGCCTGTCCTAGAGATAAATAGACACTATATTAGATTTTATGTCATACTTACATTATCTTAAATCTTACATCTTCAAAACATTTTAGTAAAACTTAATTAATTAATATATCTGCAATTATGAGTGCTCACAAGAAAAGGTCAGTGAAGATACACTGCCTAGGTTCGAAGTGGTTATCACAGTTTCAAAGAGTCATAAATGCTTGTTTTCAAAACTCTCTCTTCTCCTCAGACTACTTTGCTTGATGTTAGGAACACTTAGCTTCTCCTTGGGAAAAAAATACAACCTTTTAAAAACTTGACATTTTTGTGAATCAAAATTATCAGCAGTGAAGGAGACAGAAAAATACAAGTAAAGCTGTCTGAGAAATTATGACTATAAAAAATTGTATTTCTTCCCCAGAGGAAGTTTCTGGAAGACAATCTGTATGCTTTTTGAAGATAATTGGGTGCAGAATATAATTTTTAAATAAAGTTTCAAAGCAATATTTAGATAAACAATTCTAGCTGGAATCTAAAAAAACTGTTAGAATAGCAGTGGATTTTTTTGTTTCTTATATCATTCTTAAATGTATTGTCTTCAACTGACATATAATACTTAAGTAACATTTTGTGTCTGAATGTGTTTACTGCATACACCTTTGTCCCTTTTATTCAAATCTAGCTATGTGTATTTATTTAAGTAACAAATTTTTCATATGTAAGCATTGCCATGTTAATGAAGTACAGTGTGGCATTTTGACTGAATAACCAGTCCCAAGGACAAATTGCCACTTTGTCAAGGAATCAGAAGGCTTTTCACTCTCATGCACAGGTATGAACACACACACACACACACACACACACACACACACACAGAGGCAAAGAAAAGCTAAAAGTACTCCTAATTTGCAGCTCTTGTACAGCCTCCCAGTAAGCTTCCTGGTCTCAACGGCACAGCATGGCTCTCTTTGCTACCACTGGCTCATGAAAATCTTCCTCCAAAGGTTTTTTCCTTGGAGCAGAGGTGTTACTTGACATTACTATGACCACTGGGTAGCCACCTGTAGCTGTCTTCTGGAGTTGTGGGATATTGTCTCATCTTCTCTCATTTCCCACCTGACTCCAGCAAACTGGGCATACAAGAGAGAATCTTCTTAATCCCAAATTAGGCATGATTTATGACTACCTTGTCTTGTTATGTATTTAATGGATTTTCAAGAATAAAGTAGCATGAAAACTGGAGAATTGTGTAGTAATGCTGCAGAACTGTGTTCTAAATATCTCTGCGCACTTCCTGAGTCTTTTGTAAGTCAGCTAACCTCACAATGCTGAGTAGGAGGGTGGGAAAAGCCATAACAAATGTCAATAAAGTGTTTTAGAAGTCTTATTTGATATAAGCAATGTCAGTTCCTTTCTTTTCCTAGGTATCTTGTTCTTCTCTCAGTGTATCTAATGAAGTTAGGGGTAATTTTTTTGTTCTGTTCTTAGGAAGTACAGAGCCTTGCACAAGCTAAGGTAACACCACCCCCTTCTGTTCACACTGGTGCTAAGCCCAGTCAGCCACACATCCAGCAAGCAAAACAGGTACTCCAGTACCATTTGCACAGCAAATAGGAAAAATGGATTTTACTGCTACAGGTTAATCATGTACATTGAACCATATCTTCTTCAATTAAACTATTTGAATAGTTCTCTAAACTAACTTATTCCAAGAAATTCTGAATAACAAATTATTAAAGCATCTAAAAAATTGCAATTTTTCTTTATCTCCCTAGCATGAATAAATATAGAAAATAATTTATAAAATATTCATTCAGATGTTGGGGAGCAATTTTTGTTATCTGCAGCTTATTTGCATTTCAGTACGCCTCTTTCGATTTTTTGTCAGAACAGCACCTCTCTTCTAATTTGATACTGTTTCTCCACTTGTGAAATGAAAAGAATTTTACTTCTATGCTTTTTGCTTTACAAGCTCATTGTGGTACACAGAAAATGCCTGTTACTAATACAATATGCTCAGGTAGGTTCCTCAGAGTTACTTGATTAGTGCAGCCAATGTCTGGTCCAATTACTCACTTTGACACAAATAAGTCTGATGTTGAGGTTGTGGTTTTATGATGATTTCTCTGGCTGAAGCAGTCTTGAGCTGTATAGTCCCCTCAGTCCATGGGTGTTCATTTTCATGTAAACAGTCAAAGCAATGAGCTGAACTGGGGCTGAGCCAGCTTAAATATTATTTAGCTAAAACCAATCCTGTGGCTGTCATCTTAGGGAAGTACTCCAGGTCACAGTGCAGCTGCATCAGTAACACAGTCTAGGGGAGCAGCTGTGGGGCAAGGGTGAAGAAGAAGAAGAGAGGCGTGGGGTATTTAC
The DNA here is from genome assembly GCA_035583185.1 of Anabacerthia variegaticeps. Classification (NCBI taxonomy): domain Eukaryota; kingdom Metazoa; phylum Chordata; class Aves; order Passeriformes; family Furnariidae; genus Anabacerthia; species Anabacerthia variegaticeps. The sequence goes on along the minus strand of JAWWEW010000088.1, from coordinate 56,246,449 downwards.
ACTTCTGGTTTTCTGCTTCAGAAACTTCACAAAGTACTTCTTTCAGTAAAAGTTTGATTGTTTTTGACTGTTTGCTTTCCCCACCTCTCCCCCTCCCTTCCCAGCCTACAGAATATAAGCATCTTAAATGCTAAAGCAAAATTAAGAACATTTTGGAAGCTTTCAGAAAATCACAGATGAAAACCAACTTGTGTAGATATTTCTAATGCTAATATATTTTTAAGTCTTTCACAAAGATGGGCTGCAAAGCCTGGCCAGTATGAGTGTCATTGTTGTGTTTTTTACAATTCAAAACAGGTCTGAAAAAGAATGGTGATGCAAAACTTCATGATGTTGGAGAAAGTCCCTGTTCTGGTCTAAGACATGGTTATTTGCCTGTTTACCCTGTGATCCAGGGAACTTCAGGGTGAATCGTCCCAATTATGATTTAACCAATGAATTTAAATTGAAGGAGAAAGTTGTTGAACTATCTGGAGATACACTGACTGCTTTCCAACATCACTGAGGCAAGGAGCATTAGTCTTGGAGCAACATACATGAAACAGCATTCAGCCTGGAATAAAGAACATGGAAGGTGTTTTTTCTGCAGGAAGAGAGAGTCCATGGGAAGACTGATCACATAGTGTCAGTGTAGATTGTGTCTCTAAGCTGGAAGTTGTCATTCTGCACAGTTGTCTTGGTGAGATGTTGTGCTGCTTGGACATTCTCATAGCTGCATGGTGAGCAACCCCTGGGTCTTTCTGGGAAGTGATAGGGTGCTGGAGAATCAAGGGGAGGATGACAGATCTGCAGGGAAATCTCTGCTCCTTGGCTGGACCAAGGAGGGTAAACTTAAGGTAAAGTAAGGGACCATGAAAACTACTGAACTGTTAAAAACTTAAGAGCAAATGACCTTTAGCAGATTTTCAAATCTGGTGTGAGTGGTTTCACACCGTTGTGATTTCACTGCTTTTGGTGTGTTTTTCAGACACATACCACTGAAATCTCATGATTACCACAACTCTGTGCAACAACTGACTGAGCACAGCAGAGTGCAAGCACAAATTGAAGGTGTGTTCCATGACAGCTTCAAGCAACGAAAAAAGGGACGGCCCAGATTAGCAAAACAAAATTGAGTATTACAAAGGAAAACAAAGAATAGGGGAAATGCTTCTAAGAAAGGGAGAAGCTAGTGCTTCATTGGAAGAATTCAGATGAACTGTGATTGCTGTGTTGATTTTTGGAGGCTTTCTCCCTCTCTGACACTGACTAAAAAGAGTTTTTCAGCTCTGTAGCTCTATGCTACATGTAAAGTCAGAGTCACTCACTTCTTGATTCTATGAGGTGAATCATTTCTGCTGCCAGGGGCTATCTGTACCTGCTGGAAAGAAGTCATGCCGTCTGTGAATTTTGAAGGATTGTAGGAGAAACCAAACACCTTTTTTTTTTCTGTTGGAGAAATCATCCTAGACTTCACACTGATGCTAACATATCATAAATAGGAACTCAATCTGCAGAAAGAATTTAAGTGTGGCTTCTGCATTTCTGCAGTGACTCAGAAAAAAATAAAATGCATTGCTCATGTCTTGTTTTGGAAGGATATAAAGTTAGCTGACCATTTTTCCTTCCTTAAATTTGCATTTTTAGAAAGCTGAAGGCTCTGACTTTTCAAGAGTTCAAAATCTACAGCTCATAGAGATTTCTAGAAGAGTATGCCTTTTTCTTTTTTTTTTTTTTTTTTTTTGAGCTTCAATATCCAGAAACTTTTCACTGTATGGATTTTCAGATCTACTGTGTTGGTATGTGTTGCGACTTCTCGAAAATTACGATTCTTGCAGTCAATGGGATGCAAGTTTGGATTTCGTTAAATGTTTTAACATGATCTTTAATTATTGTTGTTGAACTTTTGAAAAAAAAAGCTCTTAAATGTCATTTATCTGTGCTTTGGGTATACACTGTGTTGAAAAATTTCTCCCTAAAGGAACCTCAGGTTTTAATTTCCTAGATTTCTACAGTGTCTAGCTACAGCAGTGTTTCTGACCAAATGACAGAACACTCCACAGAATGTGCCAGGGTTCGTTGTCTGGGTCCTCTATGTTTACAATATCCCCTTGCAATCTGTGTAAAACCATGTGTGCCTCATGCTATCACCCCAGTTTGCTCTATACCAATATTGTTATATATTCGGATGCTGTAAGTGGCACAATGAAGTTGTAAAGAACTGATAATATATAAATACACTCATATATGGTCTCTGCTCTCCTACAGCAAGCTGATAGTAATTCAAGATGTCCAAAGAGTGACATCATATTTTTATCAGGTTCTGGAATTAGAAGCTGTGCGCAAAGATTGTTGGTAACCTGCCCTCAGAGCCTGCAGTCAGAGAATGCACCAAAGATCACTGAAGCCAGGGCTTCACATGTTAGGAAAGTGAACTTCTAAAGTAAGGCTTGCAAAAAAATCTCTGTCTTGAACACAGAATGATCCAAGAAATCCTCATTGGGGCAATCCCTCACCATGTATCAAGATGAAGTATAGTAGAAGACTACCCAGAAAACTAAGCTGTGCAGGAAATAAATTATTTCACTTCATTTCCATCACCTATATAAGCAATGAAAAAATTAGCCCAAAAGTAATTAAAGCAACAAAAAAACTCTTCCAGATTACATTTTTTTAAAATTTTAAATACACCATACTGTATACTTAAGCTAATTGTCAAAGAACATTGTATTATCAACCAGAAATTATTTAAAATTACTTAAAAGATCTGAATTTTTTAAAGTTTTGAATTAAAAAATATACAAATCTTTGAAAGTAGAAATATGTCAAGACAGGAAAAGGGGAGGAGATTTAATTCTGATGATGTAAATATATACTTTTAATGTCATAGGTCAGAAATAACACTTCAGAAGTAGGAAACCTACCAGAGAGTCTAAAGGGTCAACAGGTGATTTAAGAGGTAAAAGGAATACAGGCAATTTTCATACGTAACATCAATTCTCTTTTAATTCCAAGGTGCTTTTGACAGGGTTCCCTATTGAAGATTCTTAAAAATAGTTACATTGTCATGGGATTATGTAGATCAAGAGTTGTCTGAAAGATAGAAAATAACAAAAAAAATAGTTGGTCAGAGGAAAAGGTTATAAGTACAGATTCACAGGGTTCCTCTGGAATGACCTCTGCTTCATGACAATAATAAATGTACAGAAAAAGTTCTGTTATAGTCACATCAATTAAGAACTGGCAGATAACAAAATGCTGTGACAGGAATCAGTGTACCCATGGGCATTTTGCCCAGCAATGCAGGTGGTATGTACCATTGGCTTCTCTTCTGAGAACTAGTAAGCCAATTTTTCAAAATATATTGGCACAGAGTTTTTTGGCACGGTCAAGCAAAAATTACCTTTGAATTTGAATTTTTCATCCAATTAATTGAATCTGTGCAAGAATCTGTGTTCTCTACAGTGAGTGAAATGTGAAAAATCAAGATAAGCTTCAGTTTATTTGCAAGGTTCACATGCACTTTTTGCTGGCCCAACCCCCAAACACCAATGGCCAGTGCGACACTGGTCCTGTTTCACAAC
>JAWWEW010000088.1:56194621-56211181 GCA_035583185.1 Anabacerthia variegaticeps | reverse complement strand
CAGTACTCTTTTCAGGGAAAAAAAATGAGAATATTTCTTATTGGGTTAGTCTCCTCAGTTTTATCTCAGTCTGAGTGCTTCTCTGTAGGCAGCAAGTGTTCAAAACCTCTAGAGATGGCAAGGTAAGTCTTTTTCTCCCACTTCTCAATTACAATTAAATATTATTCTTCATAGCATTCATTGAGCTTCTTCAATACCTTCCTGTAGAACTCAGCTGCTGACTGACTTGTAACATAGTGCAGATTCAACATCTTTTACCTACAAGTTTCAAATTATGCCTTACAGGAAATGTCAGATGTCTTCTGAAAAATAGTATGAATATTTAAGGGCAGAGAAATATTTTATTTTACTCTTCTTGAAGAAGGGTACTACTTACAAGATCAAAAATCCCACAACTCAAGGTGCCTTGGTAATTGGAAACTGATATACTGCTAATGTCCTGCATTTCAAGATCCTGATAGTAACTCTGCTGTTCTCAGCAACTCTCATTGAGATCCTGCTTCCCATAACCTGGGTGTGTAAATCAGGACATACGAAATAAACCAAATTTACTGATAATAAATTTTAAAGATAAGTTTCCTACCCAAAAAAAAAAAAAAAAATGTAGGCAGAATTACTCTGTTGTTAAATATACTTGAGTATAACTTAATTGAAAGTAACTTTTAGCTAGCTCAGCTCCATGCTGTCTCTTGTAGATGCTTGTCTGAGTGAGCAGCTCTTATTTCCCATCATCAGATTGGAAGTCCCAGCAAAAAAAAATGGTACTTTCAAATCTCTCTTGGCTCTCTATGTAAACTCATTTAGAAGATTTTGTCAGGGTAGAGGTAAAATTCCCCTTTGCTTTGAACAATGAAAAACCCTAGCTGACTAACAAATGCAGATATATATTTTCAATTGCAGATACTCAAACTTTAGCACTTACCGCTTTCAAAATATAACAACTCCTCTTTGTTTTTACCACCACATTAAAAAAGAAAGAATGGATTAAATTATGATTGCAGGATAATACACAAAGGTCCTGAAGTCCTATATTCCTTTGAGGCTTGATCAGATTGTGAATAAACCTTGTCCCCAGAGTCACAGAATCTCAGCTGTCTTCTGCACTCACCAAAACGCCTGGAGCAGATAGGACCAGACACCATCTTCATGCCACATATTGTGACAACTGAATGACCTTTTTGACTTTATGCTTTCATATTTGCACATTAGCAACTTTGCATCTTGTACTTGAGACCTTTATGTAGCCTATGGTCTATTTCAGACCAGTGGCATCCATAATGGATGAGATGAAATCTACCAAGTCTAGTTGTATTTCACCATCCCAAGAACCACTGCCATAGAACTTCAGAGTCACAGACTAGATGTCTACTCCCGACTTGCACTAACAATACTTATTCTGGGGACATAACTGCCACCACAGCTCAGGGCAATTCATCACTTGCTGAGAAAAAATCTGAGGCTTGCAAAACCAATGTTATGGAGTCTCTTAGATGGCCAGCAGGAAATTTTTAGCTTTATATTAAAGACCAATATTCAAAGACCTTAAATGGAGAACTCTTTCAGCATGAATTAAAAAGTAGTTTCATCTGCAGCCTCATGATTTCATATCATATTAGTCTAGCCAGTGTAGATCTGGAGACGTTGTCTGTTTCTAGAAGCTAACTTTCTAAACAAGTTTGCACCAGGAGGATCCAAAATGGTGTTTCCCTTCTTCTAAGGTTACCCAACTGGTTTCATCATCAATCTTTCTCCTACAACTGTGTTTGCTCCATGTAAAGGTTCCTTAATACCTCCCTCATTTGTTTCCTTTGCTCTGAAAGTGTGGGATTGACATATATATATATGCACATACACATATATATGCACGAATGCACACATATAGTTGCTTCTCATAGATCATCCATGTAATTTACTTTGGGACAATTTCTTCTCTTGGAAATTTTCATTGTCTCAGAACAGTACTGAGGGCATTAGAATGTGCCTTGGAATACATGAAACAAAGCATAGAGTTTAGCAGCTATAGTATTAAAAAATGTGTAGATTTACTAACTTAGAGAATATGTGAGGGTCATAGATTATTTAAAGCACACCCTACCAAGTATACCCTGTACTCTCGTCACATGTCAATTTGTCCTACTCCCTATCTGCTGCTCAAAAAAAAAAAAAAAGAAAAAAAAAAAGAAAAAAAATAAAAGAACTGACACATTTAAACAAGGATATGAAACAAGATAAGGAATCCAACTTCATGAAAGAGGAGACCCAAACCAACTGAGTACATATGTTGGCTGCATATGGCCTCTGACTTGGACAGACTTGAATTTTCTTCAGTGACAGGCAATCTTAGAATTGTGATCAAAGCATATTCTAGCAAATCTGAGTTTGCAAACAGCCTTTGGCTAGGGGATGAGCAGCAACAGTATATCCCTCACTGGGGCTGCTCACTGTAATGGTTTTCTAATTGTTTTCTACTGTTATTCAGGATTCTATTCAGACTAAGGGACTTGAAAATGCCTGCTGGTGACTGGTGCCAGATTACTGACATACATATATTCCCTATGTCATGGGCTCAGTTGCCTGCCTCTCAAGCTGTTTATTCCCACTCCCAATATGATAAGTTTTTTGTCTTCCTGTTTCCAACATGCTAAAGTAGGCATATGAAATAATTGAATTGCATCATATTTATACACACAAATGTTCCCATTTGGAAATATTTGAGGAAGTTCCTCTTTTGTACTCATACATGACACTGCACTGAATGCATAATTTAGTACTTATTTTCAGAACAAATAGCCTGGAAAAATTGCATGAACAATTGATAGTAATTTGAGTGTGCAACCTGAGGTTGGAGCTTATTAACATATTCATTCTGCCTAAGGTCTGTGTGCAAACTCAAACCATGCTGTCTCTTAACAAAGATTGTACAAGGCAGCAGGAACAGCATGAGCATCAGCTCAGTGCATGGTACGATTCTGAATGAAGCACACGAAGAGAACACAGTAAAGTGTAGATAATTATTTAAATTCACCATAAAACAAAGTCAAAAGTATTTGAAAATATTTTACGAAAAACAGATTTAGGTATCATTATAAAAAGAAAACTATTTCGTAATTCTGCAAAATTTTTAATGGTTTGGTCTGAAGCACTTATACCAGAAACAACGTAGCCACATTAGTAAAGACTTAATTTATACAGGAAACTCCTTTAGTTCTAGTTTAATTTTATTTTTTTTTTTAAATAAATGAAGTTGTTGATTGGAAAACTGCAGCACCTTTAAGCTGTAAGTCTCTAAACAAAATTTACATTCATGATGCCCACTGTTCATAGTGCAAAGTTGGGCAGCTTTTAATATCATGCTTTACAGTATTCATCCAAATACTTCATAGGTCTGCTTCAGAACTGTTCATGAAGTAAGAGCTAAATCATTATCCGGACAAAAAAATAATTGTTTTTTTCCTTCTACAAGAAATCAGGACTACAGAAATATAAATATGAAGATCCTGATATAAAGTGGACATACATGCACAGAATGAGAATAGAGATCTCTCATATGGAAGAGAATTCCTTAGACAGCCGTTTGTCTTGTGTGAGGGCAATGGCATCATACAATTTTGTTAATTACTATCTATGAAATAAAGAGACTGTGGCAATAGAACATGCATATGCTAAAAAGACTATAGTAATGCTTACAAAGTGTTCTCTGTGTGCTGACACAAATACCTGTACAAGTACGTATACAAAACCATAAAATCTTAAACAAATAACTGAGAGAGCAAGGAAACTGCTAAAAGTATGAATTCTCTATGAACCCAGGTTATGTATTTAATAGTACAGTTTTGCAGGGTATGTCTTTCAGCATTGACGCATTACATAAGACAATTTGACAAGGTTACAATTTGTGTTACTAATGGAAATTCTTTTCAAGAATTAACCTTTAGGCTAAAAAGAATGACAGATATTCAAATATTCTCAAATGAGTATTTGAATTGAAAATTTCTATTCATTTTTGCTCCCCAACAGAACTTCCATCCTACATTGCAGTTTGTCATACACACAATTGAATTCTTAACAGCTGCCATTCAAGGGAGATGCAGAGGACCATTTGAAAGTAATATTTTGCTCTGTGTGACATCTCATTTTTTTTCTTCTCAGAAATCATAATTTTTTTACACATCTAGTAGACTTCCTAACAGGAAACCAGCTCTGCCTGTCATTTTGATTGGGGAGGAACCTTGTTTTCCAGGTCACTGGCTTGAATTCTGGAAACAAGATATTCATGAGGGACCTGCATGGGGAATTTACATCTCAGTGCAGAGTTTTCCTCTCCATTTGTCAACATACAAGGTCAGTGAGCTGCTCTCTTGTCAGAGGGAAGATAATGGCTGCTGCATTGCCTCCCACTTATTACACACTCAGTGCATCTGACCTTCATGTGAGACCCCAAAAGCATTCTGATTTTTGGCTTTCCTCATAACCTAACTCAAGCCCCTTTTCCCACAGACCCACAATCTGTGATTTTTGGTAATCCTCTTCTGTCTTCAATCTTACTTTAACACACAAGTCCCATTGCTACATATATCTTTAGTTCCCAAATAATAGGATGCTTCCTTTTATTGGCATTTTGGTGATGAGACAGAGTGTTACTACAGTCAAAACTGCAAGATACTCATTATTTGTTGATATTAGCAACTTTTTTTAGGCACTATTATATCATTGCATTATTTGTACCTCCATCTATTTTTCTTAATTCTTTTACAATTAAAAGAAAAAAAAAAAGAAAAAAAAAAAAAAGAAAAGGAAAAAAGATAATAGCTCATGCTTTTATCCTGAGCTCCTGGATTAGGAAAAAAAAAAACCAAACCAAAAAAAACAACCTGTGTACTGATTAGCGTAAATCTGATGTCCTCGTATAATCTGTTATGCTATCATGTACTAAGTGCTTCTCATGTTAAACACATAGCAAAGTCAGTGGCTAAAAATGTGAATACTGAACTTTGATTTTATTAAGACCTGATCTAACACTTATTGACGTCAAAAATGACAGGACTGACATTTTACATCATTTTGCTTTTGATCTGATCCTTACTTCATATATATTTTCAGGGTATTACATGAGCTGTCACATTAACTGTACAGTTACAATGAAGACTGCATGACCCATGCCATAACAATGTCATTTTATGGCACCACAAATGTATATTTAAGATTCAAGTATCTCTACCACATGGAAGAGACCCCATAAGGAGAAACTGGTATGCAAAAGTATGTAAGTGACCTAGGGATGAAGTGGTTCTGGAGTAAAATTAAGTAAGGCTTCGTAAGTTGCAAGACTTGAGGAATTTTCATTTTAAATAAAATATTTTTGCTGTTTTCAAAATTTTATTTAAAAATTCAGACTTGATTGTCTAACTTTTCTAGTCAATATTGTTTCCCACCGTATATGACATCTGTGTCATTCCCTGAAAATTGTATGGTTAAGCAATTCATTTCATGACAGTGCTCTACTGCAGCATTCTGTCACCAGCTCCACATATTTGTAGTATGAATGACTCTCCAATTAGTCTGCTTTCAAAGTAAATAGTCTCGTGTACTGGAAGTAAATAGTCCCATGTACTAGAGAAAAAAAGAGATTTTAAATTATATATAAGCAGAAAATACAGAGAGAGAGAGAGAGAGAAAAAATGAAGGTGAAAAGTAAGTGAGGGAACAGCTGATTTATGCACACGACTTTTAGTTTCATAATAAAAACACTCCGACATCTAAGCCCCAAATTTAAATGAGTGAATGAATAAACAAATAAATACATACAATTATGTTCTCCATAGTTACTGATTGGGAAATTGTCTTTTAGCAATTTTCACACTGAATGTCATCTAAGTCAGAAAATGGAGCCAGACAGGGCATTGGTCTAATGATTAGACTTATTATAAGTTGTAGCATTTACAGAAAGATTTTTGAATTTGAATAGGTTTTTCAACTTAGTGACAGGAGTCCAAAGAGAGCATGGTATTTACATTTTTGCAGAATGTATAAGTATCTAATGAATAGACAAAATGTCACTGAAGATAAATAGGTCTATCTGAAAAAAAATTACCAAACACAATACTAAGATTTCAATAAGAAATGTAGTGACTTTGTAAGTCAGTGTAACAATAAGATTGCTGTTTTGCATTTGAGAATATCAGTTCACTGCTTTATTTTCTCGCAATTATTTGAAAATAATCTGGATAACTTTACAATCAAGGTATTTCCTCTTGGCTCCCTGGTATACACCAGGCTGCCTGAGGAGATGATAGACATCCTAAGGTGTCCACAGCATAATCAGTCTGAAGAGCCTCCAGTATTAAAATTCTAACTAATGATAATCAAAAAGAAACAAAAACAATAACAAGGTTGTGTAAAAAAAGCCAGGAGATAAAAGGCTAAGTCTGATTTAATGTAGCAGGTAGATGATTTGTCTATATGCCACTAATATGTATCCCTAAGGTATGTGACTTTTACACAAGACAAAGAGACTCCACAGCTGCTCCTAGTGAACTGGCTGAACTGTACTCAGAGAAGATGCTTGTGATTATTTAGTAAAAATTATTCATGCAGATATAGAAGTAATCACATATGACAGCATTTTGTACACCTTTAAGTGAGTTAGATGTTTTACATGTAGTTTGTAACAGTCAGGAGAGATGAATCACGCACATGCTGAGGTGGACATGCAGGATCACAGGACAGAGAAGTTTTAAGAACTGGTCAGAAAATGGTTTAGTTAATATCATCTTTTCCAGTTGAAGACTCTTGCTATGGAGATCCCCCTCAACTTCTGTCTGTCTGAGATATTTCATTGCCCATGCAAGAATTTTCCTGTGTCAACGCAATACTTTTAACGATCACTGTCTGGATCTCTGTGCAACAGCAGAAGTGACCACATACTGACAATAGTCTTGCTTCAAAGTAAGAATTTTTTTTATAACAAGCTAGTTAACAAAGCATCAGCTAGATGACAAAGATAGGAAGTTGCAGCAGATTTCTGCTGAGATGCATTGTAAGTCCCGTGTTTCAATAAATTATCACCCTGACAACAGGGAACAAGCAGTTAGGCAAGAGAGGTGCTTTTCTTTTTGTGACAGTCAAGCAGTGCGCCTTCACTGCACTTTTTCTGAAAGACAGTAAATATGTAAACTTAGGGCATCAGGTGAGAAAAGAAAGGTTGCCCACTAGGCTAGTTTTCAGAAACTCTCAACCCTACTCTTTAACACAGATTTGCAAACTTCAGCCCAGCCTTGAAGTGCATCACTGTTACAGTACAACTTTTCTGAAAGTGCATGCCACATTAAAGAAGTATGCAAACCCTACTTTGATTTTTTTTTTGAAATTTCAAACTGAAATTAGATTCTTCTCTTACAAGTGATAAGGAAATTAATATTCCCTTGAGGTCTGGTCAACCATATTATGTCTAATGAATTTCAGAAGGTGCAGTAAGTCTGTATAACTGGAGGAGGCAGGGAATGCAATACTTTGTTTCCTATTGTTTATCTGACCTTTCCAGGACTTTTAAAAAGCACTGAATTCACAAAGGAATCTGCTATGCCCCAAACACAAATGCACACACCTTATAAAAGCCTCTTCTGTGCAGTAACTCACTGCATAAGGCATTAGACAGTGATCCAGAGACACACACATGTGTGAAAGCCACAGTTCTGCTTCTGCGTTACTTCAGAGGAAGAGACCAATACCATTGCACTTGGCAAGAAAAGGTGCTTCTGGAAACCAAAATGTATGAGCTTTTGGAGAGTTACTTCAGTTCTATTTCTTTCTATGATCTCCAAAGCATAACTATGTCACAAACATGCTTTTGCCTAACACCCTTCTCTCAAATAGAGTAGAGATTCCATTGTTTTTATATGTTCTAAAAAGATATGAGAATGGCTACCAACATATTCCTGTAGTATCACAAAACTGGAGAAAATGAAAAAAAAAGGTATACTCATTTAAACAGTCAATAAAGTGTGAACTGCACAAAATGATAAATTCAATGCCTTGTCAAGCTGTGTTCACTATTCTATGTCTTTACAGTCTGGTGCATGAAATTCATGAAAATCCACGTTAACCGCCGAAATCGCTCTTCAAAAAGAATTTTAATTTCTAGGTAGAATTTTGATGAGGAAGGGGCTACTTTAAAGTTATTTCAATCTTTCCAAAAGAAAAAGTTATTGTATAAAATTTAATAGCTTTATTGTTACTTAATGTCTCATGCGTGTTAGGCTTTCTTGGTAATGGATTTTTGTTTTATCAATGAATCTTTCAATATGATAAATAAATGAAGTGCAAAGTAACAGACAGCGAGGCAAATTCATACACTAAGGTAATGCACAGATAGGATGCAGAAATAAATTGAATTAAATGTAGAAGAAATGTAAAAATACTAATCAGGAGTGAAAAAGAATTTTTGAAGAAGTGGAAAAATTACCTGTGAGTACAAAAATATTATAGTGAATGCTGTGCTACTGAAAGAGTTGGCACGCAATGTGCAAAAATGAGAACCTTTTCCTGACAAAAGGAAATGTCTGCTTTGCAATGAACACTAGTTATTTTTGCAATTATATGCTTTTCTGTGAAATGCCCTATTTTCTTCAGTAGAATGCCATGATAGAAGCACTGTCCCAATAACTGACATCCAGAGACAGAGCTCTGGTTGAGGCTCTGAGAACATCCATATTTATCCTACATTTCATCCTTTCAAGCGACCACAAGCACCCTGTATCACTTCTAGTTTAGCACAGAACTCGCAACACTCCAGGACAGCCCTTAGTTTTTTTCCTCATTAAAACCTTGTTGCAGTCAATAGACACTATTTATTGTTTTGCTGTTATTTTTTTAGTGCATCTTTTGCTTTGGTTTCATTCCTTCACAGTGAGAAGAGAGACTACAGGAAAACATTTTTTATGAAATAAGGATATTTCTTTAAAAGTTACAAAACCATAAAGATGGTACCAATATTTCTTTTGCTAATTAGTGCATTCAAGTTGGGCTGTAAAATTCATCTCACCTTTTTGTATATCCTACAATTCAAGTGTCTTGAGTTTTTCAAATAGTCTGAGAAACAGAACTTAATTTTTTCTAAACACAGAAATTACATTTGTCATACAAAAGCTATATGTCACTTATCTGCTAAAAAAGTAATTGATATTTAAATTAAAAAGCAACACTGGAAATTCTATTGGGACTTTTATTTTTTGAAAAAAAAATAGGAATTGAAAATCATTCTAACCTGTGACAGACCTGATTATTGAGAGAAGATCTACTCAGGTTCACCCAGGATTCCTGTAAAATGAAAAGTTTACTTTCATGCTTTCAGATATTAAGAGATCCAAAATAACATGTGAAATAAGTACTGATGGTAAACACAATGCGTGTGGAAAAATATAATGCTTATTATTTGCTTCATGCAATAAAGCTTCTGTGGCCAGCACAATTGTCCGTATAAGATCTTAAGAGCTTGAGCTCACACTACAGAAGTATAAGTTTGCTCCTGTAATGAATAAATACATTGGAGTATAAAAATCACTTGTCAGTTAGAACATAAAAAGCAGAAAGATTAGTCAAAACCACTGAGGAATTAAACAGAGTAAGTCTGCATAATACACATAAACATACATTATTGATAACTAATAAATTATTCCACTTTGGGGAGAAAGGAGACAAAATGGACGGAAATAGAATGAGTTAAAATTATGCAGATGATAATTTTTTGAGAAATTATTTCTATTTAATCATGGGATATAGTGATTGTACAGGGTTATATTGTAAAACTGAAAAAAAATAATAAATTCTCTTTCTCATGAAACCATCTTTTTTTCAGTGATTATCATGGAAAAGAAATAAAAAGAATGCCATTGTAGAGACAAGTCTCTTTTCTTCTTTTCTCTGTCCCAGAAACAAAACAAGAATAAGTTCTGTGTAGCATTCTCAAGTGGCTTTTAGAACTCTGCAGACAACTCAACATATTAATGGTTTGATATTTATAAGATTATTCTACTGAAGGATCAGCAAGATAAGTAGAAGATGAAATGTAAAAATCTGCTCTGACAAAACCTTAAGTCTCCCATGTATCTTATAGCTTTATGCATTAATGCATTTTTAATATGCCTCTTTCCTTTTGTGATTAGACTTGTCAGAACTGGAGCTCCAAGATCACTAACAACTCAGTAGGCCTGTGACAGTTTTCTAGAGGAAGTCCTTCATGTGTGTAAAAGAAAAACCTGCTAGCAAAAGAAAAGCCATTGCATTATTGTGACATATATTCTCTTTGTTTATATTTTATCATCTATAAATCACTACAGTTCACTAAAGAACTACTTATGTATACGCAAAAAAAAAAAAAAGTAATCTGTTTTTCAGCTTCCTAAGCATGCTAAGCTAAATGAACAACAACAGCGAGTGTGCCAGTTATTTTAACATTCAACTATGTTCATGCTGGAATGGGATCCTTTCCATTGTTTAAGCAAAACCACAAGTATTTACTATCCAGAGCTCCTCTCCTGGGTCACAATCACTGGTTGGCCAAACTAGCAACTTGTAGCTATGAAAACTGACCTTTAAGAAGATTTTTTCTTTTTCCCATTGTTACCCATTTAGGTATTATTTAACGTGCCAATAGGGCACCCTTATAGTTTTTCAGCACCTAGCTTTTTGCCCTTGAAATGAAAATATTTAATCCCCACATCAGTGAAGTGACATCTGTAAATGCATGGAATAAAGCAACAGTATTCCTGTTACCTCTGTGTTCCCTGTACAGGAATGACTTGCAAATAAGGAATTGCATCTTCTCAAAGATGAATTTACTCCTAAAAGAGGAGTTGGTGCTGAAGCACCTAGAGAATTATTTTTAGAAGGTAAATCTTTGATTTAGGGATTTGATTGAACATGTCAGTATTAATCCGTGGAGCAGAGAGAAAAAGGAGCTGTTTTATGACAAGCTGTACACTTCTCAGACATATAGATGGAAATCAGACTCACAGAAAGTGCATGATACTGTTTGCAATTCTGGTTTTGTTGCTAGGATGTGTAAAAGAAAGCAGAATGAATTTTTTAGCATTTTTTTGAAGTGTATGACTCATATTTCTGCTGCATTGGACTGGAAGAGGTGTAGTGGGAAGGGGAAAAAAGAAAAAAATTGCCACAGAAAGGTAAAGCTGGTTTTTAGAAAATTCAAGAATGTTCACCCTTACAATGAGAGTCAATAAAAAAAGTGAAAAAAAAGTTCTTTAACTGGTCTCCTAATTGAGAAAAAACAAAGTCTTGTTGCTTACAGAACACCAACACCAAGCTATCTATTTTGAAGGTATGTCCATTTGTCTCAAAGCCAAATGCACCAAAAATCAGTGCTTTCAGTGATGGTTGCAGTGAAAGAGGAAATACAGAGCAAGAAGAGAAGCTCTATAAAAAAAATAGAGAAAATATTAATTAAAAAAAAAATCTTCTAAGGACTCAATGTGGCCTCATCTGA
Organism: Anabacerthia variegaticeps; assembly: GCA_035583185.1. Taxonomy (NCBI): domain Eukaryota; kingdom Metazoa; phylum Chordata; class Aves; order Passeriformes; family Furnariidae; genus Anabacerthia; species Anabacerthia variegaticeps. Next base: position 56,199,681 of record JAWWEW010000088.1, on the reverse strand, counting down.
AATATTGAGTAAATTCTAGTCAGTCAGGCCTGGAAGGGGAGGAATAAGATGGATGGAAAAAGAAAGGGTAGCAGAGGTGCAAAGGAGTATCTGATCAGAGCAGAGGGAGGTGGCAAAATAACCTAGCAAATGGAAGTTGGGCAAATCTTTGATTATCAGTAAAGTCCAGGGAGAAGAAATTACTAAACTAAGGGGATAGTGCTCATACATACTTAGGAATAGAATACGTAAATAAAATCAAACCTGCAGTAACATATGATTCCAGAAAAAAAAAAGAAAAAAAAAAAAATGGGCAAGAAATTCAGCATGATCTTGCCGTAGTGTAAGTTCAGAGTGAAGTGACCAAAAGGGAATAGTTTCAATCTGAGGCTCCACATCTCACAGGAAAACAATATCCTATGAATTATGATAATAAAATATGCAAATATATTGTTTCTTTTTTTGTTTCTTTTTTTTGGCAAATGTGGTAAATGAGAAAGAAATAGAGAAATAGTTTTGCATTTCTGACATTAAAGAGCAAGAAAGAGGTAAGATATGCTAAATATACTTGTCAAAGCATAAAAGTCAATTTTTGAAGTACTTAACTACATGGTTGTTCAGGATATGTACCATCTAGATGTGTATTGTTACAGTCTTCCCAAAAGAGTCTGTATTTACAGTGTCTTCAACTTTCTTCATGTGCAAGTGAATATGGTTTTGGTTTTTTACTTTATTACTGACAAATGAAAGTATTTGAAGCAATTTTGCCAGTGGTACTAAATTGAGAGGAGCTTTTGACTCCCTCAAAGGCAGACAGGCCCCATAGAGATACCAGCACATATTAGAGAACTGTGAAATCATCAACTGTACAAAGAAAAACAAGGGCAAATGTCGGATTCTGCAGCTGGGGTGGGACAACCCTGGGTGTTCCCACAGGCTGGGGAATGAGAGGCTGGACAGCAGTGCCACAGAAATGGACGTTGAGGTCCTAGCTGATGGCAAGTTGAATGTGAGTCAGCAGTGCCCTGGCAGCCAGGAGGACCAACCCTGTCCTGGGAGGCATCAGGCACAGCATCGCCAGCGTGTCAAGAGGGAGGACTGTCACACTCTGTTCTTCACTGGTGCACACTGACTTGAGTACTGTGTGGGTTTTGACATCACAATATAAAGACTTAGAGATGTTAGATGAAGAGCCTCATTGCAGTCCAGAGCTTCCTCACAAGGGAAATTAGAGAGGCAGGTACTGGTCTCTTCTCTGTGGTGACCAAAGATAGAACCCAAAGGCAGAATGGCATGAAGCTGTGTCAGGGGAAGGTGGTGCATGGAGTCAGGCTAACTTGGATGTCACAGAAAGGTTTTTCACCCAGAGGGTGGTTGACACTGGAACATGCTTCCCAGAGCAGTGGTCATAACACCAACACTGACAGAATTCAAAAAATGTTTGGACAATACTCTCAGGCACATGGTGTCACTCCTGTGCAGAATTAGGAGCTGGACTCAGTGATCCTTGTGAGTCTGATCCAACTCAGGAAATTCTATGATTCTATGAAACCAGCTAGTTAACACCTTTACAGGTAGAGTAAATGTCTAAATGGAGCAAAATCAGAAAATTTGTGAATTTGAAAGTAAATATTGCTCCACATCTTCTAATCCAGACAATCTATTTTAGAACTGCAAAATACTGGCTTTCTGATGTGCAAAGTATACATGTGCATAAAGGTGAGTCCTGAGAGATCTATGTTAATGGCAACTGACATTGTTAAAGGAGAATTGTTGATACATTCTTGCTAAAAATAGTTAATAGCAATTACTGAAAAATTACTACATTTGTTACCAAAAAAATTGTAAGAATTTTCATTAGTGCTGTAACTAAGCTTCTTTGGTGCTATTTTATCATTGTTACACCATTTTTACTCCTGCTGTGATAATTTAGGACTTGGCAGAGCTTTGTGATTCAAAACAGCCTTTTTTCCAATAGTCTTTCATCTTCAAACAAAATTTCATAGCGGTTTTTTTTTCCCCCTCTTATTATAGACTAATTATAGAAACGGTGATTTTGGAGGAAATCAAGTGATAAAATTATATTATTTATGCAGCTCACTTTTTTAAATATAGCCATTATAGTGATTAGTGATAAAACCATTATAGTGATATAGATATTAAGAAAAAAATATCTCAGAAGTTTCATTTTAAGGTAAAATAATGTACAAAAGAAAAAAAAAAAAAAAAAGAAGAAGAAACCTACTTTGAATAACAAAATTCTGTTATATCTCAAATTATCACAGCAGGGTAAAGATACTCTTTCCCAAAGCTGGCAGGGCACCTTAGGCAATTTTCTCTGGGGAGAGAAAAAAACAGCTTGCACACATACACACTTGCACACAGACACTCTTTAAACTGTAAGTTTGTAATGGTGAGAGACTTCATAACACATTACTAGTCTCATGAGCCATTGAGTCCTGGGGATTGGTAAATGGACTCTGAATCCTTCCACTACTAAATTCCTGTTATGAGTAGCTTTTGTTGCTCAGGACAAGACGTCATTACCATCCAATGACTGTGTGGTCAACTGTGTGAAATGAATTGGTGGCCTCAGTTCAGTTCCTAGTGGACAAGTAATTACTGCTGCTGTTGACCTGCAGGCTCTTTTTCACTCTGTTACACAGGTACAAACAAGTAACTCTGAGTGAATTGAACTGGTGGAAATGCAATTAGATTTTAGCTCTTTGGTGGCCTGTTGCAAACCTGTGTGCCAAGCTTCATGCAGTTATGCCAATGTAAGTATCACCCACAGTAAGTAAAGTCCAGTGTAAGCAAGGACATCCACAGTGTTATGTAGAACTTACATTGCTTGTGATCTCACTATGGAGCTACAGGGCAGTTTAGAAAAAGTCTTCACAGTCTACAAGATGTAATGAGGATAATGGAGATTAGCATCAGCTCCTAAGTTCTCACTGTTTAGAAGAATGTTGCACTATCTAAGTTATAACGATAGACGTAAATTCAGAATTCAGAATACTGTGAAAGGATATGAACTTTCACTGTGAAGTAATCAACATATTAATTTACATACAAGTTATTGTGTATGAGATTAAAGTTACCTTTAAAACATCAGAAAAAAAAGTACATGGGATATACTTTTTGTAAAATGAGTATTCATTAATATTGTTCCTACAATATACATTAATATAGCACATAAATATAGTTTGAACTACTGTCTTTCTGAATAGACATGGATTAATGTAGCTTTTGAAATTATGACTTTAGCAGTTTCAGAAAGCAAAATTAATTTCTTACCTATCTAAACATTAGACATAAATAGGAAAAGCTAGTTAGTTAATTGAATTGGGGCAAATCCATTGTATTGCAAAAAATTGAATGCAAAACAAAAAATATTAATCAAGCAAGCTTCTCTTATCTTCCTAACTCCAGAGACCACTGGTGGAAACACAAACAAGGTACTCATAAGTAGCCTAAATAGGAAGTTCCTGGCAGAAAGAATTTTCCAGTCAACATTTTGAGGTATGTCAAAACCAAATGAGAGGTTTTCAGGGGTTGTATGATGACAAGAAACCAGTTTTGACCAAGCAACAGTCAGGAAACTGGATTCAAATGCCTAGCCTCTTTAATGAAAACCAGATACCTGAATGTATGATCCCTATACAAAACTACTATCTTTCCAGAGAAATAGGTGAAAAAAATGAGGAATCAGAACTTAGTCTCCCAATGACAATTAAGAACATGAATAGTCATAGGAATACCCTAATTCCTGCTATCATGCGTATTTTACACCACACTATATATCTGTCCTTTAAAACTACCAATTCTGATATTTTGTGAAGTTTTCCACTTGCTCATCGTGTGGGGTGGAAACACTTTTCATCACACATGTTCACAGGATGAGGAAATATGCTCTTGCCTGCCATAAAAGGTACACAGAGATTTGGCTATAGGTAGCACAAGTTGCCTCATTGAGGTATGCATGGAGGTGAATGTGCTAACAATGCAGCAAGTGCTTTCAGTGTCTTTGTTAATAGAGGTTTAAGTCTCGAGCTTGACATTATTTGAATGTAGTTCTCTGTGGTTTAATTACAACCATTATTATTATAGATACAGTAGTAATTATCTCTTCTTATGTTTCATCATGTTTTGATCAATCCACATAAAAGTTTACAGTAAATATATGGTTAGGTAACATTAAAGAAAACATATAATTATGGAATTTATAATCAACCTTCTAAACAGTTGTATGTTTTCCAACAATTAAATGCTTTTCTAAAAAATAATTAATTGTTTTTAATAGGCAATATTTAGCTTTTGAAGCAATGAATATATAAAGCTTTATTTGTTGACCTCAAATTACTTTCCTCCAGTTATATTGATAACATCTAGGTTTCTCAAAAACCTGCTGGCACAAAATCTTTTCAGCTTTATTAATGATTCAGATGGCAGTTTCTGAAGAGACAAGTCCCACAGAGAAGGAGCACTTGATTAATGACCTGGAAACACTTTTCCTTTTCAGCTGATTAAATAAAATTGACTGGATTTTTACATTTTTATAATAAAATGACCCGCAGGGCTGAGATGACACAGTGAAAGCAGCATGTTCACTCTTCAACAGATTTTTATTTTGTCACTTGTAAAAATGAAAGGGCTAACCACCCAAGCAGAAAAATGCACTTTATCACTGTCCACTGCCGACATGCTGACAATTGCTGCATACAAATACAAAAACACGGAGGAAACTAGGCTGTGTTTACACTCAGCCTGATTTTGTCTAATGATGACAAAAGGTCTATGACTTCTCGGGGTTGGAGTGATACTATTTAATTATTATGCAAAATAGATTTATAACAACACTACTGGCAATCATAAAAGGCTTTATAATACCAAATATCTTTCCAGAAATTTACATATCACAAGAACTTTAGTTTTCTAAAGCAAGATAGTTGCTATTCTTAAACAACAATACAGTTGCTAGCTGAAATTGGAGGAAATTGCACTAGCCATTACAGAATCAAAACCAATATAATTTGCAAAATTCAAAGTAACAGATGAAACACTGTCTCTAAACACACACA
>JAWWEW010000088.1:56167010-56192543 GCA_035583185.1 Anabacerthia variegaticeps | reverse complement strand
AAATGACAAAAGAGAAGGAATAATCTACCATAGTAAGGTAAGGCTATTTCATCTACCCATATATTTCCACTCTTGGTATGTGATATTGGTTAGCCCAAGAAAGCCATTGAGGCAGGAGGAGAAAAATGCCCTTTAATTGAAGACTGTGATGAACACAAAGGAAGAAATATTTCTTTCAAAGTACAAACTTCCAGAAGTAAGGGTTACAAGTGTTGTTCCTTACACTGCAAACAATGTCCTACTGAAGGAAAGTACTAGGCAAGGTTCCTTGCCTGTAAGTGCATGGTAACAGAGCCCAACCACAGAAATGTAGTCTTGCATTATCAAAATGCAATGTACACTCTAAGTACAAACTGTGATCCTTTATCTCTGTTAGTAACTAGAGAAGTGATAATTGTTAATTTAATCAAATGAAGGAAAACAAGGCATTGTACCTGGCATGAATAATCACTTGTATAAGGGGAGACTGAAAAATAACTGGCTGGATCTCATACCTGCAAAAGATTGTCTAACAGTTCATAAACTGAATGTGAGCCAACAGCTTCATGGCATTGCGCAAAAGGCAAAGACCTTTCTGTGATAAAGCAGGAATTGTGGTTTTCAAGGTCCATTTCAACCCACACTATTCTATGTGGCCTTCAAGAAAAAAGGAGTGCATTTTGTATTCAAATTCGCCATGACAAGAAAAAACATTCTCAAATGGAAAGAATCTAGAGAATGGCACAATGAGTGATCAGAGAGCTAGTAAAATAGTCTTGAGAGGAAAGAGCTGAGACAGTAAGACTGTTTAGTCTAGAAAATAAAAAGACTGAGACGTAATGTTTTTTGAATCTCTAAATATATTCCATAGTTGCTGCAAACAAGAATAATTTATTCCTCGTGCCTGGGGCAGACAAATTAGAAGGTGAAATTTAGACTGAATACTATGAAATATTTTTTAACAATGAAATTAGTGAAGCAAATGAATGAGCTCTCTGGAAAGACGCTGACATATTCTTTATGAGAGAAGAGAAAAGAAGAAAAAAAAAAAAACAAATGTCCAATTTTTTGTATTAGATTAAAATACTCTTCCAATGCTAAATCAAAGAGAACACTCTTGTCTACCTGACTTTTGGAATTAAACCTATTTGTGTAAATCTTAACTTGCCTAAGGTATAAGTCAGATTTTGCAGTGATTTAAAAAATGTTACAATTAACAATATGCGATTTATATTTCTAACATCATGAAACCTAATTTTAAACTTATCTGTGTTTCTTTTTCTTAGTCTCAAAGGCTTTATGAATGAAATAAAGGGTTTCACAAACAAAACCATATATTTGCAGTATCACAGAATGTGTCAGGTTAAAAGGTCCAACCTCACTGCTCAAGCAGGGCAATCCTAAAGCCCATGGCACAGGATTATGTTCTTGAATATGTCCAGTGAGGGATTGCTCCTCTCTGGGTCATCTGTTCCATTGCACAGTCGTCTGCACAGTAAAGTTCTTCCTCATATTCAGGTGTAAGGTCCTGTGCATCAATTTTTGCCTCTTGTTCTATTGCTTGGCGCTACCAAGAACCTGACTCCACCCTCGATAACCTTCTTTCAGATACTTACAGACATTTGTGAGGTCCCCTCTCAATTCTTTCTTCTTGAGGTTGAACAGGACCAACTCCTTTACCCCTTCCTTGTAAGAGAGATGCTCCAGTCCCTTAATCATCTCTGTCATCCCCCATTAGACTCATTCCAGGAATTCCATGTCTCTCTTACACTGAGAATCCCAGAACTGGACACTACAGATGTGGCCTCACTAGGGCAGAGTAGAGAGGCAGGATCACCTCCTTCAACCTGCCGGCAATGTTCTTCTTAATGCACACCACAGATACCACTGGCCTTCTTGGCCACAAGGCCTCACTGCTGGATCATGGATAGTTTGTTGCTCACCAGGACCCCCACCCAGGTCCTTCTCTGCACAGCTGTCTTCTAGCAAGTAGGTCCCCAGCCTGTACTGGTGCATCTAAGATTTTGAGAAAATCAGAAAATAAAAAAATCAATAATAATCTTGCTAGTTTTGATCTTTTTTTTTTCTATCAAATTTTCCTTCTAGTTTTCGTGTTCAGCCTTAGCCTTAAAAACACCCAACAGAAATTTTCTCTTATCAAGGCATCTAATATTGCACAATTATTAATCTATAGTTATTCAGTGGAAACCACAGAAAACCAGGTAATCCAGTCTTCACTTACAAAAAATTCAATACAGATGTAATTTCTGATAATTGTCATCAGTATTTGTGCCAAATCTCCAGTAATTCAATGAATACTAATTTATTCTGCCTAACTTGTCGGAGCAATATTTAGCTAGAACACTTAAAGAGTAATTGAGTACATTATTTCAATTCATTTCACATTGCCATCTCACTCTTCTATCTTTCAAAAGCATACACATCTTTGAAACAGAACAGTAGAAGGAATTCTGTGAAATTCATTGTCTTACTATTACCAGAATTTCTTTTCAGTAAGTTATGCCATAAAAAGAGATGAAAACTTCTAAATGCAAAACAGTTCAGAAAGCTTTATTGATTTTTCTTTCTTTAAAATTCATTTAATACTTTTAAATTAACAGGATGATACTTGTTTGAGCATGTGAAACATTCAGAAAATAGAAATCCTATAAAATAAATAAAAGAGAAGAAATGAACCCTTTCTGTCCTCCTTTTTTAATTCAGCTTTTAACATGGATAACTATTTTTGTCATCTATATTTCAGGTTTTAAAGTTTCATCTATCAGTATTTGGGGACCACTACAAGCTATTATGTGCAACAAGTTTAGTCTTCAAACAGAGCATTAAACAACAGAAGCTTGATTCAGTTATAAACTCTATACAGACTTTGTCCTACTCCTAAGACAACTGTTCCCAGTGTTCACCTGCTAGAATAAAGTTAGAGCTGAAAAATCATGCATATTTTAGTTTTCCAAATCAAGTTCACTACTGCTTGCTCCTGACTGCTGTGTATAATTGACACAGCCTAAATCATGATTGAACTGAACATGAAGTGAGGTCCATTCAGGTGTAGTGTGCTGAGCCTGATTGGCTTATTTTGAATGTATTCAGAATATCAAGTTTAATTTTGTATATTGACTGATATATATGTATTTCACTAAATATTTTGAGAAAAAGTATCTGGGAAATGTCAGAAGTATTTTTTTACTTCACAATAGCATCAAAATACATTAAATGGATGAACTAGAAATAGTTTTAATACCTTTATGTTTCATAACTGGACTTCATAGAAAGCAGAGCTAAGGCAAGGTATTTTCCTTCAAAGTAGTCCTGCTCCCTGAGTATTTCATATCTCTTTCCTAGCTGTCCACCTTTCCACAGGAACTATGCAGAAAGCTTAGATAAATGATTGAGAGTCAGAGATTTCACAAGTCTAAGTTAAATGAAATGTCTAGCTGCTCCATGATGCTTGATTTATTGTCATATTGATGTGAGAAGAATGAAGTCAAAGTAAAGCAGAAGAAAAACTAATCAAATATTCTTGAATGTGCACTTTTAAGGAAACTATGGGAAAAAAAAAAAAAAAAAGAATTCCTTGAAAGATACAGACGCCTTAAAACAGAAGCAGAGCCTTTCTCTCTTCTGCCAGCTCATTATTTTAACAGGACAATTATTATACAGTAAAAGGTGGAGAAACAAAACAAAAGCCTAAACTGAGGAATCCTCTTATAAGAAACCCTACAGGATAGAAATGGGTGGGGCAATGGAGCTGTTTGGGTTCTACCTCTGTGGATGTCTGTGGGTTGTGTTAGATCACTTTTGCCTTTGAAGTATTCTAGTCAAGACCTAGCCTTCTTTTCTCTTTTTAGTCTCCAAAGTTGGGGTTTTACATTTGTTTAAAGTGTAATACATATTGATGTGCTCTTGTGGGAATAATTCTCAACACTCTTGTAAAAGGTACGCCTGTGTTTTGATGTGTAGAATGGTAGGTTCTTTTTTTTTTTTTTCAATTAAAATGTTTCAGTATTATGTCCCAAACACTTTCCTAGAGTTTTTTAGGAGTTTGTTTCCATTGTCCTTGTGTCAACTTTAATTTTCTTAGTACTTACTGATTTTCTAGAACTTGATGCTTGATTGGATCAATATTTTTAAAAACAGGAATGCAAAAGCAGATTTTTATTATGAAATTTGTGATATTTTGAGACAAACTGGATTGCAAATATAGAAGTGGACAGTGTTTTCTCCTATTATTTTTTGCTCTGGCATTCATCGGTAATAAGTTCATACTTCAAACTACTTGTTTTTAGATACACAGCAACGAGAAGTAAAAATTGATGTTATAGGAACATGACAGATTTTTATATGTACTTTTAAAATCTTAAAAGATCATAAAATATATACTATACGTGAATATCAAGTCACTCTAGGACTAGATAAGGCCATGTAAGAGTGGCAGGGGAGAGGATTGATACCCACTGCACGTTAGAGAACAACCCTCCATTTGCAGGTATTTAAGCAAATTTAAAACCATACCGTACAGCTTGTAATGTTGTTGATTATTCAGGTTCAGAAGAGCAGGAAGCTAAATAGATGCTTTACAGCTGAAGGTTGAACTATCTCTCCTTAAGAGTTAATAGGTTTATCCACTCATCAAGTATGTCAACAATGTCCCTTACTGCTTCCCGGAATCCTCTATCATCTATCAAATATACCTGTGGAAAAGTTCATCTTTCTCAGCAGCAATTATTGGAAAAGGTAGTGCTATTTGTAATAAGATGTGCGCATTTCTTGCAGCAAGAAAAATCAGGACCTTAGAAATAACATTTATACTTCTTTTCTTCTAGATATGAGCTTTATTATCTAACAACCATCTGTTTTTCCTTAAAATTAGTTTGAAAAACTTTCTAGTCCTGAGAGCTGCACAATAATTTACAGCTGCCAGATCAAGAGTCTGGCTGCTCAGGGAGAGAGAAGACCATTGCTTCAATTTCAATAGAAGTCAGGATTACAGAATTGTGTAGAATTATAATTTCTAAAAATACCTGGATTATATATAACTTTCAATGGTTGAAAAGAAAGTGTACTTCCTTTGGAAGAAATGAACCAATTTGTAGACATTGCAAACAGAGTGGTTTCCAGAAGCAACATTAGGATCATCTGTATTAGTAAAAATAATTCTGAATACTGGTGTGGGGTTTTTTTCTTACGTAGGGTTGTCTTTTCTGATTAAATTCAATGGCTTTGATCACTAATCATAGGTTAGCTAAAAGCTGTTTAAAGATTTGGGCGGGAAGGGGGACAGTGGTGTGGATGTGGAAAATCTGACTCATAAAACCTACAGAAACAAATCAGCTATGGAAGCTAAGTATACCCATTTCTTTATAATATATATTTTCAAAACACATTGGCAAGTTCCTCTAAAAGTAAATATATACAGCTGCAGGCAAAGTGAGTGCAGTATCATTAAAGCAGCTACAAACTATGCTGATAGTTTCAGACAGCTTATATTTGTGAGTGAGAACTTTTTGTTATGGGTAGCAAATACCGCTGCAATAAAAACTTGGGTATGTTATCATCTTACTTAATGGTTTATTAATTCTATATGTATTTTTCTTAATTTCTACAATCCAAAACTTCTTCATCCTGAAAGACTTTTACTATTTTGTCCACAACAAAGTCATTAAAGCAACATTCAGAAAATTCAGTTTTCATTAATAATTTTATGACTGTTGTAACTATGTCGTATAATTTAAAATAATGTCAAAATAACTGATTAGAGAATTAATATTGAAAATTAATTTGAAAGATTACTTGAGAAGAATTAGGCACCCACTCTTCTAAAGCAATGCCACTTGTGAAATTGACTAAGGAAAATCAATGGACATTCTCAGCCTGCAATCAATTTTAAGTTTTCTAACTCCAGCTATGAGTTTTGATGCAGAAGTGTGTGACATTAAAAAAAGAAATATTTATTTTTATGTTTTCATAACAGAATCCCAGCTCTGAAAAACAAGTATGAAGATGGTATATTACCTCATCCATGACCGAATAGGTGGCAAGGACAGTAGTGGATGGCATTTTAAGGGTCATTGTAAGGTTTGTTTATTTTGAATTAAGTTTTGTCCTTTTTAGTTTTTTATTAAGAGAAACCTCTCTATGAGACCCTTCACCTTTAGTTCTCTATTGCAAAGTGGATTCTAATAAGTGGCATCTGAATTTTTTTTTTTAAAAGCAAAACAAATAGTACAATTCCAAGGACTGTAAATATCAACCAGGTCAAACTTCAAACACAAGAAGTACTGACATAAGACTATTCTGCACACATAATTAGGTTTCCAAAACAAATTTTTTGCCTGTGAATATGGAACATTTCTGCTATGTAGTTGTATAAACCACAACTATATAGGTCTGGAGTGTATTGGCTAACTCAGCTCTGCAGTCACATAAATGACTCCTTTGTGGATTAAGTTTTCCACATTAGCAAGCAGTAAAACACACAAGCATCTACAAGTCATCTGTTCCTAAGGTTTTTAATATTTTTTTAATGAACATTGTATGAGACAGCTTCCACCAATATGGAAACAAATGTCTTAGTAGGTTACTTTTTTCAGTTTTCCGTTTCCCTTTGACAATAGCTTCTGGTCAGTTATACCATTATGCCTCAGTCTTTTCCCTCCATGTTTAATGAAGAGATACTTTAAAAATTTTACAATGACCAGCTACAACTGTCTTGATCTATTATACTAAACATACTGGACTTCCTACCAAGGGGGTGGTGTCCTTTGGTTTTGTTAGAGGGCAATGTTGATCCCTTCACACTCTCTTCCCATCAGCTGATCTCTCAGAGGCACTAACTCTAACCACAGATTTCTGTTTGAGGAGGACTGAATTAGTACATCACTATTCTCCAAAGTTCGTTGTCATGAACATGTGTGAGAATTGCCTTAAATGGATACCTTGGGGGACAGAGGACTGTGTTAATTATGTGGGAAAGTTGTCTGTGAAAGCAATGCTAGGACAGGTAATGCCATACTTACCTTGCAGAAATATAGTCCCTTAACCTTGCTGGGTTTTTTCCAAGAACTGTCAGGTAGTAATGGGCATGTTGTCCCTGAGAGCACAGTGCAAAGACTTACCAAGGAAACATTTGAAGGTTTTTTAACCTGAGATTTTTTTCCCACTAGATTTCTTTGCTTAATATTAAAGTCTGAAGTGTCATTTATTTTCTAAGTAAGTGCAGCTGTAACATATTCAGCATAATAGAATATTGCTTAAAGAAATTTCCATGCTATCACATAAGTATTGCTTGCTGATATGCAAATGTTAAGTTTCTCAAAGTCCACTGTTCTGGACAAAGCAGGAGGAAAATATGAAAGAAATTTCATACTGAAGACTTCCTTTGTACAAAATCCTTGTTTCTTGTTAGAAATACACTAGTTCTCTCCTAGTTTTCTCTTAGACCCCATTCAGTCAACTAAGGATAAACACTATAATTTTACTCTGGAATTCTGATGGTATTCTCCTGCTAAATTTATACAAAAAAATTGAGATCCACCGAACCTGATATACCAAAACGTCAGGTTTCTAAGAGGCCAAGTCCTTTTTCCTGTGAAGACAAAACACAAATAAATAGTGTTTATTTTAAGAATAAGTAGAAAACAAGTACTTCTTACTCACTTGTTAAACTGTCTGTACAATCCTGCCACTGCGGAGAATTCATACTAATTTTATATCTATTTCTGTGATCATTTTATCCAGCAACTGAAACATAACTTCTCTGAGGTGTAGATATTTAACAAGAAATAGTTACTACTTTTGAAATGACAAAAAAATTGTATTTTTTAATGCAAACTTTTTATATTTAAAGACATTAGAATGGATTTATAATATTTTTATATCATAGATTTTATATCATGGATTTTTTTTAGATTTCTGTACATTTATATGTTGCACTAAACTTTTTATTTGAATTGTGAAAAGACTCATTTTATCTTGATCATTAAACCAAAACAGTCAAGAAAATAAGATGAAGAGATCTTTCAAAATAAGAAAAAGCCCTTGTTTTTATTTCAATGTCTTTTATTACTTTCCTTAAAATTATATGTATCTAAATGTCATCTAGGAATTGCACTTTGCTGTGAGAAATTTACCATCTTCACTGGAAAATGTAAAAACAATAAAAACCCCAAATTTGAGTTTCATTAATCACATTTCATCCAGCAGAAATGATTGCCAGATTTGGTGCAAAACTGCAGAGTGGATTACCAAAAAGATGTGTTTTTATTAATCCACAAAAAAATTTCAGCTCATACTGTAATAACAGGTTATCAGAACTGTGCTTAATAAAACTAGAAAACAGTGACATTTTTATTTCTGTGCCATGTTAGTTTCTGTTATTTAAATCGTCTCCTTTAAGTGCACTAGAAAGTCATAGGCTTTTCATTCTTTTTGTGAACTTACTCTCTTCCAAGTTTTCTCTTCCAAGGTTAGCAGGGGAAGCCTGAGTCTTAAAAGTTACAGCGACAGTGACTGAACCTATTACGTGACAGAGACACAGCTGACGCAAAGTGCTGAAGAACTGCAACTGAAACTCATACACCTGCTGAAGTCAAAAGACACTTTCTGCATCTCTAATTCCTATGACCAAATTTAAACATGAAATAGCAGCTGCAGAGCCATGAATTACCACGTGCATTTCTCTATGCATATGCAAGTGTTCTGACCCCTTATGTAGCTAAATATATATGCCTTGTTGGTATTTTAATTGCTGCTAGGTGCTTCCTCAACCAGATATAAGAAATAGCTCTGCAAAGCCAGGATCATATTTTAGCTTACATGTAATTTATACATGTACATGTAGTCAGGCAGTAATGTTCACACAGGATGAGTTAGTTGTGATTTTCAGTTCTGAAAAGTGGAGCACAACATCAATACTAGTGTCTCTGAAGGTGGGAATATAGAATCACAGAACCTTTTGAAGATTGGCTTGGTTGACCAGGGACAAAAAATGAAATCTTCCTCCCATGGATATCTCTAAACACACTTTGTGACATACAGACATGTACATGCATGGAGTCACAGTCACAATTCATTATCATCTCACGTATTAATCTGTTAGACTGTCTTTCTATGTGCAAGTATTCTGCAAAGAAACAAATGCAAAGACTTGCTGTAACTCTAAAGTGAAATAACATTAGGTTGAGGCTGTCCCAAGATGTTGATCAAAAGGCATGCAGACCATTGCACTTTTAAAGCAAGTCTGTCCCTATCAGCACCAAAATGAGTGGACTGGGAAATTTTCAGTGTCTAAATGATGTTTATAGTTTTGATGTTGTGTTTCCATTTAGTGATACAACCCATGTGGCTTCCTTCTTGAATATGTCTGATTGCTGCTCAGCTAAAGAAGAAAATGAAAAACCCTCTGCTACAGTTTACAGTTTATTCTTGTTTTCCTACTGTTTTGTACATTTAAGAAATGCTTCTTTAAATTCTTTTATTTTGCTGTGAACGTAGTAAGAAAATGCTCATAATTTACATACCAGCAGTTGGCTGGCATCCTGGCCTTCAATGTTACTAGCTTGTTTTATCTATAGGGCTGTATTTTGGGCACAGACTCACTGGTAAAGGGTGAAAGTTAAGAAGGTGCTATCCTCTCCATACCAGTTAGTATCAATTTCTGCAGTATGTCCCTGTATGACATGATTGTATGGGAGTACTGATTTTCCTTCTCTCCCTCCCGCTTTCTTCAGGTGAAAAGATAGGAAGTAAATTACTGGTTACCAGTAAACTTTATAAAAACTATATAAAATCACAGAATAGTTTGTATTGTAAGGGACCTGTAAAGGCCACACAGTCCAAACATCCTGCAATGAGCAGGACCACCTTCTACTAGATCCAGTTGCTCAGGGCCCTGTCCAACCTGACGTGGAATTTTTCTAGGGATGCAACATCCATCACCTCTTGGGGGCAACCTGTTCCAATGTTTCACCATGCTCATCTAGTCTGAATCTACTCACTTGTAACCTAAAAGCACACTTTTTAAAACTTATTTTAATAAGTTTAAAAGTATGAAGGAATAAAGTACTGTCAGTGGACTTTATGTCTGATCCATATCTCTTTTCCCTTTTTGTTCTAGTTTTTGTGGGGAAAAGGAGCCATGTACATGAAAGACAAGGAAAATATTAGGATGGTTTGACTTGAACAGTCTGGTCTGGATGAAGTCTAATTTAAAGCATAAAATCAAACTAATTTATGTTTAATCCAAATAACTGTTCCTGAGGTTAGATGAAGCTAATGAAGTACACATAATATGTACACATATGTATACATATATGTAGGAGGCAAATCTTAAAAGAGGAACCATTGAGAAGGTTTCTTTTCTGGGGTTCTCAATTCTTTCACAGTACATGTTCAGTAATTTGTCTGTCTCAACAGTCCAAGGACATAAATTTTGTCTTTCCAGCAATTCCTGGAGGTTAGCACATTTCAGCAGAGTGAGGGCATGACTTCCAAGCATAAAAAGCTCTATCACAGAAACAGTACCATGTTCAGAGAGGTTAACAGCAGAAGAGGGTGGGACTGGTCATTTATCAAAATATCTATTTGTCATTTTAGATTTCTTGTCCATATCTGATACTGTCCTGATACTGTACTGTCCTCTAATGCAAATGTAGTCTATGTTTGTGTGTGCATAATGTTGTCTAATTATTTGTATAGATGAGTACATATTGTTGATCATTGCAATATCTGAGTCTCCCAACTCATTTACTTTCCTAATCTTCAATAGATTATATATAAAACAAGTCATATCTACTTTGACAAGCACAGCTAAATTAGCTCTTATTCACTTATTCAATATCCAGCCTTCTTGACAAAGCAATAAGAAATAAAAATGGTGAAGCAGGAAGAAAAGTCTAAAATTATATCAATATGCTCACTGAGAGAATAGGAAAGTAACATCTATAACTCACTGTTTTCCATCTCAGTCTTAAACTCTTGACCACCTTCAGATTTCTTTAACATGTAGTAAACATTCACAGTGATAGTTTTGGCAGAAGAGCACTGATTTTGGCAGCATCGCAAATAGGTGTCAGCCCTGAGTTACCCCAGGCCTCTGTGCAATTCATCAGAGATTATCTGGCATCTATCAGTAAAGTGACCTGTTCCAAGTAGCAGTCTGTTTCCTCATCTCCAAGGAATTCTAAAATACTGTTTTTTAAGGAATTCTAGTGACTGTTAAGAATGGTTTTGTGCAAATAAATAGCCAAAAATTTTGTGTGCAGTTTTCCTGTTTGAGACTGCAGAAATTCTGTGTAAATACTACTTGTTGTGGTCAGTTTGTTACCTTCCTTCAGTGAATTTCACTACATTTTTGTGTTAGCTTTAAGGGAGAAAAAGTCGACAAATTAAAGATGTTCATGCTCTTTAAGATATACAGATATCAATATCTCTCTGAATATATATAATTCAGACTTATTCACATCTGCTTTACCCAGAACATCTGGAGAGTTTGCCTGGCATTTCTGTGAGCAGCAAGTGCTTCAAACATATACTGCTATTCTGCAAAATCAGGGATTTGAGCACTTAAGAAACATCAATGCTACAAATGCGATTCATTACTGTTGTTCTAACTTCAGAATTCTGTATTCTTGTTCTTGTGAAGAAAAAAATTGTCCCACTGATTCTGACCTGCTTCTTGGATGGTCATACACCCTACTGTACAAGGTTAAAATTTGCACATAAATAATACAGAAATGTGGGATAGTGTTTGAGAAAGGATTTGGTAACTGGAAAATATCTTTCTGACATAAAATAAAATGGCTTTATGTAAAACAATTTAAAAATACATTGAAAATCTTCAAGTCCCAATTTATAAACACATTTTTGGAATACCAGTTTGCCTTGAAGAAAAAAAAAACCAAATCATACTATCTACTGCCAGCTGATGAAGAGTATTCACTATTGAGTAGCCAGTGTCATTTTAAATGAGAAAAATAAGCTTATCTGTGCATGCACAAGGCATGACTTTTTCTTGCTAACTATACCTGTTTTTTAGAGAGGTAATAATTTTTTATACAACGGAAAAATAGGAAAAAATTATTATAGTATTTTCATATGAAATAAATGAGAGTGGGTGTTGGGAAAAACAGGGTGTTTTGTCGGACACAAATACACTTGCTAGTACAGAATTAATAAGTAAAAGAGATCTTTAATGAGAAATATGTATAAAAACTTTTTCAAATTTAGATAAAGTAGGGCCAAAGAGGCAATTATGGAAACCTTGGTGAACTAAATACCTGATTTAGGTATTTTTAACTCCTTCAAATGTAGTGAAACATTTCATTGTTAAAATGGAAATTGTCTGAAGCTTTGTTATTACAATTACCTAATTTTATGGGTTTGGCTATAAGATTTTCCACCATCATTCAGATGTCTCAAACTGAGTACTAGAGTAAAAATCCAATCAGGCTGCTGCAGAGAAAACATTGTTACATATGAAAAATCTATTTTTTTTTAATTCCTTTGAACTTTTTAATATCACAGGGAATTAGAAGGATGGATATATTTTCTATTTTAAGCAAAGTGATAGCTTATGAAAAACTCAGTTCATAGCTACTTGGAGGGGCAAAGTGAAAAGTTTCAGACATTAAATTTCAACTCCTTCCACTCACTGGGAGTTCTTGGTTAGAGCAGGACCTTTAAGAAGAATATCTGTTAGTTAAACATATGATTCATCAATCCTAGTAATCTGTTTCCAACACTGATCATAAATTAACACTCAGGAGAGAATTGTAGGAAGCAAGGGACTTTTTGCACCAATTGTGAAGCAAAATTGCACATACCTGAGCTAAGAGTCAGAGAAGCTTTCTTTTCTTGGTCTGGAGAGGTCAGGACACTGATTCAGTATCAGCATCTTTTCACAGTTATATGTGTCCTTTTAGTTCATTACCCTGAAGGCAATGGCTAAAGACAATGAATTCTCAACTGAACACGAACTAGAATCAGACAGAATACAAAAGGGGTTCAGGAAATAATTTTTTTTTTCCTGAATGTTACTTTTCCAGAAAATTTGTTTCTTAACATCCCTGAAAGAAATGATCCTTGTTTAACACACAAGTCAAATAGGATAGAGTTGATAAAAAACATACCTGCTACACTGGCACAAATGTACACACTTCCTCATCTTGATCTTCAGTTAAGAGTTGGCATAAAAAAAGCATGGACATAAAAGTATGTTGCTCATTCTTAATCAAAGTAATTCTTCATTAGGATTAACATTTAAGACAGACTCAATTTAATAAAAGAGAGAGAGAGAGAGAGAAAAGTGTCTCTAAATAAGCAAAATATGGAGAAATTGGAAGGATTTCTTGCTACGAAGATGTGGTCCCTTTGATTATTTTTGACAGAAGATCATATGCATTATGTGCATCAAGCAGCAAAGTAAAGAAAGCTAAAATTTTGAAATGCAAACATTTCTTTTTTTCTCTGCACTGAACTAACAATGACAAACAGTACAAAGATCCTTAAATTTAATAAACCATGTTGTGTTATTAGAAAACACTACTTTCTTTACTTTCTGCCCTAACTTTTCTGCCTGAATTTATGTGTGTGGTCAATAATTCCCAAGTGAACTTCAAACAGGAAAAGTTGAGTGAAGCCTAACTATGTGTCTATATAAAGGATATAAGGTGGAAGAATTTTTGAAAGTTTACATTTTTGATTTACAGGATTTTTGAAGCAGTTTGAATTGAATTTAGGTTAAAAGTGAATGTAAGTATTTTATATCTATATGTATATATATGTATATATATATATATGTGCACATATATATATGTGTACACATATATATATATATATATATGTATGTAATGCAGTAGTCTGAAGTTTTCATTTCAATATTATCAAAAAGCCTTAAAATATAGTTTATTCCTAGAAATCCCTAAGTAAATACATTAACTCTCAGGAAAATAAAAGCAAATAAAATTGCAGGGTATTAATAACCTTAAAATGAGTAGATGTGTCAGATACCTCTAATCACACTCATAATTTTGGCTCAGACTCTAAATGACTGCACAATAACTTGGTATGCATTACTCAGATTATTCCTTCCTAAGACAAAATTCACTGTGGAACATATCACCAAAAGACCATATATGGCTGCAATTCATTTCCAAAATAATCTGAAAAGTTCCTTATCTGAAATAATGAGTATGATTTTAGATGTTGAAACATATTTACAGTTAGTATGCCATTACACTATGACCTCTAAATGTACAGCAGTACAATTTACAGGCCAGACCAAGATATAAATGCAATATACCAAACTATTTCAATCAGTAGAATAGCTGTTCTTCAAATTGATGCAGATGTATTTCCTACCTCAAAATATTGTGGTTTTGCAAGCCTGTACTTCATAGATTATTAAAGTTACTTGACACACCCAAAATAGAAAAAATATAAAAAGGCAACAATATTCAGAACAAAAATTATTAATTCTAAAATGAAATTTTTTCTCTTTGACATTCCAGCACTCCAAAACATAGATCCTTCATAATAGAACATAGATCCTTCCATAATAGATCCTTCTATTAATGAGAATATGTCAATAGTTGTCTATGTTCCTAAAACTGTGTATTATTGGTCAACAAGACAGAGGAATAAGGAGAACACACTAATACTGTAGACACAGAACCTGTTTTGAGACATTTTTTCTTACTAGTGTAAGGATTTTCAACTGATAATTTTCAATTCACTGTCATCTCACAATAAATAAAATCATTTTCCTGGCAAAATAATATGCATGCTTTATACTTGGTATGTAATCAATCAAGCATATGGCAAATAACCATTGTTCTTTGTTGTACTTGCAGAGACTTCATGAAACAGTCTTATGGCAGTATAAAATTGGAGAACACTCCAGAAGTTCCTCTAGCTAGTCAAATGGTAGAATCAGATATTCCTTTATCATCCCATGCAGATGTGACACAGAATACACAGTTTTGTAGTTTTGTATACTTTCTATAAAAGAAAGATATGCCTTGGAGGCATCAGAATAATGTCTTGCTTTATTGTTGTCCAAGCAGGAGAAGTTTCCAAACATGTCATTTTGTGCTGAAAAAGAAAAGTGTACCATCCAACCTTGAGTCTGTTGCCTCCCTAACTTATCATCAGTCTACAGGTCCAGATGTTGGTTAGCACTGGTGGCTGTGAAAATCGAACTCTGCAACACAGAGATTTAATTTTGAGGTAAGTCTTTGGGTACATACTCCTTCAAGACTGCCCTCTTTAAATGTCCTAGTCATCATTTATTTTTTAGTAGTGGTGTCCTTAAGAAGTCTTGTTATTTCTTGTGGAATGAAGCTACCTACCTATTTCAGCCAAAGAGTTCTGCAGAGTTCCTACAAATTGGGTTTTGAACTGCTTAAAGCTTTTAGAGAGTGGATTCTTCCCTTCTGCTTTCACTGCTGATAAAGTTTGATTTTTTATTGTTCCCCTGTTTTGAAGTGCATCTACAAGCACCAATTACTTTTTCTTATTATTTAGAGAGAAGGAAAAGTAAAAATTATTATGTCAGAGGTAAAGACAATGTATTTTTCTTATATAGTTGCATTTTAAAGCAAAGAAAAGCTGCTACTGTTTGTCTAGCTATAGTTTTAGAAAGGAAAGCTGATAGGCAGTAGCCAACCACAATCACCAAGCGAGTAATTAAACCCAAATATAAACCTGTCGTCTCCTGATGAGTGTATTTATCTTGTTTATATTTCTTCATCTCTCTCTTTCATCATCATCATCATTATTGCTCTTCTTGTGATTATTATCCTTAATTTTAATTATTAAAATATTGTTATTTCAACCCATGAGTTTCAGCCTTTTTTCTGTTTTTCTTTCCCATCCCACAAGGAGGGGGGCAATGGGAAGTGAAGGAGAGGCTACATGGTACTTTGTTGCTACTGGAGGTTAAGTCAGGACTCAGTAGTCTCAACTTTTAATAAGGACTTATCAAAATGCATTTTTAATAAACTGTGAGAAGATTACTAAAACAGTGATTTTTTTTTTTGGTGCCTAAAAGAATACTAAATTTCTCAACTGAAAGCACCAGTTTGCTGTCATGGTCAAATGTGCTTTTTGAGTTGTGAGGCTGTTACAATTTAAAATACAATAAATTTGAAAGGTGGGGTTCTTGGGTTTTTTGGTTTTTGGTTTTTTTGGTTTTTTTGTTTGGTTGGTTGGTTTGTTTCATTTTTAGGGTTTTTTAAATAAGACTTTCAATCCCATAAATGATTCTGATCTTTAAACATTCTTTTTCAGACTAATTGGGACTATCAGTTTACAAAACTTTTCACAGAAAAAGAACTTTGTCAGTTTAAAATTAAAGTGATTGTCAATCACCATGTTGAAGTATTTTATTTTATTGGAAATACATGTGTGCTCTTACACTTTTGAAGTAGTCTTTTCGTTCAGATCTAGTCCAAGTTCCTTGTATTTATTAAAACAGAAATTCATTCCAAATTAGGCTTTCCTAGATGAAGTGTGGCTTTAGAACCACTATGAGGGACTGTCTTAGTTTTACCAAGAGAAGACTTGGTGCATCTTGCTTAAATTTTTCGGCACAGAAGAGAATGGGAAGATAAATGAAATATATTAAAATTACCTAAAAATTCAACTGACTTCAAGTTACTTTTTTCTATTTTTAAAAGGAATTGGAATATTTTATTTCAAATTTATTAAAAACATAATAAAATTTCAACAAATGAAATAGTTGTTCAATCTTTTGCCTGTTCTGCATTGGTTGATCAAAGAACATATTTTCTGTTAATGTTATGTTGCTATATACCTGACGCAGCAAAAAAAAAAAAAAAAGGTTCTGTTTCTAACCATGTATGGATAACCATCAATTCCCTACAACCTTATTGGTATCTGGTTTCTGTCCCAGAAAAATTTTTATCAAAAGTCTGCAGTGGAACATGATAAGACACACAAAACTTGGTTTCTTTCCTGAGGACTCTATAAGATCTGCTGAAATAGAAATGTGATGATCTGGGTTTTGGTGAGGGAAAGATGGGAGAGACTGAATTGAAATTATATTACATTTTCCTGAAAAAGTGATTCCTGCCCATGCTCCCCAAACTGAAATACTTCCTGAAATAAAGTTTACAAAAATGTTCTATTAAAAACAAGGTGAATGGACACATTCATTGGTTATTCCACTTTTTGAAAAATGCAAATTTCTTAGATCTCCCATTTTGTTTGATTCTCCTTCTATTACAGTATTATTCTTGTGACATCTGAGTGCCAAACAAGCCATTGAGCAATAAGCTTTATTTTCATTCAGTGCTGCAATGTCACTTCTAAGCCACCCATAAAGAAACATTAAGCTATTTCACAAGCAGTTTCTAATATCTCACAAAAATAAAACCCCTGCTTTGATTATCATGATAAATCTGAAAAAAAAAAAATAAAAAATTGCATCCTACTAAATGGTGCCAGCTGCCTAAAACTGAATTATTATTCATTCTCATTTGAAGATATAGTAATTTTCTACACAAACCCACACATATACACACACATATGCAAAGATATCATAAAGAGTCATAGATTGCGGGTCAACTCTAGGAATTGTAAAAATGAATGTTGTTTGATCCCACCCACACCAGATCTTACTCTTATTTAATAAACTGTTCCTGATGATATTATCTCTGTTGCCCTCAGAGTGCTGACTGGGAACTGCAGAACATTGTGTACATCACCAGAAGACCCTTTGCCAGTAACTTTCTTGCAGACTTTTCCAAACGTGGAGTTATGTTTGCATTGGTGTGACAGGGAAAATGCTAGAAAACAGGCCTCATGTCTCAGAATGATGGCACTCAGACATTAGAGTGGTCTCTCAAATTTTAGAAACTGATTACTTTGCAAAACAAAAAGTGAGGTTTAATTTCAATTTCCATCTAAGTCTGAAGGTGAAGAGTGGCTTTTTTTTTTGATAAATAAAGCCTAACAAAACATCTGACCACTAGAATCAACTGTCTTCCAAACAAATCTCTGTTCACATATGAAAGTTGTGGTAAACCTGATGATAATTTAGTTGAAATAATTATAAGTTAATAATCAATAACTATTTCTATATGTATTAATATTATTAATTATACAGAG
The DNA here is from genome assembly GCA_035583185.1 of Anabacerthia variegaticeps. Classification (NCBI taxonomy): domain Eukaryota; kingdom Metazoa; phylum Chordata; class Aves; order Passeriformes; family Furnariidae; genus Anabacerthia; species Anabacerthia variegaticeps. The sequence continues at coordinate 56,174,414 of JAWWEW010000088.1, read as the reverse complement.
TACTTCAATAGTATATCTTCAAACAGACTGGAAGCAATAAAACTACCTGAGGCAAGAGTCTTCAAGAAGGAGGCTACAGATGACTTGGGAGTAAGCAATGAAGACTGGAAAAAAAAACTCCAAAACCGGAAAGGTATATTTATGTTATTCATCATCTGAATGATGATGAGCCTGAGAGCTTTGAAGAGTTCCTAGCAGGCATAAAATTTGCTTTTCCCTGGGAGAAATATTGAAAGAGGTAACATTTGCTCTCTCAGTATTTATGGATATAGGTAACTTGGATTTTATTCATATAAAGCACCATTATTTTTTGAAAATATTAATTTTTCTGTAGAATGTAAAACATCTGTTTTTCAGACACTGGCTCAAAACACTGAATAATGCAAAAATGCATAGTCATATTCGATATGACACAACAGAATTATGCCTGGCAGAATAACTTATATATAGTTTTGGCTTCACATCTGATACTTGTAAACAAGCTAAAACACATACTGATAAGAATGCAGTAAAACTCTATACTTTGCATTTTAAAACCCACATCTACAATTGCACTGCTTGGAAAGCTAGTCAGCACAGTCGGTGTTTTTCTGTCTTAATCAGAATGACAGACAAATGTCACCAGCCATGCAGGTGTTCATTAATGTACAGCTAAAGCCACCGTGCTGCAGCCTAGAAACAATGCAATGCAAAAATGAGACCTCTGAAAGCCTGTGTAATCCAATGAGCACATCTACCAGGAGCTCCTATTCAAATAAACACGCAGTTCATTAGTTTCTTATTGCTGGTCCTAAATGTATAAAACCCTTCGAGGAAAAACAAGACACAATTGTCACAATCTGTTTGGGTCTGCTGAATCCAATCAAAAGGACTTGGAGAGTGCATGTTGGTGCTGTGAGACTGAGGAATGCAAGTGGAGACACAGGGACTGAGGAGCCCTCCACAGTCTGTTTTGAACCTGCTTAATGTGCTCTGCTCACTTAATGGCATCTTATAAAACACCTGGTCTCAAACACTCAAATATTGATTCAGTATATGGAAATCTGGTATTACACTACTGCTGTTTCTAGGAACAGCTTATATAAACAGAGCTGACATGATTGTGCCATATGGTTTTATTTCTGGAGTGCTTTGACTGCATTTTTTAGGGGGAGGTGGGATTGATTGGAGTGATTTATGGGTCCCCCTCACTTCCTTCAAGGTGCATGATGACTAAGCTGTATAAGCCACAAATTTTGGTGTCCAGGTTCATAAGGGCTTTCAGTTAATGGTTAACCTAATGACAAATCTCTGCTGTTCATTCACGTGTGACTCCAGTGAGTGGGTGATAAGGGCTAAATCCTCCATAGAGTACAAATGTGCAGGCTGAAAAGGAAGTATATTTTACAGGCTCTATGTGCTTTTGCCATGCCACATTTACCACACATTAGTGAAGGCAAATATAGGGAAATGAGAGGGTTTGAAGAGACGGATAGGTTGTGGCCCTTTTGCAAACAGCAGTAACAACTTGAGTATTGTACCTGGGTAAAAAGAGTGAAGTTGCAGACTCTGGGTTAGGTGTAAAAGTCTAAGGAATCTGGTCAGCTTGAAGATGCTGTTTTGTCCTGACATTCCTTCTTTGTCACCCTGATGCTCAGGCCCTGTTGTCTCAGATTGTGTCACAAAACTGCCACCTTCCTCTCATAACTCCTATAATTTGGTGTATCAGGTGATATTTATATCAAAGATTTGCAGTCATGGCAATACTCCTATATGGTATGAACTAGGTCACAGGCAATTGAGCAGGAAGTTACAAAGATGTATGCAAATGCTGGACTGGCTTCTTCCTTTGTTACATGCATCTTCAGCACCATAATCTGAATCCTGAAAAAGTTCTGTTCAACTGAGTTTGATCTATTTACTATTCCCTTCACAGGTCTTTTGCTCACATGGCTTTGTGGGTGCTGTTCATCTCCATACTTCCCCTATGGAGTGACCAAAAGAGGAAAGACTAATCACTTGGTATAATTACATAGGCACAGCCGTGCAACTGTCTCCTTACACATATTGCAAATAAACCATCTCTTAAATATTTGCACTGCTTCTGTACTTTGGATTGGTTGCACTGTACCTATGCTAGGAACATACTAACTTGTCCCTATCGCTCATCATTTGGTGCAGCTGGTTGTACGCTCAGTACTGACCTAGTGTCATCCTATCTATGCACTTTGTCAGGCATGGGGAGGGAAGTGCAGGGCTTGTGTTACATACAGAGCTGGGAAAGCACAATGGGCAAGGTTAAACCCTCGGGTGATCTGTCCCTTGGCAACCCTTCATCCATGAATTTTTAGCTTTCAGATCACGTGTGTCCTAAAATATGAACACCAGACTGCAAATACATATCAGATTGGACTAGTAGTCCATCCTTCAAAAAGCCTCCTACTATAGAAATATCAAATGTTTTACGAGAAACAATCCTGCAATAAGCAGTCTTCCAGTTTAAACAGAGCATTTCAGTCAGCTCAGTAGTATTTATATATCACCTGAATGTAACAAGTTCTGCTGAATCAATTTGCTGAAAAAAGATTATTTCCTTGGAATGATCAGTTTATTTAATTGATTCGTTGCACTTGCATTTATAAGAAAGGTTGAATAACAGTTCTTAAGGGCCTTACCACTGTCCACTGTTCACCATTTGAGTATACATCTTTTGCCTTCCTACTATTAATATTTTTCCCAATGACATGACCTCTTTTTTTTTTTTTTAGTGGAATATTTTTTTTTAAGTTTTTTTTTATCCCTGCTTTGACATTCTGCCAACTAGTGGTTTATACTTTTCAGCCAAAAGTGATAAAGGCTGAAGAAAACATTAAATGGCACTTGGCTTGTACATGATAATATGAATTTTTAAGTCTCCTATATTCTTTCCTAAGAATATTCTTCTCTTTAGTTATAAAGTTTTTAAACCAATGGTAATATATTCTAATAGTTTTAAGGTGGGAACACACATGGAGATGCCTTTAAAATGCAAAGAAAACATTATTTATTTTCATACCTTCTATATTTCATTATCTTGAGTATACATTTTAATTAAAACAAGTTTTCATTTTCCTTGTTTTCTCTTTTCCCACTGCCTAGCCATGCAGCAGGGAAAAAAAATAGTTTCCTTTTTCCCTACATGAAAAAACCAGTTTACTGGTGTACAGTCTGCTGACTTGCCCTGTGTGGAGGTGGAAAAGAGGATAGCTTCCTCTCTCAAGGCTGAGGGATCAGAAATGCCAGTTTCTGACATTTCTTCCATACAACTGTATGTCATGGGCCAATCCTTCATACACACTCCTATTGCTTATATTCTGCTCCACCAGTCCATGTCTGACCAGCTTTATCTGATGGGCTTTCTCTACTGAGAGGGAAGTTATGAAACCTAGCAGGGAAGCTGAGAAATCTCAGCTGCAGCCCTTCTGAGAGGAGTCTGATGTAGGATGACACACTCTACTAAGCGTGATAATCATTTAGGGTAGTGGGAGGAGGACAGAAGAGAAAAGTAAACAAGTGGTATCTGATGCTGCAGGGTCAGGATAGGTGTTTTGTTTGTGTGTGTGCCAATAGAAAGCTGTCCAAGCTCAGACTGTTGTGTCCTTCAGTTATACTTGGTGCCAAGCGCACTAGCTCATCCACTTTGTGGAACCACAATATCAGCAAATTGATCTCTCTACCAGAGGTAGCCAACAGGAAAAGTAAGGATAATAGCATTTACCCTCCACAAAGCTTCCCACTCTGACCTTGCTAATCCCCATGCCACTGCTGAGGAGCTTTCTTCAGCAAAGGGAGGAAGCAAAGCGGTCATATTGTCCTTAAGGTTTTGTGGGGTATAGGGAACAGTCTGGACAGTGAAGTAATAGCTGAGCATGCCTGGGTAACTGCACACCATGTAGAGCATGAAGGAAAGCAAAATGCTGACTTGAAGCAGGGTCAGATTGTCAGAGGGAGCCTGGGTGGAAAAAGAAATCCTCCTGGGAGACTGGACTCTTGCTAATATCCCCGAGTATCCATTCAGCAGGGTCCAGAAGTCACCAGTGAGCCTTCCCCTCACTAATCAGCTCCACCAGGCACACCTTACCCTGTCCCATGGCAGGCCCAGACAGGGACCCCAGCCACTATATATGGATTCAGGGGCGTTCAAGGAATCAACACATCCAAAATGGCACCTGTGCTTTAGCATTTGGACTAAGCATCGGCTCCTTAGCTGTCTTTCACAAAGACAAAATAATTTGAGTTAATATGAAGATGTCAATTCTGCTGGGAGGAGCCTCAGAGGTGTATCCAAAATTTAAAATAATTGGAGGAAGTCTGATGATTTCTTTTTAGATATACCCTAATGGAGTCACCACATCAATCCCTGCATCAATTCCCTCCCTTCCTCTTCTATATGAGTTGATAACACTTTGTACCTTTGAACATTCCGTCTCTTTTTTCCCTGAAGTGCTCTGCAACCTGTAATTTTCTAATGCCTTCACCATTCCACAGCTATTTCTCATGCTTCCATCCTAGAGCTTTTGCTTCTGCAGAGCACTGCAGCTCAAACTATAGCTTTATGGTCCAGAGAGGTCCAGAGAATTCTCAGAAATAAGATTTTCAAAGGACAGGGACATAAACTCATCAAAGAGGGTAGATAAGCATGTAAGGGAGAAGCATGAAAATATATAATTTAAGGCTCCTTATCATCTAGCAATATTCAAATATAAGGATCTTAGCTACTTTAATTAGCATAATTGCAAACAAAACTAATTGCACCTAAAACATTTCATGCATTAAAAACAAAGTTACACTCAAGCTGTTACCCTTTGGAATTAGCCCCAGAAATTCTTGGCTGGGCTACAAAAACCAGATGAGACTAATCAAACCCTCACATCTTATCTGAGGATTTTTTATAAATATTTCATCCCCTCATCTTGTTTTTGTTTTAGGTTCTATAGAAAAGCAGACGGTGGCTAATTTTTTATATTCAGTTTAAATGTGACCAAGGGGTATTTCAATCTATCTAGATAAATTGATTTCGAAAGAAGCTAAATGTTTAGTCAATATCTAATGGTGATTATTCATAGGTTTTCTGGTACCAGCAATTCTCAATACAAAATTTCCCATCATATGGGCTTGAATGGGGATTCCAGCCAACACGTATTGCTATTTCGAAGTTCAGGACTGATAGTATTCTATGCAGGATTGATGATTGTAATTACCATAATTCTATTCATGAAGGCTTTAAGAAAACACCTTATTTGACTGTGAAGTATTGCATTGTAGTCTTCCAGAGTATCTCACCCAAAATGAGCACAAGTTCATCTTTTTTGAAATTAATTAGGAGCTGATTTTCTTATATGAGAGACAATACAGTCATAACTTTTACATAAAAGAGCATAACTGAAAAAATCTTTTTTCTTTCATGAGTTCAAAGAACACTATCAAACTGTGTGGGTTGTACAGAAGTAAACAAAAAATCTGAATTGCTAGCAGACTTCCACTACTTCTCTTTTGAATACCTTTGGTGTTCATGTTGTTTGGTTGGTATAACTTTCAGCTTATAACTATGAGGCAAAAATCTTGAGTTCTGTGAGACATATCAAAATAGCATACATATCTGGTGAGGGAAATCTGCCTAATTTAGGAGTTTATTATTATTTGCTAGGGTTCGAGGCATTGTATAGGTCACCCACTTGAGCCCAAGTTTAGACAACATTTACAATATACAGACAGAATACTATATTCACACTCAAACTTTAAAGTATCTAAGGGGATTACAGACTACAGGAGTAGACCTACTTTGCTGTCAGAGGTAGACCCAAGCTCCCTAGCATTTTAAACTGGATATTCTGTGCATCATTTGAAATATGAAATTTTGTCTTCAGCAGTGGGAGAAGATTTCTAAAATATTAATTTTTTCATCTTTAAAAACACAGCTCAGTTTCAGAACTACATAGTGTGTTTGGCAAGAAAATGGCAAACAAACCAGACTCAAGTCATAGCAAACTGCTCTCCAATACTTAGTGATCAACCACAGGAGATCCCAGGAAGGACACCTGCACAGTGAAAATTCTTTGTATCAGAGCTCTATTCTCCACATCAGAGCTCTGTTAGTGATGATTTTGTTTTTACGCACTTTTGCTATATTACAAATACCATCATTCGTCTCCACAATTATGGAGCATGAAGCTAGCAGTGGAAATCTCACCTAATGTTAAAAGCAGAGACATAGAAGGATTCCTGACCACAGATGAGAGTCTGCATCCCTGTGCTCCAGTTCTTTGCTCTAACAATAGGACAGCTGAACAGACCTTGTTTGTGAAGAATAATGTAGATACCAAGTGCTTTCTCTTAACACTTCTGAGAACCTAATCTGTCAACAAGAGGATTGTAAGAAAAATATCATAATTCTGCATCCCTACCAGAAAAGAAGAAAACTTGTAATATAGTCAAGGTTTCACATCCTGTGTTTCTCATAGTTACTGATAAAGTCAGTTAATAGCTTCATTATGTTAATTTAAAAATCAGTGAAAAATACACCTGTCTAGCAAATAACAGCTAAATTTCACTTGAATATGGAAAACCAAACCAAATAACTTTCTACATATTTTCTCTAAAATGCCTTCTATCTTTCCAGGCTACTGTCAACATAGAATTATTGTAACATTAGTATATGCAGTGTCTAATTTATTACACTGTATACCACACTGTAATGCTTGCAATAATTTCTGTTTCTTATCTAGGTTTTTTGATCACTGTTCGCTCCCAAACTGAATCAAAAGGTTTCATAAATGCCATAAAAGTCAGACTCGCATAGCAATTGATAAAAGGGACTTAAAGTATAATTGAAAACATATAATACAACAAATCAAAGTTATACAGGGATATAATAAAACAATGTTTTATAAAGGGGAAATGCAAGATAAATAAAAGGAAGTGTTCTATGCTGCTAGAATAAATCTCATAAAGAAAGTAAGAAATTGGCCCCTGTGGCTTTTCTCACCATGAACACACAAAATTTCGTTATATTATTGTATGGTGTGATTAGAGATATCTTTAAAAGATACTTTCTATATTCTGCCTTCAATGTCTGTTTGTCAGAGAAGATATATTTCTCAGTGATTGCATTAAGAATTATGTAAATTTCCTAAAGTAAAATTTTTCACTTATGTTTAACCTAATTTTCCAGCCTCACATTAAATGGTTGAGTACATACACAAATCCCAATATAACCATATATATAAAATGTGTGATATTTGTAGTAACTGTGAGTAAATTTCTTTATGTTGATTACTTCAGGGAAAATAAATTAAAATGGGTAATTGCAGCACAGTAGAACTCTATAGCAATAAGATAAAGTTTCTTCATCCTTAAAAATATTGACCTTACTAAGCTGTCCTCAAT
>JAWWEW010000088.1:56155000-56166910 GCA_035583185.1 Anabacerthia variegaticeps | reverse complement strand
TTACTAAGCTGTCCTCAATGTTATGTTGTTCAAACTAATTAAAACAGAAGTCATACTTAATTTTCTACCACATTTACTGTGTGTATTAGTATTTCTTAAAGTTGTTACTTTTCTACCCTCTTCAGAGAGTAAGAAACTGAATTTATATACTGCACATTATCTGCTAGTTTATTGGTGAACTGATTAGAATTTTTTACTATTCCTTTTCCACTAAAGTAAAATTGAATATAATAATTTGTTATAATCTGGAAATAAAATCAATACACTAAAAATATGCAGAGGATGACATGTGACCAGCAAAAAATGTTCACTCTAAGTTTGTCTATTTTTGCCAATCTTCCCTAAAGATTGGAGAAGCTGAAAGGAAATGGATGAAATACTAAATACAAAGGCATATAAGACATATATTAATCAGTATATCTCATTTGAAAATTGTTGCTGTATTTTTCAGAAAATTTCAAATTGAGCAGCATTTTTCAGTACTATGAAAGTGAAATGGAGTAAATTGTGTTGCTTCTGTTAGCAAAGATTGCAGTGTTTTCTACATATAAAAAGTGAGAATTGCACTTTTAAAATGAACTGTATTCCAGCATCTGTGCTAGATAGTGACCCAAGTATGTTCCTTGAATGTGACATTTCCTGACCAGTCACAGAAGACTCATGTGTGTGTAAAGTTGTCACAGAGGTTTCCATACCAATCCCAGAAGAAGCAGGGCACTGCTAGAATGTCCTTGGAACCTGGTACAGTCCTCAGCTCTTTCCTGGGCATATTCTCCACTCCAGACTTAAGCTGGAGGACTCACTGGCTTACCAACAGCTCAAGACAGCAGGATCTCAAACACATCTTCAAACCAGCTTTGAAGGTACACCCAGAGTACTTTCCAGAATAAACACCAAAAGCTATGTGATATGCACGGCAGTTTAACTATAGAAACCTCTGGCAACAAGTGGAGGACAGAGAGTGAGAAAGTCTGCCATGAAGTTAAAGCCATGTGTTTATGCTATAGTTGTAGCTTTGTTTATGGTCCTGGTGTTTCTCTCTGTGTGCAGGATCACAGAGATCTACACTATAAATACTTCATTGTGGGGACCATCTTCACCTGCATTTGGAAACCTGATTTCAGAAGCAGTAAGGAAGAATGAGAGGGTCAAATTTATACTTGTTGTGACTCCTTGGCAGAAAACCAAGGATAAATTTGGCCCATGTGTACAAATAGAAGTAACTAAAAATGTGCAAGAGTTACAGAGCAAGATAAAGCAGCAAGTCAAGGGAGAACAGAGGGCATCAGCTTGAGAGGTAATCAATATGTGTGGGAGGCTGGAAGAGATAAGCAACACCAATGTCAACAGAAAGTCAGAAGCAGGGGAAGAAAGCAATCACCAAGCTGTAAAATAAAAACTTTCTCTTTCTCTCTGCAACCATCATGAAATTCGCCTTTCAGAAATTGCTCAGGTTTATGTTGTGCACTCGACTACACTAATATGCAAAAGCAGAAGGGATCAGGAATATTTTTTCAGCCTTAATATCCCATTTTAATGGAAGAAACTTGCTTTGCAGTTCTGATAACATCCCACAACCCATGGCCTAAAAAGTAGGCATTGTTGGATGGTGTGTACAGTAAGGGTGATGCTGCTGGAGGGATTCTGTGTTGCCTCCACAAAGTGATAAGCAAATAGAAAATCAAGACTTCAATTTCTCCTGTTTCAGTGTCCGTAATTTCTAGTATCTGAAAGATGCTTTTCATGAATTAATAGATATCTAGGCAGATCCCAGTTATGGTACACATAAGACCTTGCGAGTCCAGATATGCAAGTGGGTAAAATGTTCACTGGTCAGGAGAAGATTTGGGCTAAATATCTCATGCTTGTTTCAAGTCAATAGGGTTCTATTTACTTCCTTAGGCTGAGAGTCTGGTCTATAGAGTAATTTTGGAAGTGAAAAGGCCAACTTACAAAGAAAGAGTCATTATGTAAAATGAGTATCTGGATTCACTCTGGTCCAATATTCTGTGTAGACATTTATTAACACAAAATTAGGAAAACATAAACATCAATGACTTATTCACTATAAGAGTTTACACTCTCTCAGCTCAGAGGCTGCTATGCCTCCTTATAATGTATTTTAGAACATATAAAAAACCAGTCTTTATTACTTTACATGATAGAAAGAGGCAAGTGCACCCAGGTCTTGTGTGTTCTACCAGGTACTTTCAGTACAAATTTATGCACTAAACCAGTGTTATGTAATTGTCCAAACACTAACTGAATTTTATTTTATAATTTATATTTATGATCTAAACTGCTGCACCTTCCGAAGACATTTTCTCTTCTTCTTAAAATATCTAGCCAGTGTGTTTCCTCAGGTATGAACTAAAATATATTAGTTTGTTAGTATTCTTTGTTAGCGGTATACTAGCAAAAAACTATAGTGTGTAAAATGGAACAGCTAAGCCCTCAATTTAGCTGGCTCTTGAGAAGCTGCAATAGAAATAGCTGTTAGTGCTATCATAGCATTACTGCATGATCCTTTTGAAAGTGCTTTGTCTAAACTATGGTATGGTTTTATGTTACCACATGCAATTTAAATTCTTAGTCATTTGATTCCCCAACCAGAGGGCCAATTTGAATGCATTAAAGTCTGTTTCCTTTACTCAGGTCTTCTTCCAGCAGGTTGTGGTGCACAAACCCTCATTCCAAAGACCAGTGCACATACAATCTGGAGTAAAAAATGCAAAGTTGTCTTGGTTCTCTCAATTTAGGTGTGTGACTTCAGAGCTTGACAAAGTAGTATTACTCTGTTATGACTGCTTTTAAGCTGCTGCAATTCTAGTAATGCTAGACTAGAATGTAGTTCAGTGCTGAGGGGATCCTTTTTCCAAGGTCTTCTTTTCTGCAACAACTCAACTAAATTGGTAAAAACTCAGAGGCTTTAAACAGGAATGAGCTTGTGTTTCCAGTAACAAGTAAAAAGCTTCAGGTAAAGAATTGTCCTAGCTCTAGTCACAAGTATATTTAGCACATAACAAAAACATTGAAAACAGCACCTAGAACACAGCTGGAAAGTCAGAAAATTATATACATTTTCCTTGTGTTCTTGGAAAACTGCATCTGGCAGGTTTTAGATGTTAGCCAGATGACAAAAGTGTTGCTGCAGGGAAAGATCAAGGACAGGAAAAACATGTAGAACAAGCCACTGACAAACGATAAATTTCCTCTCTGGTTGTTACTGTATAGTTTACTGTCTTTAATTTTGTAGTGAAAGGTACAGATAAATATCATGGCTGCATTAGCATTTGTGGACTTGCTCTCCTCTTTGTACCTTTGTCTCATCTATGTCAGGCTCAAGCAAAGCCAGGATATATTTGCCAAAAAAATGAGTCCTTGGTACAATAGACATGCTGTGCTGTTTATGTTTCACAGCACAGATGGGCAGGAATTTCTGTTCTTCATTCTTCCAGCCCAGCATCTGTCCTATCCTTATCAGCAGTAAGCTGTTACTTTATCTGTGTCTTACTGTTAACTTCATATCAAAATAATAGGAGGGTTTATGGAAAGAATATCAAAGAAGGAGGAGAAGAAAGAAAAAAGAGGGATGAAACCATAAAAAGTTCCTGCCAAAATCCCTGTAAGAATTTGTCTTCACTTGAGTTTTAGTCTTCATTTGAGTTTTAGTTTTCACTTATTGTAGGGCTCCTATTATTTCCTTGCCCAGCCTGCCTTCTCTCTTCTTGTTGTCACTTGGGAGTATGTATGAAAACATTACCTCCAGAAGAACGTGTTACATCCTGATTAACTGCTGTAAAGGCACTTCTAGGTACTGCATAGCACCTGTTCTATCTTGTATACTGTTTATTGGATCCTGAGCCTGATTAATTATAGAGTGTGTTATCCAAAAGAAAAAAAGATAAATGTATCTTCAATTTGGCAATCTTCTGGGTACTCATCAGCTTTACTGGCTTCAGAATTAGACACTGAAGGTTTATTTTAGCCTGTCTTTAAAGGCAAGAGTTTGTGGTGACTCCTATTAATTTTAATCATTTGTCATTATCTTAAATTTTGACATGAAAAGAGTTCTTGAGTCCAATATGCTATTCTATTGAATATTTGTGCTTTTCATAAAAGAAAATACTAAACTGTGCTTTTTTTTTTTGTTGTGTCAATTAAGTCTTAAAGGTACTATGTCTATGTTCAGACCACTCAGATCCTTCTGAATGTACTTATTCATACCTTCTTATCCATACTTAGAGTCCACATCTGTGCTCATTCTTTTTGAACTACTAACACAGAAGAATACAAATTATTTTCATTATTCTGTCCACCATGGCTGGTCACCTTAAACAAAGCTACTCTGCGATATTTTCAATAAAATAAAAATTGTATCATAAGATCCTATTTAGACTACTTGAACATCAGAATGAGCCCCAAGATTATGTCTTGAAAACCTACTAAGAATGTATATGGATCACAAAATCACATTTACATGTATGACATCACTAAAGAAATCCTCTCTGACCCTACAAATTTTTGAGGGGGTCCACAGATTTCAAAACAGTGGTACTCTAGCATCTGCAGGATGTATTTTGAAACTATTCACTGCTAAATTAAATTATGTTCTACTGGAGACAATTCCACTGTGGCTTTGTCATTCACTTTACCAGGAACAGAGACAGGTCCAAGTGTTTTAAGAATTATATTCTAATATATGTGTAGGAGGTGGTCATCTTTCTACCAGTGTTTTAATGGTTTTATCCCAAAGCCTAAGAACTTGCTAATCTAACTGAAAACATCTCATAGAATGTTTTGGGTTTCCTCTGGAAAAAACAAGTGTGTTAAAAGAAGGATACCTCAACAAAGCAGATTTGTTACATCAGCAATGAGTAGTTTGTCATGTAACTCGTGAAGAAGGCAAGAGAGAGTTTGGAAATCTTTGTGTTAGCAGAAGAGATGCTGTATTTACTGTGGGACATGGTAATGTATAGCATGTTATTTTGCACTTTGCAAGGATTTAATATTCACATGAAATTCAAACTGCAGCAGCATTCTAAAAACCAGAAAAACAATAGAAAGAAAGCAAGGCTTTCTATCTGATTGGTATATTTCATTAGCATAAGTCTTAGAAAACTCAGCAGATAAAATTCAAATTGTTGATTTTGTGGAGCTATTGGCATAAAATTTCTTAAGGAAAAAAAAAGAAAGGAATTATTTCACACAAAAAAACACAAACAAACAAACAAACAAACTCTTCCTGTGTAGTTGTTGCCTTTATAGTGTTATATGACCTCAGGAATAAGTTCTTCCTTTTAGTATTTTCATTTTCATTTATCAGAAAAAACAAAGTTACCAAAAATAATTACGAATTGTTCCACCTTTAAGTAAAAATATCTGGTATCCAATTTATAGCTCTTCCCTTTTTTATGTTTTATAATTATACTCTTGATTCATTTAAAATCCCTTTTGAAATGCTGAATATTAGAAAAACAGCACAGATGCTGATTCTGTTTGCAATGGCTTAAAAAAGTGCAAGCTTTAATCTGATGTCTAGGCTGCATTAAAAAAATTGGATTGAAAAGGATTAGATTAGATTAGACCTTCTGGATTTAAAAATGTTAAAACTCCATTTATGTTTTAACATAATCTCCTTCCATTCTCTGGAGCCATCAAGCTGAGCTCTGTCCCTTGCAACTATTTATTATTATTATTATTATTATTAAATTTGCTTCTTTTTCATTTTAACATACTAGTTTCATATTTGTAATAGCAAGAAATCCTCTGAGACAGATCTAAAAGTTCTTTCTGACCTGGCGAATGGAAGGGCAGGCACTTAAACCTCTGGCTTTTATGATGATTTTATGTATTTGTGCACAGTCACAAATGTAAATATTAATAGCTAGTTTTTAAAAGCCAAATAAGAGAAAGTGCTTTTAAGAACTTTAGAGGCTTGTGAGAGAGTGGTGATGTTTTACAGTACGACAACTTATTTACAGTGCATTATTATGAAGAAATGCACGGTTTAAAGAGCAATCATGCACTTTAGTAAATCTGAAGTACCTATTATCTACAGCATCTGTAGGAGGAAAAAAAAAAAAAAAGGTGCTATATTATTTGCAATCTGCTCTCTGGTACTCTGAGAATTCAGATTGACTTTTATTTCTCTAGGAAATAAAACCAAAATGTTATTTGGAGGTTATGGGACAGCATCTCTCAGAAGCAAAATGGGGGAATAATAATATCCTTCCTAGTACCAGTGCAACCTTTTCAATGATTATGATGATGACTGTACGACTGTACTGATGAATTTCTGAGCATTCCACATTATGGATGGAACTACCAGTTTTTGCAACAGCACTTACTCTGTACTTAAAATATTTCAGGCAAACTAAAGACATTTACAAATATTATACTATATGATATGTGTGCACGATTATAGAATATTAACTCATATATGACTGTATTAAATCATTGACTCCATTTCTTTTCAACCATGATGGGTCAGCACTTTCTTTTTGCCCATGGAGCTCTGTTAAGTAATGTGATAGGTCATACCACCATACCCCTTATTTTTTGCCACTAGATATAGACTCTGGTGAACATCCAGAAGATCCATTATCATGATTTGGTATGACCTAGCAATACAAATAACTACGTGCTGTTATCAGAAGAGTGATGCTTGCTGAGCTGTGCTGGAGATTCCTTGATTAATTCAGGATATCTGGCAGGACCTAGCAAGGAACTATGTTGGTTCTAATTGGTGAACTCCATTGATTGATGAATCTGGTTAAGAGAATAATAAGTATTGCCCTCATAAAATGTACGAAGACATGTGGATAGCCACAGCAAAGTTGTATCACTGTTCATCCAAACATGAGTCCAAAAACTGTATGAATTGAAGACTGTGGAGTATCAGTAACTTAAAAAATGCCATTAATATAGCACTGATAACTGGAAAATTGGGACAATTTGAGATGCATTGGTCCAAGGAAATGCATTTCTTGCTATTTATTATTAAATCAGAGAAACATTCAACAGCTGCTACCAAAAAGCAGACCAAAAGCAGTCTTGAATTCCTTTATTTAGAGGCTGAAGCTATTAAATACCTGAAGCTATCTTGATTGTTTTCACCTAGTTCTCAACTCTGCTATAGTCAAGGTTACGATAGAAATGAACTACCACTAAAGGGTGAACCAAAACACCTGTCTACAACTAATTGGCAGTCCTTAAAACGGAGACTGTTAGGCACTAGAGGGATCTGGACTTCAGGAAACCAGATCACAGGCCTTGCAGTGAGAAGAGAAATATGGATTACAGATGTTGTTACAGGGTTGTAAAGAAGGTCAAGAAGATTGTGCTATTTTAAGACAAAGTATCAGGCCTACAGTGCCTTGCTCACTGTAAAGGTAGATATTCACACATTTTGCTAGATGAATTGTCTCTACTTTCAAGTTGATAAGAAGTTATGTTAGGTCAACTTTGATTGTTCTTGACTGGAACAATATCATTATGGATTTTTATCCGTTTAAATTGTATTCACTAGAAAAACAAAACCTATTTTTATCAGCCATGGCATTAATTTTTGAAAGTATTCCAATTGTTTTTATATTTCAAGTAAATTCTGAATTGATATCAAATTCAAAATACTGATGCTTCAGCTGGAATATAAAGCTTAGACAAAACCTCAGATACACAAGTTAATAGTTTGACACTGCCTACTGGTAAGCTTGATCTAACCAGATTTTTTTTTTTTTTATTTTTACAATTGAAATTACAATATTCTTACTGCATTTTTTTCTAATCAAATTTCACCTTATATAATAAAGCAGGGTCTCTTTCACTGGCAGAAATATCATAATGGTATTCCACATTTTCACAAGATTCTGTGTATCTAAGCCTTTAACATTAGCTCTTGAAAATATTTGTTAAACGATATAGTAAGAAGTACTGACCTAGGACACTAGCCCAAACTCGTCTCATTAAATTTCAGCAATTTAATTGCCATTAGAAAAAATTACCAAGGTTTTGAACTGGGCACATGCAGTGTGGAAGATGTGATTAATATTATAAGTGTGCTGCACTAGTAAATATTTTTGAAAGTCATTTAGATAATTGCATCTCATGGTATTTTACAGGTGAAAAACATTTTCTACATGACCTTATTTTTTTTTCTCCCATATTATGTGCTTTCTGATTAATTGTACAATTTTTACTACCAAATATTTAAATTATACTGAACTATATTGACTGTCTTTTTGTTGACTAATAGGATACAAGTAGCACATATAATTTTATGGAATACCAGGAGGAAAAAAAACCCCACAAACAAACACACTGCAATTCCACTTTCCATAAAATACTATAGTTATTGCTAACTCATTATTAAATCTTCAATTGGTATGATTATTTGATCATACAGCCTTAATCTATTAAATAAATAGAAAGACAATATACCAATATACACTCATATCAGTATGAAGCACTGCCATTCTTCTTTGCAAGAAAAAAGAATTATTATTTTCAAAAAAATTATTGGAAAAATTCGAAATTCTTTACATGATCTCTGCATCCCAAGTCCATTAATATGCACCATAACATTACATTTTATATTACCATGAGGCTTTATTTGTACATAACCTTTCTTTTCGACACCTTTATTTGTACATAACCTTGAAAATGTGCCCTAAAGCAACGGACAGAGGCTGTGAACAACTCATTTTGATTCACCGTTACAGCAGATCAGCTAGCTGGTGGAAGATTGCAAAATTCAGCAGGTTCAAAGGATGAGAAGGTCTTTTCTGATAAGGAAAACCTACCAGAGGGAAAGAAAAACTCAGAGGAGGAATCTTAGGAAATTCCAGTATCTGAGAGTGTTGTGCATCAAGTCTGAAAAAAACACATGAAAAACTTTTCCTCTGGGCTCTGTTGATTCTTTCATGAAATCTCAACCTTGGTCACAGAACTGGGGAAAGCCTCTTTGACTTCTCTTTGTAAGTGTGTCAGTCTAGCACAGAAGTTGACACCTAACCTAAGGAGGTACTTTCATTTTCCATCTCAGTGCACTCTTTGGGCTCACAAGACAGGGTGAACCAACCTACTGTCATCTTTCTGCTGTAACAAGTCCAACTCCTTCTGTTGTGCTCCTGCCAGTTACCCTGAGTCAAGAATCTGAGTTCAGTCAGCTCATAGACAGACCCAGTTCCATGGGAAGACTGTGACCACATCTGAGAAACAGCATATGGGGGCTGCAGGTGAGCTGGGCTTTCATCTTTCAGCCGTGAAGAATTATAACCAGCTATAGTCAGCTGACTCAACAATAAAAACAAAGCCTTTTTCTCACCACCCTGTTAAATTAAAATATTGGAATGACACAGAGAAAGGAAGGAATTGCAGTGAATGAATTGGTACTAAAAAAAAAAAAAATATCTAGTAATGTTCACAAGCTATGTGGTCTATCAGGGAAGCAGTGCCCCAGCATGAGCAGACCTAGATGCAATACAGAAGCCTATTAGTCAAGTGCAAGTCCAATTGAAGTGGAATAGATAAAAAGGGAAAAATATTTTTGTCTGATTTTGTCTTATGAAAGTAGATAAAAGAAAGTATTTTGTATTCTTTTAGTGGTGTTTCCTGGGTTTAATTCTATTAAATTTTATTTTTCTATTTAATTTTGAATCTTAAATGATACATCAAGTTGTATGGAGAATTTAAAAACCAGAGCCCTGTGACCCTTTAGCAAATATCCAGCTTCCCATTTCAGCTTTCTGAGGAATATAGAGGGCTCTTATCACAGGAATCAAGAGAGGATGAAGTATCTTCAGTCAGGACTGATGACTGTGACAGATCATTGGAATACAGTGAGATTTTAGGTGAACTCTCTCATCCCTAGAGTCCTAGAGGGAGTTATTGACATATCACATATTTTGCATGTACACTTTTACTAAGCTAACAGGTTTTTTTTTTATTCACTCCCCTTATTTCTTTTAAATAGAATTCTAAATTCCAATTCAACATGGGATTTCTTTTTTCCATGAAAAAATGGCAGTGAAGCAAGGTGTGAATCTTAGAAGTTTTCCCTAAATCTCTGGAAAGGGCAATCCACAAGAGCATCACACAATCAGTTTTATTTTAAATGGATTTAATAAAAAAGAATAACATTTAAATGGAAAAAAACTCAGATGACAAAAACAGCCGTTGTGTTTTTCTTTTTGTGACAAAATAAAATTGAATGTGCAACTTCCTTTTCTAGACAAGTCTTTCATTTCCTACTTTCCAAAACAACCCTCTTTGCCAGTATTATCTAAACAGTTATTTACAAATAGATGTGTTTTCATTGTCCTTCTGGGTTTTATGTATATGTATCTATAGATATAGTTATATGTGTATTTAAATATTTTGCTAAATTTTCTTTATCAAATATCACTGTAATCAGTTGGTATGTAATATTGTCTGAGAGAGATCCCATGTTTTGGACTTAAGTGTGTTAAATTAAAATACAATAAATCAAAAATACATTAATCACTTTTTAAAAATCTTGTAAATGAGAGCATTAAAAAATGCACCTTATATTTTGTCTTGTGACTCATTCTTTGACAATAATTCTTTGGTGAAAAGAATTAATGTACTGGAGAATCAATAGGCTTTCAGACATATTACATCAGTGTGTTTCCTTTTTAGATCCATATTTTCATTATTAACAGTTTATGTCAACAGTAGCCTCTGTGTGTCTGAGTTTTTTAAAATTTATTTGATCACTGTGACATTCTTGGCTGTGTGAGGGACCTCAGGTAATATGACAGAGTAAGAAACTGAAATGAAGACTCAAGTATTGCAATTAAGTTGCCAAACTAAATCATTTTGGTGCTGGTTTTCATTGGATTGCTTTTAGTTTGCAAAAATTCTTTTGCTTGTTTTCTGTTGTGCTAATTAATTTGACTGAATTTCTGATTCCATTTCATTTGAGTTGTACAGTCAACTATTTTTACACTTTTTATGTCTTGTCAAGTGTCTATTATTGATTTGTCAAAGGTCATAAAGCCAGAGATAGTTTTGTTTACTAAAAAAACCTCCTTTAAATCACTGTTCTTTAACAAATATATTGGAATGGAAACATAATTACCATGAAATTATGTTGGTTGCAATTTAACAATATTATGGTTATAAAGCAAAGAAGTATGCACTCTAAGTAGAACGAATACAACAGACTTTAAGAGGGCATTATAGATAAGTCCGACCCAATTTAGATGTGTGAATCAACATGCCCATTTCAGTATAATGCAGGAACATACTCCATGCTGTAGCCCCTGTGAACAATAGTCACAGTGTTTACATCATTTTGCATTGGCAGAAGCAAACAATGGGACAAGACCCTTATATTTCACACCTTCGGGCCCTAGTCTGACTGCACCATGTACATCTTGCAGCTAAGGACCATATTAGAGAATTCTAATATAATAGAACAGTCTGAGTTGGAACACACCTTTAAAAGGCCATCTAATCCAATTTTCATGCAATGACCAGTGAGATCTTAAACTAAATGTTCATATGCCACACACAACTACCAAGAGAGGGACTGGCTTTTACCCATAGCACAGAACTGCAGCCACCTCTTGCTGATGAATGATGTCTTGTCTCTCACTGCAATCAGCTGAAATGCAAGCTGTTGGGCTGGGCCATGCTGAGACCTGCCCCTGTCCATAGTCATCTTATATGTAGGGTTTGGTAGGATAAAATCTAGTTGACATAGTTGACCAAAATACAGTTGATCAAAAACATAAAATATAGTCTCATTGAAGGGCACTGTTCAGTGATTCATAGGGAAGCGTCTGCTGCATGGGTGACTATCACTCAAACTGATGCCTGAAATCCTGCAAAACAGACACTCTGCACAAGGTTAATGGAGATAAGATAGAAAATACCTTTAAT
>JAWWEW010000088.1:56139201-56154900 GCA_035583185.1 Anabacerthia variegaticeps | reverse complement strand
AAACACCACTTAATATGTGAGCAAGAAATCCCTTAGAAATCCTTACTCCTAAAGCTCTAAAAATCCATAAAATACACTCTGCTACAAAATGAGGTGTTTCCAACTCAGTAGTATAAAAATAGCCTTTACTGGTCACTGTTAGACTCATCTCTAGTACAAGAAATTATCTGTCATCTTGTATGACCATTTTTATGTACAGTCAATAAGAGCTAAACTCTTTAGTTTCACCAAGCCTACAGTGGCCAACGGGATAGAAAGTTCAGTATCTCTCTCTTGCTGGCCAAGTAAAAGTTTGCTGAGCTGTTCTTCCAAAAAGGCACAAGGATAGGTGTCTGTCGCAACAGTGGAAGTAGGGCTGAATCTTTGTCTTAGCAATAATTTAATCCCTGGTGGGTTGTTGTGATCAGTCAGGCATTCATTGCTTCCTATCAAAACCATTTGCAAGATGATAGTCTCTTGCTATTCAAGAGATGGATCCTAAAATGCCCCTGGTTGCAAGATCCAAGTTGAAATGACTATGCCCTGTACAAAAGTTCTGACAGATATTTGTGTAGTGAGCTTTTGGTGTGATTTTTGGATTGATTTTTCTGCTACGTCATAACTTTGACATTTTCTGTAGTGCACTGCTTCTTTGGTGGGCATTTTATTATCTTTCTGTCCTTGAGCTTACCTTCCAAACCTACCAGAAGTCAGAAATCAGTGAAACTTTCCACTGCATACAGCTACATGATGAAATAATAACCTGTTTCACTTTGTGCCCTTCTGCACTTGGAATAGTTTTCATTTCACAAACTCTAAAAAAGTTCATTGGACTGAAGCACCAATACTGTAAGCCTGCCTGCCTATCATTTTGCATTTTGCAAAAATTCAGCAGGAGGGAATAAAATCTTTTCTTGACTCAAGATGAGCTAACTAGCTTCTCCTGCTAATTCCAATCAGATCTGTGGGCTGTAAACCACTCATTTGTCAGGTCTAGTCTGTCTATACATAAGGCAAGGACTGCCATGGTTCTAACTGAAAGAGTAATGATGGTGTTTTCAGAACACCACACTCCCATAAGCAAGACCCCTTGCCCTTATTTTCCAGTCACAGAACTTTAAATTAAACATAAACAACAACTGGCCATAAAAAGAAAGGATAAAGACAGATGTGACAGCTGAAAGAAGTGACAGACAAAATGGGGAAAGAGTGGGAAGAAAATGTAGTGGATTGCCACTATAGTGGCATTTGTGAAAGGAAACGCATTCTAGTTTATATACAGTCCTTTGATGTACACATTTTGTGTAAGTACTTCTTCCTTAGGGATAGTCACATTGTGAAGTTTAGAATTACATTTAAACTCTTATTTCAAAAAGCTTCTAATTCAACATACACTCCCAGAAAAATTTCTTCTCCCTGCATCTTTTCTCCTTTCATTATCCCCTGGTAACTAAATCATCCAAAAGTAACTAAATAGCACTTTAATTAAATGACATAGATTTAAAATCTCCAAGTTGCCAGCTCATTCTAAAAGCAAATAGTCTGAAGGTGTCAAAATTTTGCGCACAGAGCTACAACTTCAGCATTTGCCTTTGGTTTCAGTCTTAATAGAATCAAATGCATCTGCGATTAGAAGAATGAAGTACCTCAAGCCCAGTAGGATACTAGCGTAAACGATCTGATCCTTTGTGCTTTTGCAGGCCTTCATCTGAGAGATGTGCTCAAAATACACATATTGTGTAATATAGTGTAAAAATTTAGTTTAGTCATGGCCATAGCAGTGCCCAGCATTAGTCAGGGGCATAATTGTTCATCTAGGGTAGCAGCAGGTTCAATTTCTTTTCAGCACGAGGGTTCAAAACCCCAGAAGTAAATACTGACTACCAAGAAATTGGCTTTTGATTCAAAGATTAACAACTGTCTCAATAGCATTGTCCCTCCCACATTTGTTGGAGGACAGCATAGCAGGATAGAAGGATATTCCTGGAATATGCTGATGATGACTTCTGTCTTCAGAGAGGAGTCTAGGAGGAAAAGTGCTTGCTGGATCTTGTTCTCCTCCAAAAGGAGGGAGTGGTATGGAATGTGAAGCCTAAGGAAAGCCTGATCTGCAGTGAACATGAAATGGCAGAGTTCAAGATCCCTTTGGTAGTAAAGAGACTGCAGAGCAAGCTCTCTTCCCTGGACTTCAGAAGAGCAGGCTTTAGTTTCCTCAGGCGTCTGCTTGGAAGAGTGCCACTGGGTAAAGCTTTGGAGGGAAGAGGGGCCTAGGAAAGTTGGTTGATATTAAAGGATCGCTTCCTCCAAGCTGTGGAAGAATGCATCCCTACAAAGAGGAAATCAGGCAAAAAAGCCAGGAGGCCTGCATGGATGAACAATCAAAACCAAAAAGGAAGTCTGCAGAGAGAGGAAGCAAGGAAAAGTAGCTTGGGAGGAACAGAGACAAATTGTCTGAGCATCCAGACATCAGGTTAGCAAAGCTAAAGCCCTGACAGAATTAAATCTGGCCAGGTAAGTCAAGTGCAATAAAGAAAACCTTCTATAGATCAGTGACAAAAGGAACCCTAGGGAAAATGTTGTCACTCTCTGCAAGGAAACAGAAGACCTGGCTACCCTAGACATGGGGAAGCCTGAGTTAAAGGCTTTTTTGCTTCAGTCTTCACAGACAAGTGCTCCAGCCACACCTCCCAAGTCACAGACAGTAAAGGCGGGGACTGGGAGAATGAAGAACATCCTGCTGTAGTAGAGTTTTGATTCAAAAGGTATGAAAGTCACATCACTCATTTTCTCAAAGAGTTACCTTGAAGCTATGGATTTGTGGGGTGTTGTTAATTGTTTTCTATAATTGTCCACAACAAGAGAAAAAAGGATCTGGACAAATGTTGGTTAAATATAATTTTAAGTGTTGCTGGGAAATATAGAAATTCTACTTGGATTTCTTTCCAGAATTATAGAAAAGAAAAAGTGAGAGACAGTGTTGGGAGACATTTTCCCTTCCATAAAACCTGGGAAAACTTATATTGTCCACATTTTTTAGCCTTGTTTTCTTTTTATGTGCCATGAAGATGGTCACTTTTCTCCCACCTTCCCTAGAGAATACTGTTTTTTAAAAAAATAAGTAAGACGGAATAAAATATCTCAGTTTCAAAAAAACAAATAAGCAGTCTATATGTCACGCTCCAAGCAGTTGTACAATACCATTGCCAATGCCAGTTGAAAGAAAAAAAAAGGTAAGGGACGAGAAGGGAAAATAGCCCAGTAAAAACTGCATGCATATAGGTTACCAGTTTTCCAGGACACTTACCTCCCAAGTGCTTGCTGCACACTTTCACCATCCTTCTATCTTTTAAACTCTCACTCTCTATGATGATAATGAAGATAGCAGGCAGCAGATGCTTCATCTTAACCATGAAAGAAAGTGTGACTCTGGATGTTCTTCAGGAAATGAAGATCATGATCAACAGACACTTGTGAGATTAGCTGTGTTCAAAGCACATTCTAAAATGTAGATAAACAAATTAATTTTGTATCATAAGGCTTCTCTCCAGGGTTAAAGAAATAGAAATAAGATAAAGTTTATGTGGACTACTGAATAAATAATTAAGTCAATATGTCTCTCAATTGTATTATAAAGAATGTCTGCATGTTTCTTTTTTTTTTTTTTTTTTTTTTTGCTGTGGGAAAACAAATAGCTGAGCTTGCTGAGCAGGTTTGTTTGTTACCAACATCTGTTATCTGCAAGCTAGGGTACAAGCTCTGTGAAGCCAAAGAACATTAAAAGTGAGCAAGCTCTTCAACTCCCATGATAATTAGAAGCAAGATAGCAGAAGTGCAGGGGGGAAATAGAGAATGGCAGGATATATTTTGAAAGATGAAAGGAACCTAGAAGAGCCGCAGTCTAATTAAACCAGAAGTGGATATGCTACAACCAGAGCGCTCTTCTGTAAATGACACATCGTTAAAAGACATTAAAGCTCTGTTCCTGAAGAAAATTTGTTACTGCTAAAATAAGAGGAGAAAAACATGAGAGAGAGCAACTAAATTGATGTTATAAACTCCAACCCCTAAGAATAAAGATGAAGGACAGAAAGAAAAATACCTTTTAAATAAACTAATTCTGGAAGACATCAGAGAAAACAAAATACAGACTATTAGGATGAAAAAATAGCTAGTGATAAGAGCTAAAATGTTGATAATATTTTTTTTCCTATGTTCTGCTATCCTATTCATATGATCAAAACATTCTTCATGAACTTGACCAAGGTGTCAGAACACCCACAGTATTACACAGGAATAATTTATTGATGCATGGGGGTGATAGAGGGCAACTTTTCAAAAGCAACCATTATGTTTGGATACTGAAACTTTTAGTTATCCAACATCTGACTTATGTCTGCTTTCTGGATTAGCTAAATACTCCCTATTCCACCTGAATGCTGAGGGATTTCCTGTGACATCTTTTAAGCCCATGGCATTACTCTCTGGTCAGAAAAAAGTAGATTCGTTGACCACCAGTAGACAATTTTACATCTGGGGCTTTAAGCTATGACACATGGAAAGGCCATGGAAAGGTCTGAAGTAGGAGGATTTATACCTAACTACCTGTGGCAGTGGGCCTGTGAAGAAAATAAAGAAACAAGCCATAGTGCCTTAAAAACTGAGGCTTTTACTGTATTGCAAAATGGATTCTTTGCCTTTTTTTTTTCCTTGAGTCACCCTTCTTCTTCCCAAGGCCGTTTGAGAAAACCCTTATCTTCCTAGATTAGTATGCAAGAATGGGCCTTGACAGGTCTATGTGAAACCCCCCCTTATTGGTCCTTTGTTAACCCTTTCCCCATTGGCTGTTAACCCTCGATTCCTATTGGTTGCAACCAAAATCCCCAAAGCCCTTTAAATACCACAGCCCATGTGAATAAACTCTTTGCTTTCCCCTCCTGCGGTCTGTGTGTGTGTCTTTCCTGGGACATCTCGGGTACCACGTGGCCGGGAGGGAAAGGAAGGGGAGAGCATTCCAATGTGCTGTCGCAACTACCTATTTTTATTTTTCACAGCTTGATCAACTTCCTAGGCTATATTATGGACAGTTGCATCAAAAAATGAGAAAACAGGTTCAGTAAAACTTTGCAGTAAATATGCTGTAGTAACAATGTGATGCTTTTGCTTTCTTTTGACAAGTATGTATTAAAATACAAATTCTCAAGTGTAACTGAACAACATGTGATACTAATTACATATTTGTAATGTGCAAAAGCCTAGTAGTTTACTTTAACATCTGTAGTAGAAATGGTAGCTCAGGTCATCATTAAATTAGGCTGGTCCCTTAAATGATCAAGAATAAATTGTTATCAATTGAAAGTCTATTGCAGGAAGACAAAAATAACTTTTCTCCCAGCTTGTTTGGATGAGGTTTTTTTTCACTATAATAACTGCTTTTGTAATTTAGCTTCATTTGCTTAGATGAGGGCTTGCATTGAAGAGCAATATGCAAGGTTAAGTACACTGAATGGAAAAGTAAGGCTATAAAAAATTGTTGTGAAAACACTAGTATTTTAAAAATTAAATTTCAGCACAGTTAATTGAGATGTGTTTGACATTCAAATGTATCAAAATATTTTGGTCCTTAAGTCAATAGAGGAAAAAGAGGAAATAAAGGACACAAGACCCTAATCTTTCCCAGTGTGATTTGTTGCAGCCTCAGGTACCTAAACAGTCTTATCACAGTTTTCACTATGAAGAAAAAAAAAATTAAAAAAAAAAAAATTAGATTATATGTTTTTAAACAGTTACTATGTTCCCCTTGCTTGAGGAAGCCCCACAAACACAAACTGATAAATAAAAAGTTGCATTTCATTAATTTAGTCAATACAGAAATGATGAAAATTGAATAGTAGAAGCCGTAATTGCAAAGATGGCATTAAAAGAGCGAATTTAAATCTCTACAGATTATTACTATCACAGATGATGTTTGAAGAAAGGCCAAACCTAAGCTGAGTTTTGGCTTGTTGCAAAGGCAATATTTTTGCTGTGAGCCAAGTTGCAGGAGAGCTGGAGATAAAACAGCTAGTTCAGAAATTCTGTGTAAGACCATAATCATAAAGTCAGTCTGTGAACTGAAACAGCATTTGCTAGATAGTGGGATGACCTATTCCATGTTCAGATCTTCAGAGGATTTGCAGGAAGCAAATCCAGTAATTTTTTCATATTACAGAGTAAAGTGCACAAAAGAAGAGAAGCAGGAACAATTAAAACAATTAAAAAGGGATCACTACCTTCCAGAGGAACTGGAAGAAGTCACAGTGCCTTCACTGTGCAGACACTACAGGAAATTTAATCTTTTTTTTGTTGTTAACTGCATTGTAAATCCACTGTTCTGACAATCTCCAAGTAAACTTATTTTAGAATGTCCATTTCTGGAAGTACCAAAACTTTGCAAAATACAAGATTGGTCAGCTCTCAAGTTTTATTCATAATCTTAGGATTAGTTTAGTTTCAATATATTTAGTTGGTAATTTATCCTGTGTTACAAAAAAATTCCCTAATATTTGCCCAGTTATTAACGGATATAGTTATTGAGAGTTTGAGTTGTGATATACTCATTTGAAAAGCTTCCTTTTGCTTTTCATAATAATCATTATCTGCATAACTTTCACAACAGAGTTTGTTCTTAAACTGTCAGATAAGACACAGGTGAAAAACTGGGTCATGGCTGATATACATTTGAATAGTACAGCAGCATTCTCTAGCTCTTTTGAATAGAGAAGTGGCTGCAGCGCATGTACATGATTCTTGAGCCTCTGAAAATTGCCTCTACTAACCCTCAAAGCAGCAGCACTCAATGTTTACCAAGAGGCTTAGCAAAACCAAGAGGCTTAGGAGATCAGAAACTGTCAGGCAGAGCCAGGAAAATTTTAACAAAAATACAGGTAGGCAAGACAGAATAAATTTTAGAGAGAACTTCCATCATCAAACAATCCAGAGAGAAAGAAAAAATCTTTCTTCACGACCAAATGGACTCATGAAAAACCTTGGCAAAAAGAATTGAGACAGCAAATCCAATAGGAATGAAGAAATGCAGCTGGGGTCAGTTTATATTGTGTAACAAAGGTGAAACAGGCCATGGCACAGACTGAAATTGCAGTCAATTGTGGGAGGAATCAATTCCTTCAGTGCTGCACTTATTGATATTAGTTCATAAAAGTAAAAGGAATTCGTTCTATTCTCAGATAATCCATGCCCTTGTTTTGTTAATATAAATACTGAGCTGCAAATGTTACTATTTAATACTTTAAACTGTATGTAAAACCTTTGGCCTAAGTAAGCCTTTTCCTTAGACTGTGGTGTAAGAAATCAAGCAGTTTTTGGTGAAGCTATTCTGTGCACATAAAGGTATAAGTGAGAACACCATTTGGCCTGCTAAATATATTTTCCTGAGGATTCATAAGGATTTTCAACAACTATGATTTTTTTCCTAGTCCTGTAGTTTTAGTACGGCAGAATACTCTACTTTACTCTTATGAAAAAAATGAATGTTTATTGAAGATTAAAAAGTATTTTTAGAAGGTCACAAAAGGCCCCAAATATTTAGGTTTCAGAAATGCTTTCAGAGAACTTATATTGAATTAAGAATTTTTTATTTTTTTTTGGAGGGTGGGGGGCTTAATTGTTTTTCTCTAAAGGAAAAAAAATACTATCCTGCAGGATTTATTTATAACATAGTCAAACCTATAAAAAATGAAAAAAAAAAAAATACAGGAAATCAAATTTATGTGTCTTTGGATCTCCTAAGAATGTGTATCTTCTGTAAATGAAATTGAAGATCTTTCTTATAAAAGGGACATTTTTATTAGAGAGAAGCTTATCTTATATATATACTATCTAAAAAAACATAATTTTCAAAAATGTTGTATTTCAAATTCTAGCCCTTTTTCTCATTCTTGGATGAAGGGGGAGACATTGATAGGAAAGGTGAGAAGGAATTCATTTCATGGAACTATATAACAATCTAAAGGACATTACCAACCTGTCTACAGGATGTCCATCTTAAAATGAGCCCTGGTGAGTTTTTCAATCTAAAGATTTTCATAAAGTTTACTTTGCTAGTATTAGAATCTAAAGTAGCTTTTCCTGATATCTTGTTTCAGTCTGATATAAGATAATACAGCTTTGAAGTGGCAAAGACAGTTAATATTGTTAACCTCTCCCTTACACTGTAGTGATAGGGCAATCACTACATAGTGTAACTTATCACACAATCATAGAGTGGCCTGAGTTGGAAGAGACCCTAAAGATCACCTAGTTCCAATGTCCCTGCCGTGGACAGGGTCACCTTTCACTATACCAGGCTGATCAGAGCTCCATCCAGCCAGGCTGTAAACATTTCCAGGGATGAGGCATCCACAACTTCTCTGGACAATCTGTTCCAGTGCCTCACCATGCCCATAGCAAAGAATTTCTTCCTAATATCTAACCTAACCCTACTTTCTTTCAGCTTGAAGCCATCCCTTCTTCTCCTGTCACTACATGTTCTTGTAAATAGATTTTCTCCATCTGTCTTGTAGGTTCCCTTCAGATACTGGGAGGCTGAAATAAGATCCCCCTTAAGCCTTGTCTTTTCTGGGTTGAAAAATCCCAGTTCTCTCAGGCATCACTTACAGAAATTCTCCGTCCATCTAATCTTCTTGTTGGCCATTCTCTGGATCTGCTCCAACAGGTCTGTGTGTCTGTGACTTTCCTGTGCTGCAGACCCCAGAGCTGGATACAGTGCTCCAGGTGGGGTCTTACCAGAGGGAAGTAGAGGAACAGAATTCCCTTCCTCAACCTGCTGATCACACTGCTCTTGATGTAGCCCAGGATACAACTAGCTTTCTGGGCTGCAAGTGCATGTTGCCAGGTCATCTCCAGCCTAACACGCACCAGCACCCCCAAATTCTACTCAGCAGAGAAGTTCATCCCCCAGTCTGTGTTGATACTGGAGGTTGCCCCAAGAAAGGTGTAGCACCTTGCACTTGGTCTTGTTAAACTGCAAGAGATTCCCATGGGCTCCCTTCTTGGGCTTGTCCAGGTCCCTTTGGAGGCATTCTCCAATCACTTTTTGAAACTGTACTTTAGAATTGATTTTTATAATCAAGGAAGAGAGAAACATAACCACCAACAAAATCTATCACTGTATGTAATTAGTGTTACCGTTGGGAATGCAATGCTACAGATCTGTGTACCGCGCTTCTGAATCCTTTTTTCATTGGGTATTTGCATTTGGCCAGTGCTGGTCTAAATTTGGGTCATGCTGATAATTAATATTCACTTTCAACTCCTGGTTTAATGTAGTTTCTAAAGTGGTATAGTCTCATATATACATATATATACATATGATAGATAGACAGACAGACAGACAGATAGAACATGCCCTAATAAAGGTATCTCTTATTAACATTATGAAGGTTATACTTCTATGCCTAGTCAACAGTCAGCTACTCTGGGGTATAATGCTGGAGAATGTGGCCATGTCTTACTCTTCTTGACAGGTTCTGTAAAGGAATAAACGTCAATGCCCCCTCAGTTGAACTTGCATTCTTATCTTTAGGGATGCAGACTTCCAGAAAGCAAAGAAAGGATCACGCGCCGCTGTTGAGACTTTCTACATTGCTGGATGAAAGCAGCAGACTTGTCAGTCAACAAGAAAAAAAGGGACCAAGTTCATGGAATGGGCACAGCTAAAAACTTTCATTAACTATGTTCCTAAAAAAGGACACAGAGCATGTGTCAGATTTACTGTTGGCCCAATGGATAGCTGGAAGCTTCCAGTCTGCATCAACAGGGGAGAAATGAAACAGAGAAGAGGTACATATCTCATTACCTGCATTGTTTCAATAAATTGTTTGGGGTTTTTTTAGAGATAGTAAATGTTATCACATCTACAGCTCTTAACTACAAATCCAGTGCTGATGTTCCTAGCATATCTCCTACAAATTTAAGGCTGAATAATTTGTCATTGCATTAAGCCCTTTGGACAGTTATGCCTCAGGGGGCTCAGTCAATCAACAGCAGTAGAAGAGATGCATTTCAAATTTTCTTATCTATAGGACTTGAATAAGCAATGAAAGTGGGTGCAAAACACTTTAGAAATAAATGTGCAATCATCATCATATCTTGCAATCTGAACATAAGACATTCAAAGTTGAGAAAATTGCTTATGTTTCAGAAGACTCAACAGAGTTAATCGGCAATCAGAGATCACTCAGCTAGTACGCAAAACAGGAATGGGAAAGAAGGGCAGCAAAATGCCGAGTAAAATGGTGGAGGTGAACAACAGAAAGAGACCATTCAATCAGTAATGTCACCAGGAAAATGTTCTGTCATTAATTTCCTTGTGTACATTGGAATGCTCCCAGAAACCATGACTAGGCATGCTTATACCCTATCCCAACAGGTACCTAAATACCGCATATGATATTCTATGTTGGCAAAGGCAGGACAAGGCACACAGATACACACATTGAGATAACCAATAGAAAGCTGAAGAACATCAGTGTGTGGAGTAATTGATCTGATAGCTCTGGGGTTGAGATTTCAGCTTCTCCTGATAGACTTAGCTGTATCTGTCTGAGTTCCCAGGCCACAATACTAAACAAACTTTTAGACCATTTTAGTTTGTATTTTCAATGCCCTGGCTTTGTGCAGATAAGAACATGCTAAATAATGCAGGATGACTCCTTCCACACTCATTGTCTTCCCGGTGCTTGGCAAACATAGCCAGAACAAATATATTACACAGACCATAACCTGCTATGTAAAGGGCAGCACTCAAACGTAAAGCCTTTGCTGCTACTGACACTTCAGTGCTGCCAAGAGCTTCCAACACTCTTTCATGAGATCAATTTTTTTTTTTTTGTATTAATGTGACTATGTGAAAAATAGGGTATGGTCAATGCATTTTATTCATTCGCATTTCTACTGCATGTGGTTTACAATGTTGAAGTGTTGAAGTGTTGAAGTCTGGAAGCAGTGGGTCATATTCTCAAACAATATACATCAATATAGCTCTAGGGAGGTCATTAAGCAAAACATTTTTTACTAGACAGAGAGTAGCACTCCCTATCCAAAACCTATAGCATGTGGATTAAGAATTCTAATTTGACAGCAATAATGTTTCTACTCAGCTTTTTTTCCTATAAAAAATAGCCCATCTTAATAAAACTTAAATCCCTTGTGTGTATCCTTACAGTTTTAAATACTGACATCTGCCATTTCTGATATTGATTTGATCCTGCCTTTATTCTGCCTCAGTAAATTATTCTTGTGGAAATTATGTTTTATGACATATCTGAAGAGCACACAGGATAGTCTGAGGGTATTAGTGTAGTTTATCCTAATTTGTTATTTAACTTAGTTATTATTAACTATTTTACTTAGCTATTAAGTGTTCAAACCCCAGAAAAATATTTTTTCCCGAATTATTCTGTGGTTTAGGCTTCAGTGTCAGAAATTATTTCTGCATTACATCCATAAATATTAGTTCTTATTTAGTAGTATGTCTGCAGATCAGTTCAGTATGAATCCTTAAAATCCCACAATCAGTTTTCATAAAATCAAAATTTCAAACCCTAAAATAAGAAATGTTTTAAGAAACCCTATTGTTAGTATTAGAGTACATATTTTCATGTTAGGTAATATAAGATCAATTGTTTGGGGTTTTGGTGGTGGTGATGGTTTTGTTTTTGTTTTGTTGGGGCTTTTTTTTCTGCAGGGAAAAAAAAATATTTCCTCATTGTTAAATGTTATCTTCCAGTCAAGAAAAAAAAAAGGGAGACAGTTTGGTATGGCACAGGGACAACATCACAGAGAAACATTCTGAAACAGGAAATGACCAAAGTAGTTAATGCTAAAAATGTAACTTGGCTGCCATAGAGGTACCTGGAACACTCCCACTAATTTCAATTTTTTAAAGTGCCTTTAGAAAATATTTAGAAACAAGTTTAGTTAAGTAACAAATATATAAGGTCTCATACGCTTCTGTTTTACAGAAACCAATAAGAGCCCTAAAGTTAATGAGTTAAATCTTTAGAGTTACTTAAGTATTAAACAGTTGTGCAAATAGAGCAAACAGCCTGTTAGTTAAGTTAAAACGGTTGTCTTAAAACAGTTAAGACTAAATACACTGAAATTGAAATACATTATATTGCCCTGCTCTGAGACTGGAATTTAGCCAGCTGGAAAACAGCCTGACAAAATATATTAAAAAATCTGCATCTAATCACAGTTTAAAGGTATATTAGATTAATTTTCACAGTTATTTACAGGTATGCTAGTGCCAGGATATATGCAGATTTATGTCAGTATAGCTTCAGGTATCAGTTGATTAAAATTATTTTTGGGAAGGTGGCCTCTGTAGTGCTGCAGAACAATTGCTAGTTTAGAAAATAACCAAATGGCATTAAATAATTTAGAAAATATTCTGGAGCAATGCATTTGAGCATGTAAACATGTCTTATATATGCTTCTCTCCACAGACACTACACAGGACTTATATTGGCGACTGATCTCAGCTACAGAGTAGAAATGTTCAGCTCCTATTTTTTCCACATATGTCATGTGGTCTTCCATTCAGTACCTGTATCAACCACTATGATAAAAATCATGTAAATAAACACTATTATCCCTTCACTTCTGATGAAAAAAATTCTTTTCCTTGGTTAAAACACTGAAACAAGGGAAATTGGGAGAAAGGCACCTTACGGAATTTTTACCCAGAAACCCAGAAACTAAACAAAGAAGATAATTTCCTGATGCCTACACTCTTCTACAGGTTGCCTTCTGCCTATCACTGTTTCAGCTTACAAAAAGTACTCAAACAGATCTGACAGCAAATGACAGAATTTTGCAGGTATGGAATTTTTTTTTTCCCTTTTATTATTTCAACTTGCATAATGCTCCTATATGGAGATCAGTTACTACCATTTATGTTTTACTGGTTTAAAAAGTTTCATAACTCCCACATGCAGGTCACATGGAGGAAGTAATTATCACCTAACACCAGGCATATTCTTTTGTCCCAGCTCACTCACCTGCACAAACAGCACAGAGCACAGAATAGGGTTTCAGATAGGAGAATTAAAGTCGTTTCCAGTCATATTGTATGTCCATAAGTAATATTTAAGATTTTTTTTTAAACAGCAGCAATATGTTCAATGCTGTAGTAAAAGTTGTAGGCAAAACCATGTCACAACATACCTTGATTAACATAATCCACTATAAAATCTCTTAAATATTATTTTAATCCCAGACATTAGATGATGAGCTGGATTTATTCTTCATGTTGTCTAATGGTCCAGCTGTCAGAAAAGGAATCCAAGTTCCTTATCAAAAAGCTCAGGCAACACCACAGTGTGAAAATATGGCCTTCCATTTATTTTTCTCCTCTGTTTGCACTGAACATCTTTCATTCATATTTAGTAAGGAAGTACTCCCCAGGCATTCAAACTTCATAGCGTCATACCAGTTTGAGATTTGATTATCCACCTTAATCCCATTAGACACTGATCTTTTAAACAGCAGGAAAATTGCTGACAAAGTACCACCAAGAACATTAAAATTCCATTCACAGGGGGAATTTAATATTACAATTAGTTGCAGTAGCAACATAAGCATTGTAATTGTTTACATTTATTTAGTTACTGAGTGAGAATTAAAAAATGTTGAAGGAAATAGCAATAACAATTGTTCCATAAATGAAAAAAATAAGTAGAAAAGCAAAACAACTTCAAATTCTAACCAACAGGACTAAGTTCCACTTGCTTCTAACTTAAGCGGTTTAGATAATTTTAGTCTAGCTATTAGAAAATGGATTTTTGCTTGTCTGAATAAATGAAATAATACATGCATTTCTTTTAGACTTATGCTCATCAGAAACAAGCACTTCTGTAGTATAAGGAAATCTGAAGTTTTTCATCATTTGGCAAATCAACCTGAGGGCAAATGCCTAAGGCATGTTTAATAAAACAACTGTACTGCAGAGGATCTGATCTCTGTTTCCCTTTACTGAACCCCTGGTCTTCTAAGCTACCAGTTTACCCTCTTTAATACTTGATTTTGTGTAGCATCTAACCGAGGTGTCTGTTGCTACAATTTAGGCCAACAACTTCTTTTTCTGCCTATCATGGTTATGGGCAGTACATTTCTCCTTCCTCTGTGCATATTTGGAGGTCATTACGCTCAAATGATGGAATGGGCAGACAATAACCTCATGAAGCTTAACAAAGGCAGATATAATGTCCTGCCCCTGAGGGAGAGTACCTTCCTACATCTGTGCAGTCTGCTACCCAGCTGGCTTGGTAGCAACTATACAGAATGGGACTTTGTAGTCCTGGTGGATAATGTCTTGAAAATGAGTTCATCTTTTGTTTTTCTAGTCAACTCTGCCTGTAGGTGTGCTTGTGTATAAAAAGTAGTTATCAAAAAGACATAGATCACTCTTCTGGGAGGTGCACAGTGAAGTATGAAGGTGCAACAGAAGGTCAAACAAAGGAAACTGCAGCTGTACATACAGACAATTCTTCCCTGTAAGAGTGTTAAAACACTGGAACGGATTACCCAGAGAGGCTCTGAAATCTCCATTCCTCTAGGTTTTGAAACCTCAGGTGGACAGGGTCCTCGGTAACCT
The DNA here is from genome assembly GCA_035583185.1 of Anabacerthia variegaticeps. Lineage (NCBI taxonomy): Eukaryota > Metazoa > Chordata > Aves > Passeriformes > Furnariidae > Anabacerthia > Anabacerthia variegaticeps. The sequence continues at coordinate 56,140,265 of JAWWEW010000088.1, read as the reverse complement.
GCTTTGAGTCTGAATTTAGCCCTCTTGTAAGCATTTATGAAGGGAATATGAAGTTTTAATAATTATCTTCAGCCAACTAGTACCAGCGAATTAAGAGCCAGAAAATCCAAATGCTTTTAAAGGAGATACAAAAAAATATTAATACACTGAAAAGCAGACTCAAAATGGACATGCTGAGAGCCTTCTCACATGCTGAACAAGTGCACAGAATTCAAATGCTACAAATGCTACACAAGAATTTACGAACGTATTTCAAGGTATTTTATTCTTAATGCACAATGTGCCTTTAGATATTAGCTCATAGATGTACCTTCTATCCTTCCAAGCCCTTCCTAAACAATTTTCTATGAAATGTCTTTCAATTCTCCAAAAGTGAGCCAAAACATACTGTGTCATTATATTCAATATTCTATTTTTTTTTAAAGTGACTCCAGATTTGAAAAAAAATATTAGAAATATCCTAGAGTTGTTAAAAATTCCAATTTTATTGTCATTTAAAGACAGATACATAATTTTAATTACTTCTATGCTTTTATGGGGTAGTATTTTTTTTTTCATTTTTTAATCTTCTGTGTTTAAAGACTAGCTACTTTAGCAATGACCATCCATGCAAACAAGTGGAAAATGTAATATTTGAAAAGAAATTCACATAAGCATGCATAAGTTTATGCAATTGTAAATGTAGCACTACACATTCACAGTGATGAGAGTCAGTAAACCATCTTTATATGTGAACAGTGAAATAGTCAAGAAGTTATATATGTCTGCCCTATTTTTCAGACTTTGCCTGGAGAAGAGGGAACATTTTGCACCCAATATTAACTTATCATTAGAAAATCTTAATTTCATCCCTCTTTTTTCTAGGCAGCCTTTCTGAAGATGCACATTGGTTCTACAAGCCCCCTACTGTACTGTCAACCCAATTGCATAATGCAAAGGATATTTTTTGTTTGTTTGTTTTCTTCATGTATCTTTGGGTTGGGCAAGGCTAGCTATTTATATTGATACAAATGTTTTCACCCTCAGAGGAGAGAAAAAACCTAGAAATGGGTGTAAAAGAATCT
>JAWWEW010000088.1:56120106-56139191 GCA_035583185.1 Anabacerthia variegaticeps | reverse complement strand
ATCTATAAGAGACTATTCTGAATGGTACAGATTATTTTGCACTGAATTGTATCTTACCAGACATGGAATAAGAGAAAGGAACTGTCCAGCATGCAGTGACTTCCTCCTGTTAACATTTTAAAAGATTGCACAGATTAGCCAATCAGCTTACATCCCTTCTGCAAAAAATCCTTTCTGATCATAACAAGTGCTTTAAGAAGTGAATTTAAGGTCTGCATCAGCCTGCCGTCAGTGACCACTGCTGACCAGAACTGGAAAGCACCAGATAGGCAGACGTTTGCTGCCCTCTTTTGGAACATGTAAGTGAAGATTCAGCAGACGATTCAATGTGGGTTTGTTTTTATCAGATGTTTCCCTTTGCCACGTTCCTCACAATCAATGGATTTTTAGACCACTACTTGGCTTACTGAATTAAAAATTCATTAAAATTTCACTAAAACAAACAAACAAACAAAAATTATCGAGATGGATTTTTCTGGTACACAGGTTATTCGGACACACTGAATAAATTCTTTGATAACTGAGTAATTGAGCATTTATTTTTAGCAGATAACTCTGATATTTTTCTATTAATTTTAATAAAAGGATTTATGAAAATGTGTGAAGTGTGTGAAGTGTCCTTGAAAAAATAATAGGGTTGGTCTTTCTGTTGTAATAGAAAAAAATAATTTATAAAGAGTGGTAATACCTCTTTGTTAGTAATAACTCTTCATTCATTACTTATTCTTTATTTATTCTGCCTTCATTTTGACCTTACCGACATTTCACTAAAAATAGAACTATTAAACTAAGAATCAAATGAGAAACAGTATAAAATTTTAATCTCAAATATTGCAGAAACCTAAGTAGCTTATCAAAATTGTCATCACCTACAAACACAGCAAGAAAATTATCCGCAACCTATCAGAGACCCTAAGTGGGACATAAGGACAATAGAATAAGGATATAATCAAGGTCATCAGAACTGTACCAGAAAAAAAAAAAAATGGCTCTTTCAAAAGAAAGCAATGAGGATTGTTTTGTAGCAGTTATGGTGGTAAATTAAGGATGTTCTACTAAGCAGGATATGTTGCTAAATATAACTGTATGCACAAAGAAAAGTCGATTTATTCTACAAACAATCACTGTACATATAGGCTAATCCATACCAATATTTTTTCCTGGCCTTTTTATTCATCTTTATTGCAAATAACAGAGAATATTTTCAGTAGTGTTTAAATTTTTGAACAGGAAATCATCAAGCAGATTATATGAACCTTTCTTATTCTAAATAAATGCTGTCCTATATCATTCTTATACATGAAAATTGTTTCAATGTTATGCTTTAACAACCATGCTATATGCTATAAACAGAATAGGGCAATTCCTATTGTTATCTAACTCTCTATAAAAGAAATTAATAATAGACTTCACCAGAATAAATTTATTATGCTATATGGCAAGTCTCAAACATGAAACAAGATCCTGAGCCCACTATTCTCTGTGTTCAGGTAGTAGCTTTTGGAATTTCATACAATGTCAGTTTGAGGTCTAGACCAGGCTCTATCAAGTTCCAAATTCTAATTCTAATAAGGGTTTAAAATTTCTAACACATGTGTGAATTGGCTGGTTCTGAGTTAATATAGTTACTAGACTGTGAGAGTCTGGAATGAATTACATCACTTGGTGTGATTTCTGTCATTGAGACTACTAAAGTAACTTTAATGTTGATAATGATTTATCAACATCATCAAATATGAAGACTGTGTATCTTTTAGAAGGTAACTATATAGTGGCAAGTTTGGCACATTCAGAGCAATGGCTCTACAGTCCCAATTCAGTGAAGTATCATTAAGCAAAGCACTTATACAGTACCTTTCCAAAATAAGGCTTACTTTCCAGAGAGGAAGTTAAAAAGATACATAGGACTTTAAAGCTTGTGTGGATTATACACAGTGCTGAAATATTTGTTCTCCATTACTTACCTGTTTATTAAGCTTTCAACCTTAGAAATGTTTTGGCTGTAAAATACAAAATTACAGTGACACATTTCATGGTTTCTGCAGTATAAATATTTTTCTCATTGCTCAGTACCCAGGAGCCAGATCAAGCCTTGCAATTACTGTCATTTTCCTTGTTGCATCTGTATTTAGTGGGACTCTTTTCTGTCCACCTCAAAAATTTTGAATCATTTAGTCTTTTTCGTATTTTGTTTTTTGCAACAGTCTTCTTTGCACTTCTCAGCTAATGGGCTTAATTAAACTAGAACACCCAACTGCAAATTGAGAATATCCCTAAGATGTTGTTTTGAAAAACTTGAAGTATATTTTATTACCTCTCCTATCATTATCAACTGTGTTTATTTATTATTTGTGTATTTACTATTATACTATGCATTCTATGTGTGCATAAGCACTGCAGCAAAAGGAAACTGTGTAAGTCCAATGACAGTACAGTGCTTTAACAAGTCAGTGGGGTTTTGCACATCTTGCATAGTCCTTCCATATCTGCAGTGGAAAACTTCAAAGGAAAATCTAAAGTAACCCCTTCATAGATTCATGTAGAAAAATCCAGTGTATTTTCTACACATTTACTACATATTTACTACAGTTGCCATCCTGCATACCTCTTCATGCACTGAGGAGGTTTTTTATTATATTTGGGGGGAAAAAAACCAAACCAAAACAAACAAAAAAAAACACAACAAAACAAAACAAAAAAGCCCCCACCAAACAAATACAAAACCATTATGTATTTAGATGTGGCACTTAGGGATGTGGTCTAGCAGTAGATTTGGCAGTGCTCAGGTAACAGCTGGGCTCAATTATCTTAAAGGTCTTTCCCAGCACAAAAGATTCTATGATTCGATTTCAGACTGAAAAATTTTTTTAAAGGGAAGTTGTTGCAGTTTTTTTAATCTGGTAACCCAGATTCATACTCATTTTTCAGAGCAGGAGTCAGACAATACTGGATGATTCTCTGTTATTATTTTAGAAACTGAATGAATAATGTTAGTCTAAGCCTACCAAGCAAAAAAAAAAAAAAAAAAAAAAAAAAAAGTGTGTTTCATCTACCACAAACACAATTCATTCTGATCATTCTGATTCTGCTCTAATTCTTGAAGTCAAGAGAAAATTTCCCTGCAGTAAAAGAAATCTAACTGGTTCTAAGTGGAGTCTTCAATGATTTATCAGTTTGTCAGCAGTCAATTTTGGAACTTTACAGAAGTATATTTATCTGCTGCTATAAGAGAAAATTATTTTTGTTTACTTCCACTTCATGGGCAGTCAGAAATTTGAAAACTTTCTCAGCCATAACTAGCACATAATTTCTGTCAATGGTGCTTCCAAATATACAGTCATTGTCATTGATAAACTGTGATGACTTTAGAAAGTGGTATATGAGGAAGAGAATATAGGAGCCACAGCACTGACAGTCTCAGACAATAGATCATTACAATGTCCTCCAAGGCCATCAGTGGAATGGCTCATCTACTGTCTCTGCAATTCCCCATGTAGCTATTCAGCAGAACTGATTGTGATAAAGAATTTGTATAGGTGGCATTAGAGTTTCCATAAAAGATCTTAATAGCTTATGTTGTAGTGGCTGTTATAACCCTATTTTGAACAGATCTTTCAAGCTATACCTGCAAAATTCAGTTACATGACTACATTTGTAAAAAGGCTATATTTGTGTTTGCACATAAAATCTGAGTATGTGTGTATATCTACACTTACAGACTTGGGCATTTTCTTAGACAGATGTTGAAGATCATAATTAAAGGAACCACATCTACAGCTAGAATAGACTTACTATTAACCTGACATATTCAGATTTTATTTGCTTTCTTCCATTGACCAAATGTAACATGAAAAATTTTAAAAAAATAATAACTATTGTATCATAAAATTATATTTTTATTTATGTACTCTGTAAGCTTTTCCCTTTCCTATCAAGAGCTTTTTTCCTTTCCCACAAAATGGTTAACTGGCTTCACAGTTTAAATTACTTAAGCCATAAATTGCACACTGCCTGACTACTACCCTATAGAAACAAAATTTCAATATTCACGAAGTTGTAAGAGTACCATATATACTATAAACTTGCACCACCTTAGTTCTTTCAGTAATGTGTTCATATCCTTAGGGTCATACCTTTTAGCAATCTCAATAACCTGACAGAAGTAAAAAGGACATATATAAGGCACTTGCAGGGGACACATGATGAGTGCTGTTTCTTCATGTGTGCAGTATGAGCTGTATCTCTCTCCAGAGATCTTCAAGGGTTTAGGATAATAGAAAGGCAAAGAGAGACAGAGAGAGGTGAACCACAGCTGTCAGCTTTTTTATTCTCAGTTCTGGTTTGTTTAAGGGTTTTAAAACTGTCACTAAGATCAAAAGCCTAGCACTTAAGACAGCCCTTGGGCAGTCAAAGAACAACACTTTCATGTTTAGTGCCTGCCACCAGAATTCATAATGCTGAGGTTGCCTACCCTTCTACCACTGCAGCATTTCCTAAATGGGTGTAACAGATACTAGCAAAAGTGTATGCCATCAGGTTTCTTACAAACCTTCTATATCTGCTCATTAAAAATATGTGAAAATACACACTGGTATGCTGAGGAATACCATTTGCATGTACTTAAATCTCCAAATGTCTAGTTCTATCCAGCTACCCTCTGCAAAGGAAACTTAACAGGACTGTAGGTTCCTCTAACGCAGGAAAAAAAAATGTACCCACAACATTCTTTGCTATTCCAGTCATTTTATATTGGCAACCTGACTTAGAACTTACTTGCTGAGGATCCCACTTTGAAACATAAATATCCATCTCCATATGAAGATGCATCTGGATATAAATCACAGGTCATTCTATGCATACCATCCAGGTACACTACAGGAAAAACCTCTGGGACATTGGCTAATGCTATTTGTAAGAACTTTTCCTAAGAGTTGTTGATTTTGCAGCTTTATATTGAGTGCTACTCACTCTGACAGGGCTCAAGACAAAACTCACATTTAAATTGTGGCAAATCACATATCTGTGTTCTTTCACTGTAACCAAACACAAAACAAGATGGATAAGTAGAAGAAGATTGATCTTTTTTTGGAGGCTTTTTTGGCCTGTATTTCTGTCCCATTGTCAGAAAAAATAAATGGGTTTATGACAATATTCCCAGAAAGAAAAAGCTTTTGCTTGCCTCTAAAGTAAATGCTTGCAGACAGAGAGAAAAATGGAAAATAACTAATGTTGAGAATTTCACCTCCACAAAATTCTTCAAAAACAGATGACTTACAATAACTAAAATTCTTAAAAGTATGTAACCTTTTACCAATATCATGACTGTTTTCAAGAGCCTCCCTTGAAAACAAAAAATTTAAAAAGGAGAAAATTACAGGCAGTCAGTTTTAACGTGCTTGTGCTTCAGGTGACATTGGAGTCCATGTAGACTGTGTTTCAATTCCCTGGAAAGCATCTTCATCAGAAGCCATAGAAACTGCACCTCATGGAACAGACACAGCATTTATTCAGCAATATGATGACATTACCCATGGTTTAGCCTTGGTCACTCATCTCCTGGGTCATTCTGCACAAAGTGATCCATTGTAGTCCTCTGTAAAACAGAGGCAACATTACCTCCTTTGGGAAGATCTCCAGCATCTCCTGATAGAAAATATTGTTATGTTGTAATTTACACCCTCATCAGAATCAAGATTATTTTTTAATTGATTCCCAGTGAAAGTAGCTTTTCAGGGTTTCCAGTTTTCTTTCCCACACTCTTTCAAATTTCAAGTTACTTCTGCTGAATCAAATTATATCTTTATGTATACCTCTAGAGCAACCAGTAATGAGATATTTGCAACCTGATGAAGTGTAAAAAGTATATTAGTAACAGTAACACATAAGCTTAGAAATTATTTTTGCAGTCCAGTATAAGGGATAAAACATTTTTCAGGCTTCTGATTGTCAGAGTAATAGTTTCTCAAGCAGAACAGGTTTTTCTATTTCAGAGAGATGCTTAGTCCCTGACTCAAACTGTAGTTTGGATCATGATGGCCTTTTGTCAGAGTCAAGATTCTAGAATCATTGTTCAAGACTGCTGATGAAAAAGAACATTGAGGTACAACATTTTTCAGTGCCATTTGATTTTTTTGGGTTTTATCCATTTGCCAGAGCTAAGTGTTGTAGTACCTTGTGTCCTTACTGACTTATTTCTGTCATGCCATGCTAGTTGTGATGTGATATAACAAGCCGTGGCACAGTAACCCAGTACATAATACATAGGTAACTTCGTTGAAGTGCTCCTTTTCCCTACTAAAAGGATCAGACCATCTGACACGTACAGTCATCTCAGTTTGAATGAGTAGACAATACTGCAAGGCAAATGGATCTTTGATGTTATTACAGGCTTTGAAAAGTATGAAGGACATTCCTGTAATTCTACATAGACAAAGAGAAAACAATAAATCATTTAGGTAATATGAGAAAAAGCCAAAATGTAAAACTTGTTGTGGAAGTTATGAATTTTCTTGTGTTTTGTGGTCTTAGATTGACTTTATGCAACCTTCAAATTCACCAGTACCATGAGACAAAAGCTCTGAGTCTGCCTTTTTCTGCACTCCATCATGGTAAACCACAAAAAATTATTTCTGTAACAAAATGTGTCTAAAAACATCAATCAAACTATATAGTTACCAATTAACAATACCCCACAAATCCATAGCTTTGAGGTAATTGTGTGAAAAAATAAGTGACATTACTTCCATATCCTTTGAATCAAAATTCTCATAAGAGTTTATCATACTTCTAATAATTTTAATAAAGTTCAAAGAGGCTTATATATTTACACTTGATTAAAAATAAATCTATGGCTTGGTAAATCTAGGCACAGTTTCTTTCCCTGCTCTAAATTCAAGATATGTAGGCTATCAGTGCTTCCATTCTCCACTGTTAAAGTGGAAGTAAAAGTCTCTTCTGATGCTGTCAGAATAAGCAGGATTTAAAGGACTGTAATTTCTCACTCATTCTGTTTGGTGCAGCCTCTATTGCTCTGAACAATGTGCCCTCTATGTCAGATGGCAAGGAATGGACTACAGCATAATGGTGCTCAGCCTCTTCCTTGCAGAATCTTTCTACCACACTGCATGGCTGAGTGAGTTACATAAAGCCAGAGCATGCCTTACTTAAAAATAAAAGCAAGGGAGATGCCCTTATCAAGGACTAGAATTTGCAAGCCACCTGACATGGGGATCTGACAAAAATACACTGACTCTCTCACCATTGACAACACTATGAAGCTGTTCCCTACTTTTTCTGAGTCTTAATTGATCGATCCTAGAGAAACTAGACTCTATATTGCATCTCCCTTTCCCATTTATGTGAATTAGTTTTGATAATGATTAATTAGAGTTTTATATTTACATTTGGTAAGAAATAAAATACAAGGAAAATATATTAGTTCTTTTTTCATGGAAGGGTTCAAGTATTTATTCTTATAACACTCATTATGTCATTTCCTAAATTTTCAAGTACACATTTGGATCTTATCAACCATCAATTATCTGAAATTATTTTATTTATGCATGCATAACAGCAAGATATATAAAGAAGGATCTTGTTTTTAAACTATTCAAATTCCTCATTATAAACACCTTTTGTAATCCTCAGAGAAAGAGGTCCTTCTTTCAATTCTCAGTGTCTGAAAGTATCCTAGACACATGAAGTGAGTGAAGAAGTGCCCATCTTAGAATTCTAGACAAGAAGTCTACACACATTTTTAACATGTAAGTAGAAAGCAATGTCAGATGCATTAGGGCATAAACTCTAATAGAATGGTGAAGTTTAAAGCTATTACGACTGGAAAATACCAAGGCTACCTATGGATGCCTTTTATCCCTGTTCATTATTATTATTTCAGCAGTCTGTGTTCTAAAAGTTCCACCTGATGATTCAGAGACTTGTTGTGGAAGGCACTGTACATGCAGTGCTTTAAAAGCTTCCAGTGGAGACATGTGAGAGGCTACTGGCAGTGCTATAGACTGCAGAAAAAAAAGACAAAATGGGAGAACTGGAGTAGGAGCTCTAAAGAAAGAACATTGTGTCATGTGGCCCAACTGTAAAATAGAAAAATTGCATGCAATTATTTTCCAAGCTGAGTGTGATGATGTGAAAGGGAAGAACTAATGATGATGCACTCTGCTTGTTAGAGGTTTTCCCTTCCTGAAGCTCAAGGTTACAAGAAGTGCTCTTCACTTGGACTTCTTTTTTTTTTTGTTTCTTCCTTCCACTAGAAATGTGATGGTTACAAATAAATTCTGTACACAGGGAGCTAATAACACTACAAATACATTATGAAATAATTTTAGTAACTAATGCCAGACATACGGTCTCGGCAATATTTTTTTCCTGACTTCAAGCATCCTGTATTGATTGATTAATTATTCTACCAATGAACTAACAAATATTGACCTTACAGAGTTGAGCAGCATTTAGCCAAAAGTCAGTAATCTACATCGATCACTTAATGGAACATCAAAGCTTAGCATCTCTGACAGTTTTATGTCATTCTGCAAAAATCTGTCCATGCGTTGATGATATCTTGACCTTTCTTATTAGGCATCCTTGGTAGAAAACTAAAAGCAATAATAAAATTAAACCTGTGGATAATGCTTTGTTATCTGAAGTGAAACAGTCACTGCTACAGTCTGTTCCCTGCAGATCTACCTACAATCAGGAGTAGCCTGTCTTTGTCAAACTAAAAATATAATTTTCTAGTTATATGACCTGGCAGCATGATAAACAAATGTCATTTTGCCACATAAGAGTATTAGGAAAATGATAAGGAAAAAATGCTGGTACATGTAATTTTTTTTTTTTTTTTTTTTTTTTTTTTTTAAAGAAAAATCAAAAACAAAACTTCAGAATAGGACTGTGAAGCCCTCTTAACAGCTAGGGATCTTTCTGTGCAGCTGTCACAGCAGCAATTCAATTCATCCCTCCTGTGCACAAGAGCTATTACTAACATTCTTGATCAGATACTTAGAATAGGGGTACCTACCACAAGCCCCGATCGGGTACAGGGAACACCTTGCTAAGATTATTTACCCTATTTCTGGGGTATGTTTTCACCCTCTAAACCTAGCTAACGTGCATTTTCACATACAGCTAAAATCGCAATCACATATGACCGAAAGCACAGATGTACCCTGAGGGGATTGGTGGGGGGCAGTAGCAGCTAATGGGCAAGGTTTCTGACACAGCTTCACATTCCAGAGAAACAGTCTGCAGAGCACTCACTCTGCTTTAGTGGCTAGCACCTCAATGCAGCTCACCTTACTTCTTCAAGCTAACTTATTGTCAATTATTAGTGTGGTGAAATATCAATAGCCATCCCAATATTATTACAGTCAGGATTGAACTTCATGTCCATACAATGTAAATCTGTTTGTAACTAGCCCTGCGTAGCACTAGCAGTAGAATATTGATAAAGAAAGTACCTGTGTTAAACTGGGACAGAAAGAGAAAACAGAAGATTATCACCTTCATTTTCTTAATCCCAACAACGGACGTAGTTCCCCCCTTGGCAAGAAATAAGTGTAGGAAATCCTTGCCTTCCAGTTTTCCAGAGGATTCACTCTACTCTGCTTGTCTTTATTATAGAAGTATCACTTGCCTAGAGCAAGGTACTGTATAAAGCAGTAGCATTCTACTGGGAACTGGTATTTACTTACCTAAGTAACACATGAGACTCAGGTGAGAAGTGTTTTCCATGCTCTGAAACCCACTGCTTCACTAGGCTGTTTTACAGAAAAAATTACTCTAGTCATCCCCTTCCCTAACTTTCAAGGGTGGTTTTTTGATCCTAGCCTAAAAGGGTTAAATATACATCACTGTGATGTCTCCTGCTCAATACTACTGATAAAAAAAATGAGGAGTGTCCATCTGAGTTGTGTGAAATGGTGGAGTTTTACAGAAAGCCAAAAGAGACAAAGCAAAGACTTTCAGTCCCAAGGGTTTATAATCACAACAGTTTGGGCATAGAGAGATCTGATTCAGACAACTAAAAATGTTGCTACTGAAGTCAAGATTGTTGCCACAGAGGTGTCTTAATGACAGTTACTTCTTATTCAGTGACACAGTAATTCATAATTTCCATTCTTCTTAATTGTTTCACTGCAAAAGTCCCTGGGTTTGGTGAAATCTTTCCCTTTTATGAATGATAAGTTGTGTGCAGGGTGGGTTATTTCTTTGATTGTTTAGGGTGGGGTTTTGGTGGTTTTTTAGGTTGGTTTTTGTTGGTTGGTTGGTTGGTTGGTTGTTTTGGGGGGGTTTTGTTTTTTTATTGTTGTCTGATTGTTTGGTTTAGGGTTTTGGGGGGTTTTTTGTTTCAGTTTTTTGTTTGTTTTGTTATTTTTTGTGGGTTTTTTTTCTTTGAGTGGCTGATTTTTACGAATAAATCTCCTTTTTCTCCTTTTTTTTTTTTTCTTTCTGGTTGTACTGGTGATCTTTTCAAATATTTTGCTAAGATTCACTTTAAACTGGTTGCCAACTAAACTACATGAGCGAGCTACCATGAGAAAATGGTTCAGTTCAATATTAAAATAGATTATGCTTCTGCTTCAATAGAACTCTGAGCATTTAGCTTGTATATGTGCTATTGATGCAGCCCAGTTTTGGGCACCCAAGTAAGAAACAAGATTTTGAAAACTACCTAAAAACCAGCTAACCTTTAAAAAGTTCATCTTATGGGAAGATGAGATTTTTAAAAATAATGGCATCAGTGTCTAAATTCAGTTGTGTATACTTAGAAAATCTACCTCATTTTCCTTAGTTAAAGTCATTGAATACAATACTTTTTTGTAGCTTGTAAGCGTTGCAACACAATTAAGAGTTTATAAAAAACTACAGTGCTGTAGAAGTCTACCCTTTGCACTAACCAAGCACAAAAACAATTTCGCTGTTTCCTATATTCTGGTTTAGGAGATAATTACCTCTTACAAAACCTTTTCTTGTGGAAAAAAATCATAGATAAATGAGCAGTAAGTTCATCACACCTGTCCATCTCCTGACTTTAAAGGAAAGTCAACTCTAAATTGCATTATTATGCATAAATTCTAAAGGCTAAGCACACATTTAAGGATAAAACATATAAAAGAAGACTTAGTATCCATCCAAGCCTTCTAACTGCTAATGAAAAGCAATAATAAAAGAGCAAAACTAATTTTTTCACATAGTCAATATTTTTACAAAAATTCAGAGATGTTCTGTGTTTCAGTTGCTCAAAACAATGAATCTATTGCTTATGATATTCAAATTCATTGTGTATGTGGACATACAACTCCCCATTTGTTTGTTTGTATTATATTTAAGTAACACACCTTATTTAAGAGTTTCATCTGAAATGATGGCCTGGAGCAGAACTCTGGAAACAGACAATCTGACTTCCTAAATTGTCTATAATCTAGAATAATAACTAGGCATTTTACCACACACAGTATAGATGAAATTGTATGCTATTATCACTATCTTGAATAGAGAACCCTATTTGTCTGCTGCCCTACAACAGATATTCATGTCGGTACATACACACACACACAGAAATTCACTTCCATCTACAGAACTGAAGAGATACATTATTTAAAACCACTTCCAAATGATCGAGGGGTTTTGTTTGTTTGTTTGTTTGTTTCTTTGTTTGTTTTAATCACCTTGCTTCATACAAAATATATTTTGTGCACAAAACCATATCCAATAGGGAACTCAATCTAAAATAAATTATGCTATTGTTCTTTTCTTGAGTGTTAATTTACTTCTAAATTTTCTATATGTACCTTCTTTAAAATGGTACATTCTGTTTCTATTTTACTGTATTCAGCAATCAGTGTCAATTACTCTTGGTAACCATGGCAACAAGGCAGCTAACTGTTCTTAAATCTTCATTTGTCCACTACTTTTGCAAAATACTTTCCAGTTAAGAATGCTTTCTTGCTAAATACTTAGGACAAAGCTGGAAGGGAGAAATGCATAACCTTTTAACAAATAATATGATGAGAATATATTCTGCAATATAAACACATATCATCTTTGGGATTTAACCATTCTTTAGGATCCTATAGTAACAGCAATTTCACAGTTCTCGGGATCTTCAAGACTATAGTTGAGTATTTTTCATTTCTTGTTTTTACTTTTTATCTTCCCAGGATACCTCTGGGATCTTGTCTGATATTAGGAATTTGTCTTCTACAATAGTCTGCTTTTGGACTACTAATAGTACCAAAAGAAAATAGCTGAATTGCCTAGCACAACTACAGTTCTCCTCTGATTTCTTTTGAGAGCTTCAGAGCTTAGAAATCTATGCAATGGTACTGACAATTTCAACTGCTTCTGTGACTCATGAGCTTCAGTCCAGACATAAAAAAGGCTGTCATATTTGTACAAAGAATCATGGACTCGGTATGAACAGGGTAGATGGACATGCAGCAAAACTAAAAAATGCCATCCTGTGAAGTGAGAAGCCTGGAGAAAAGGTTTTGTTTTTCTCTAATCATGTAAATCTCTACTGAGCGACCAATAAAGCAATCTATGTGGAAGGAAAAAGAAAAAATGAACAATTGTGTGCACCTGTTCTGCTTGGAGACAAGAGAAACCCCATTTCTTTTTCAAATAGAAGCACTGAAAAATGCAGGGTATTAAAAGGATTTTTTGGTCAGTTTTTTGAGAATGAGCTCCTTAGGAATACATTGTTTTTCTACCACTGATGATATACTGAATTAAGCATGCTTTGTTGTGATATGCCCGATAGTATTTCCTTATCACAATATTTTATAAAAATACAGACTAGTATGTGTTTATTCTGTTTAATACAGAATAGTAGTTGTTTACATGCAGCAAGGTGTGCAGTCCAGTAAGCCATCTACTTTGTCCTTTCTCTTCATCAGACAGCTGCTTCCAGAAGTGTCTCCTTCTTCTAGTCATGCACTTTCTATCACTGTGAATTTCACTAACAAACATTTGGTTTCTTTTCCTTCAGTAAGAAATATGTGCACACATAAATGCCCCTCCTGCATTTTTTGGAGCAAAATCATTACTTTCTGCACATGAATCTAGAAAATTCCAGTTTGCAATATAAAGGACTGACAGAAACTACAGTGAATTAAAGTTTGTCTTTCAGAATGCAACCTTTTTTTAACCCTAAGATATATCTATACTCCAGCCCTAATAAATCTCACAGTAGTTTGTATTTTGTTAGAAGAAAGAACACTTGTAGTTGCAGTGTCTCACGATACTTTCATTTCATAGGTGTCATAGTTGTCATAGGTGCCTCACAGCCGTATCTGCTTTAGGCTCATTTTATCCACACAATATAAGTAAATTAACTGCACAGAAATGGGGCACACTTTGGGCATTGGCAATGATGCACTTGAAGATTTGGTCCCAATTGTTCTCTCTTCTCTTTCCAATTTGTGTCAATCTTTTCCTGTGATTATTGAAAGTAGATGCTAAGTCAATGAATAATGCTTTCTCCAAAATTCCCATCTTATATCTCTTTAACATAAATTTGGGCATGAAATAATATCTTGTAAGTTTCACAGTTGCTGTAATTCTGCTTTTGGTAAATATGCTATCTAAGTACAACCCAACTCTGAATGAGCACCCAATTCTTGTAAAAGAGACTACCTTTCCAGTTTTATGGATCACATTACAATAACCTCTTTCCAAATCTAAGTGCAACGAAGTCTCTCATAAGACTTGAATTTACCCTCAACAAAAATTCTTTTGCTGTTACATAAGGGTTAAATAAAAATGTATTCTAATAATATATAATTTCTACTTTATGAAGATATTTTTGTTTTCCTTTTTAATTTTTTTATTTTCTTCTCAGACGGAACTACCTATGATGTTTTCAGGCTGGTTACCAAGATTACTATTCTACATTTGGGGAACTGAAAGCAATATCAGTATTTTCCATCTATCAAGTGCTCCCTTATGTAACATTTTAAGGAAAATTTTACAACTCCTGCCGGGCTATAGCTGAATCTTTTTCTATCATGCATCTGAGCTGAAGGCATGAAATCTAATGGCAAAATGTACACTGGAACCAAGAAAAAGAACACTATAATACTGTCACTGTCATACCATTACAAGGATTTTATAATGTACAGCTACTGCTTCTCTCAATTGACATCATGTAGGGCTCAGCTAATGAAATGCGACATGGAGCATAATGCTGGACAGGAAATAGTAAATGGATCATGAATCCAGCCCCCAAAGCTACCCCCAGCTAAATCAGTCAAAACTGTGAATAGCAGAGAGACTAATGTTTTTAGCCCTTTTCCCTTCCAGATATAAGTCATAAAAAGCCAGCATTGAAGTGTTTCTGTTATCTGGCTGCCCACCTTATTATGAAAGCCAGCCAGCCATGCTCAAAAGCATTTGCTTTTAAATGAATCATGGCAATACAATAAAGATGCAACATGCAGATTAAGTTCAAATCCATGGCAGAAGCTTTGGCTCACATCAGTATATTCCAATGTACAAAAATTGCTCACAGTCAGAGAAAGTTCATCCTTTCAAAAAGGGAAAAAAATGGAGATAGAGGCTGGTCAGTCACATTCTATATTCCAGCAAGATCATGGCATAGAACCTCCTGGAATCTAAGGCACACAGAAAATTAGAAGCTGCTTGGTGACAGCCAGCATGCCTTCAGTAAGGGCAAATCATGGCTGATAAATTTGGTGTCCTTCTACACTTCTACAACATTTGTGTATTAGGTAAACACAACATCTACCTGGGCTTGGGAAGTTTACATTGTCCCACACAATATCCTTATCTTTAAACTAGAGAGAATGGATTTGATGGGTGGACTACACAGTGGATACAAAATTGTCCGAGTCAAAGCGATGTGGTCAATAGCCTGATGTCCAGGTGAAGGCCAGTGGCAAGTGCTATTCCTCAGTGGGCAGCACTGGGATCAGTGTTGTTTTACATCTCTATTGGTGACATAGACAGTGGGATTGAGTGCACCCTCTGCAAGTTTGTACACAGCACCAACTTGTGTATTGCAGTCAACGCACTGGAGAGAAGGGATGCCATCCAGTGGGACCTTGACAGGCTTGAGAGGTGGGCCCATGCAAACCTCATGAAGTTTCACACCAAGTGGGAGGTCCTGCACATGGGTTAGGGCAATCTTAAGCACAAGTAGTGGCTGGGCAGAGACTGGAATGAGAGCAGCCTCAAGGATAAGGACTTAGAAGTACTGGTGGACAAGAAGAGCAACAAGACCCAGCAATGTGCAGTTGCAGCCCAGAAAGCCAACTCTCTCTTGGTCTGCATCAAAGGCAGCATGGCCAGAATGTCAAAGGAGGTGGTTCTGACCCTCTACTCTGCCCTTGTG
The DNA here is from genome assembly GCA_035583185.1 of Anabacerthia variegaticeps. Taxonomy (NCBI): domain Eukaryota; kingdom Metazoa; phylum Chordata; class Aves; order Passeriformes; family Furnariidae; genus Anabacerthia; species Anabacerthia variegaticeps. Next base: position 56,123,818 of record JAWWEW010000088.1, on the reverse strand, counting down.
AGACCTCTTTTGGAGTGCTGCATCCAGTACTGGAGTCTCCAACACAAGAAGGATCCAGACTTGTTAGAGTGGGTCCAGAGGAGGCCATGAAGACGACCAGAAGGCTGGATAACCTCTCATATGAAAACAGGCTGACAGAGCTGGGGTTGTTCAGCCTTGAGAAGAGAAGGCTCCAGGGACAGAAGGCTCCAGGGACACCTTAAAGAAGCTTTCCATTACCCAAAGGAGGCCTGCAGGAAAACTTGGAAAGGGATTCTTTACAAGGGAATATAGTGGCAGGGAAACAGGGAATGGCTTTAAACTGAAAGAGCATAGGATTAGATTATATATGAGGAAGAAATTCTTTACTGTGAGGGTGGAACAGGTTCCCCAGAGAAGCTGTGCATGCCCAGTCTCTGGATGTGTACAAGGCCAGGTTGTATCATAGAATACCTTGAGCTGGAGGGGACCCACAAGGACCACTGAATCCAGCTCCTGCCCCTTCACAAGACAACACCAAGGATCACACCGTGTCCCTGAGAGTATTGTCCAAATGCCTCTTGAACTCTGTCAGGCTTGGTGCTGTGATCACTTCCATGGGGAGCAGGTTTCAGTGAACAACCACCTTCTGGATAAAAGACCTTTTCCAAAAATCCAACTTAAACTTCCCCTGACACAGCTACATACAATTCCTTTGGGTCCTATTTCTGGTCACCAGGGGCAAATGGGACATGGTTTTGAGCAACCTGCTCTAGAGGGAAATGTCCATGCCCAAGTCAGAGGGGGTGGAACTAGATGATCCTTAAGACCCCTTCTAACATAAACCATTCTATGATTCTATGATAATAATGTGCCACAGCGTGTGAGCAGAGAGCAATATACTGAGTTCGTTGTGATGGCCTTGGTGTCACTGCTGTTCTCTTGAGTAACTTGGAATTTAGTAAACATGTTAACATAAATAAAATTTTTCCCCATACAGTGAAGAGGCTGTTTTTAAAGCAGTAAGTCTCCTGCTACATCTTGCTATCTCTTTGGCTAAGTTACACATTGTAATCATCAGGCTTTAGTACATGAATATAATACTGCTGGTTTTAGGAAAAAAAAAATATCTAGAAACGGACAATAATTTCATCGTTCTCTACAGGCTGAAACCTTCAAATTTTAAGAGAAGTGTGAACAAGAATTGGCAGCTTTCCTGCAGTACTGGAAATATTTAATTTTTTTCTCTACATCTAATTGAGCACATGAAAAGTCAATCTGTCTTTAAGGCTCTCCATAATGCAGTTGCTGGAGGCCACAAAAGACTGTAGTGGGAGTGAACCAAAGCCAGAGTTCCACAGCCATAAGTTTTCAATATTTTTTTATTTATTTTTTTTTTACTAAAATTGTCAAGACTAAAGTCTCTTCCAGGGCCTCATGACCAGAGTAAATACATTCCTCATTTCTTCAAATTTAAAATTAAACATTTCAGTGCTAAAGATGTCATTAAACTGCTTGACAATTCCATGGTGGTGAGAATATAAAAGTTCTTAAAAAATGCATGACACCCAATTCTAACTAGAACGTTTTCAAAAATTTGAATATAAACCAGAAAGAAATAACAATCTAAATAAAAGTAATAATTGCACCACTGGATAATCCTGCATACACTGCACTTCTCTGGAGGCTAAAAATTTTCTCTGTCCTCAGAGCAAATAAGGGTGGAGAAAATGTAATTATTTTGTTAATAAATCTTCCTCCATGTAGTGTTTTCATAATAAAATAAATCAAAGATAAATAGAACCCTTATACGTCTTTAAAATACATGTTTTATTTCCCAAGAGAAAAATGGATGCTCTAAAAAGAAGGGAAGGCTTTTTTCTTTCAGAGAACTATCATGTTTTCCTATGCTTCTGAGTAATTTTCTCTCAGTTTAAGCATCTACATTAGCTCTCAGCCTTCCAAAATGTGTTAACACAGTTAACTGTATATTTTTCATAGCACATTTGGAGCTCTTTTAATGCTTGTGTTAGCAAATCTTACTCCTGCTGAAAAACTAAAGCAATCTGACTTTTGTAGTTTGCATTTACATTTTTTAAGTTATATTTATGCCACATTTACAGTCTGTGCTTGACTGCAATCTGAAAAAAAAAAAATATTCCCAGTGTTTGTAGGGTTTTTACATTTACAGATTGCAGTGTAATTGAGTTTTCCTAAAAGTGTATATTTCCATTTTCTTTCTACTCCTTTATAAATTGCTACTAGGTTGCAATATAATGCCACTTTGTAGTTATTAATATAAAGATCAAAACCAAATTGCATTTCAAAGCATAGATTTCTTATAGTTCTTTTAAAATTAAACTGTAACATATATACAAATATATAAAACACACTGGCTGAATGCTCATTGTGTTAAGGGAGAATCACTTGAGAATAGTGATTCTCTATTTCATAGATATGTCACTAAAAGTCAGCAGTGTCTGATTACAAATATATGTAACATAAAAACCTAGTAGAAATCTCCCATTGATTCCAATGTCAATGCCTTTGTGGTTTATAATTTCATAAATATGAAATAAATATGAAATTATAATATATAAGAATATTTCATTATTCAGATTTAGATTATAAGTAATAATGGGTGACTTACAGTCCCTGAACTGCTTATGCCATACTGGTTATAAATAAGGTCTGTGAGACTTGGAAAACTTTAATTTACAAATGAAAATATTTTTTTTTTAAGGGTAGGAAATCTTTCTAAAATCTTTATAATGTGAGGAATGTGATTACATGGAACAATAATTCACTTTTTTTCCCAAATTATATTTTAGAATATACCAGTATACCAATAAACTTACCAAGACTGGAAAGAAAGGATGTTTGCAGAGTTCTCTGCTTACAGACATGATTTTTTCTCTTCTCATATTAACCACAGTACTTGATATTTTTATCCTAATTAGCTGTTAGAAAACTGTAAATGCTTCATGAATACTTTGTTTTCTGAGAATTGCACGTACTGTGTACATATCCTTCTGGGATTTAATAATCATTACAAAAAGTCAGGACATATGGCACTTTATTCTTTCTGTGAGTACTGACCTAATTTTCCCTTATTAGGAACATCTTATCAGATTGAGATGGAGTCTAACCTCACCACTGAAAAACACCTGTAAGATGATTCAGAGTCATATTACTAATAAAACTGCAGACAAAGATTTCCTCCCTAGAAAATTAGCATTTCCACCCATCTCTAAATGAAATGACAGAAGGTAACTCCTTTGCATATCAGATATGCCAGATAGAGAAATCCTATTGCAGTAAAACTGAGGAGTAACCACTGAGCTAATTGAATCAGGGATGATATGATCATAAGAGATAAAAACACATTAAATAAATTAGGATAATTTACAACACACTGCATGATTTAAAATTCACCTTTTCCTAACAGAGGGTGAACCATCATGCCTAAATATGGATGTTATATTAAGAACAAAGTTTTAGGTTTCAAAGTGTAATTAAACTAAGAGGAAATTCATTTTGAGCAAATGCTGATAAAAAAATAGTTTTAAAACCTTGCACATCTTTATTGTCCCTTTTCTTTTCCCTTTTTAAAATTTTTATTATTAAATCAATGTACAAGATGAAAAAAATAAATTTAGCGTACATTTTTTTGTAAATTGGGGGTTTTTTTCCTGATCTTTGAAGGTTGACTTTTCCCCTCCATTTTCCCTTATTCTTGCCCAAATTAATTTCC
>JAWWEW010000088.1:56085683-56102683 GCA_035583185.1 Anabacerthia variegaticeps | reverse complement strand
GAGAAGAACAAAATAGAATAAAACCTCTAATAAAAATTCATGTGTATTACTTTAAAACAAACAAAAAGCAAACTGCAGTGTGATTTAAAATTTCTCAATGGTTTTTGCAAAAATCCACTCTTTCTTTTCAGCATTTAAATAGGACCCAAATTACTTGGAAAATATATTAAAATGTTACCTTTCAAAAACACTAATCAACTCTGGTTTATAACATTCATCTAATTAACAAGGCTGGAAATTATATTTTGACTGAATAGTTTTAACACCTGAATTTAGCATGTAATGGGTAATCCATTTCCTCTCTTCTTTGTACTAGCTGGTTCACGATATGCACAACTGCTCAAACTTCACACTTTTTCAAGGCTCTTCACAGACATCTGAATACATATAAAAATGCCACTAACAGGTAACAATGCATCCAAGTACCTCCTACACACTCTTTAGTAAAATACTTTCCTCTTCAGCTGAAGGACAAGGGGAGGACTGCTGTGACAAGGATAAGAAAACTGAAGTAACAATAAAAGGCAGCTTGAGCGATGGTTTGCTTCAGATGTAAGAGGGGTATGGGTCACACAGTTCACGTGCAGATAAAAGTTTACCAAAAGTTATGAATACTTTGAGCACAGGCCAAGGAGGTTCTGTGCATTCCTCAATACTCAGAAACTTTAGAATTGTTCCAGTTTCTTCTAGTGCCTTCAAAGGCACTATGTGTCACACAACATATAGGACATCTCTGCATGCTCACACCTTTCAGAAATTAGCCTAACAGCAGAATAAGTAGCCATCCAATTGCCCATGTAATAACATTTAACTGTGGTATTTTCTAGTTCTTAATGTTTTCTTAACATGAGCTCTCATTCCCAAAATTAGTCAGAGGTAGTTGTTTTATCACACAAGCTGTGTTCTTTCAGACTTATAGATGGTGACCTGCAAATGCAGCATGAAGTGTTTTGATCTGTTACTCCACTTATACTTACAGCCAAGTGAGAGTACTAAAGGGAACCCATTATCTGAAAAGGTGCCAGGTCAGTGCAGAACTGAAAAAGAACCACTCTGAAATTTATATCAGAGAAATGTGAGTCTTGGTCACAAGAAATTCTTTTAATGTACATATGACATTTGCCCTCTGGATTCATACTGGGAGCGAGGCTGAAAAACAACCTCTAAACATTCCAGAAACTCTCTCCATTTTAATTCATTGCAGAGAATTTTTTCAGGAGGAAATAAAACATTTTCTCTAAGCCTCTGCCTGCCATAGTACAAGAGAAAAAATAAAAATAACTAAAAAAAAAAGAAAAAAAAACCCACAGCTTTAAAGGTCAATACTTCCATCTTGTGGCTGGTGAAGAAAAAACATGTCTAAAAAAAAATAGAAAAATTAATTTCATGTAGATAGTTTATAAATATTAATTTACTTCAAGAGGATTTTTCTTTTATGTTGTAATTAGAAATCTGGACCATAGAATTATCAATATTCTATTCAGAAAATGAAGGATATGGAAATGTATTCATTCAGCCACACCTGAATGGAGTTTCTGTAGCAAATTCCTAATCACAGGAAGCTGAAAGAATGTAATCCACTTTTGTGATACTTTGAATTCAAAGTCTCCTTAAAGAAGGCGGGGATGTGATGGAAGTCCATAGGCCAGGGGACAGGAAATAGCCATTCATTCATGACACCTGGGTGCAATTGATACAACTCTCCTTTCTGTAATTCTGTGAACCTCAGAAGAAGGGGTAAACGTCATTTTTCCTGTGTTTCCAAAAGGTTTTTCTTCTTGATTTGCTACCTACCTGCATAAAGCTGGAATGAAGAATATGTGGCTGTTTTACCTCATAAGAGGTTCTATATGGGTCCTGTGTTAGTTACCTACTTACTTACACAAATCATTGCTGATTCAATTTGTTACTCTATCAATTCTCTCTGTCCATGCAAGTCCTAAGATAGTATGCATCCTAATCCTTGATAAGTTTCTCAAACTAGTGATAATTTGTAACATGGGCTAATGCCAATACCAATGTGAGAATACTTTTGCTGTGTTTGGAAGACACTGACACTGAGCTATTTACTTTAATGTTTTGCCATAACCAATTCCTGGGAAACATCAAACATACAGTTTCAGAAGATATAGCTCAAAGTGGAAAATCAGTTGGAAGCATGGTTGTAAAGTTGAAATGGATAACAGTTACAGAGATTATGAGTCAGGTATTATCATGTTAATGAGAATAATCAAATACGGACAGAAAAATCTTTCCAAAGAACCTTGAATATCACTTAAACATTCTGGTTCACATAATACAACTAAACATATAGAATGAGAAGATTTAAGGAACTGTAGGGCTCAAACAAATTAAAACGACCATTTTTTTCTCACCTATCTTCCCACGTAACTGAAGTGAGATCAAGGTCCAGCCTATTGAATTAGAAATGGACCTTCTAGTGTGATCCATGCATAGAGCAAGGGATTCTACCTTACTAAAGGAGAAATAATGAAACACAGCAAACTTTATGGCAGGGCAACAGCATTTACAGCAGGTGAAATCAGCCTTGAGAGTAAGCTGAGCGCTCAACAGACATGTAACACTTCAAAGCAGAAGATTCATGAAGCGCATTTCAAAGACAGAAGCAACCAGACAGGAGAACTGTAGCAGTCCACTAAAAAGCCTGCTGGCAAAATGTCTCAACAGAACTGCTCAGCTAAGGTTCCTAACACAGGAGTTACCACTCCTCAAATGAGTGAAGTTCTCTGTCTACAGATTTGCTCATAAATCAGACCCACAAAGCAGTGATAAGTTATGAGGGAGCACAAGACTGAAGTCAAAGCCTGTCAGCCTCAGATGAATAAAATGCCATCTTCATAGGATTCAGACTGTAAAAAGGGAGACAAAACACAAGAAGAACAGCAACAATAACACCTTCAATTGTCTACACTATCCTTTAAGTATGCAGGTCAAAACACTTAGAAGTAATCAATAGCTCATGTTAGTGTTTCAGTTTGTAGGTATATTTTAGTTTGGGATGGGGGGAAGAGTATTCTCCCTTCGAGAAAGAATCTCTTCAGTGTGTATTAAATATTGTGTCTCATTACAACTAAACTGTTTATGAGGAATGTTCACCATAGTTAAACATAAGTGAGGGGTACACCCTTGCAGTATGAAGACGAAATATATGTTGGTCTGTATTAAAAAGTGTGGCCAACAAACTGATGCAAGTGGTTACACTGTTATACTAGAAACTTTACACAGCCACAGACCCACAGAATATGCTGAGCATATTCTGGAACTCTGTCCAGTTCACATATGTCCAGTTCACATATATCCAGCAGTGTCCAGGAGCTGGACACACAGGGGTCTTCGGGTCCAACTCCTGGTCCTTCACATACCATGTGAGTTATACCATGTCCCTGAGAGTATTGTCCAAACACTTCTTGAACTCTGTCAGCTTTGGTGCTGTGACCACTTCCCTGGGGAGCCTGTTCCAGTGCTTAGCCATCCTCTGGGTGAAGAACCTCTTTCTCATGTCCAATCTAAACCTCCCCTGACACAACTTCAGGTCATTCCCTCAGGTCCTGTCACTGGTCACCACAGAGATGAGATCAGTATCTGACCCTGCTCTTCCCCTCACAAGGAAGTTGTAACTGGAATGAGGTGTCCATTCAGTCTCCTCTTCTCCAGGCTCAACAGCCCAAGTGCCCTCAGCTGCTCCTCATACACCTTCCCCTCAAGGCCCTTCACCATCTTCATTTCCCTCCTTTAGACACTCTCTAATAGCTTAATATATTTCTTATATTGTAGCATCCAAAACTGAACATGATATTCCAGGTGAGGCCACTCCAGTGGAGAGCAGAGCAGGACAATCCTCTCCCTCGCCCAGCTGGTGATGCTTTGCCTGATGCCCCCCATGACAGGGTTGGCCCTCCTGGCTGCCAGGGCACTGCTGACTCATGTTCAACTTGTCACCAAACAGGACCTCCAGGTTCTTTTCCATGGCACTGCTTTCCAGCATCTCATTCCCCAGTCTGTACAAACATCCAGGGTTGCCCCATCCAACGCGCAGAATCCAGCACTTCCCCTTGTTGAACTTCATGTAGTTGGAGATTGCCCACTCCTCTAATTTGTCGAGGTTTCTCGGCAGGGCCTCCCTGCCTTTGACGGAATCAACAGCTCCTCCCAGTTTTGTGTCACCTGCAGACTTGCCTTATATCCCTTCCAGTCCTCTTCCAAGTAATTTAAGAAAATGTTGAAGAGCACAGGGCCAAAGACAGATCCCTGAGGAACTCAACTAGGTCACCAGCCTGATGTCACCCCATTCACTATAACTCTTTGTGCTCAACCCACGAGCCAGTTTCTCACCCACCACATGATGTGTTTATCCATCTGGGTGCTGGACATCTTCTCCAGAAGGATCCTGTGAGAGAGAGCATCGAAAGCTTTACTGAAATCTGAAAAGATTACATGAACTGGCTTCTAGTCCTGTGTCCAAGTAATTTATGAAGATATTGAAGAGCACAGGCCTAAGATGGAGCCATGTGGAGCGCTACTAGTGACAGAAGACCTGCAAAGTGTCCCTTTCACTTAAATTTTTCTAAGACTGCATATTTTAAGAGGTGAGGCACAGTGAAATAAGAAATAGTGGAAACAGAATAGAGCTTAAGTCATACCTGGGAACATTGTAATCACAAGTCCTTGATTTGACTACAATTATGATACAGCATTCTCAAAGGCAATTTGCACAGCTACCAGTCTGGCCTAGTGACATGCAAGATCAGCAGAAATCACAAAACTGTATCCCAATCCAACATGATAACATTAATACAGTGTGATAGATATCAAAGATAAACTACACCTAATCATTTACTTGTTAACTGTAGGCTAAGAATGCTACCTTAACAATTAAAATGGTTTTGTGATAAATAGAATTAGTGAAGTTTTGTTGTAGAAGAATTTGTATTTATTAGCTCCTTTGAATTATTCAATACACATCTTTCACATCCTTACTAGGGAAAGAATCAGCAGTAAGGTGGCTGGCTGAAGGACTCACCAGCAGGCATTCACTGCCAAATAAAATGGGAAACAATTGAATTCTGCTTCCACTTTGTTCTGGAGACACAATGACCTAGGTTTCACTCCCTCACTCAGCTGTTGTATTTGTGAAATTTATAGAATTTCCTTCCCCTTCTGAATTTCTTTATAGAAATTCCTTCCCCTTCTACATGTGATTGAAATTGGCTAGTAATTTCAAATCCTAGGGTATACGAGCAAACTGTTCATTTCATAGCCCTGTTTTCTAGGTTTAATGCAAATATTTTTGTTAATATATACTGAATAATTTTGATCATGACATTCATGTAATAGAGGCAGGTAAATGACATCTAAGAAAAAATTCTGACCATGTTTTTTTTTCCCCATTAGAAATCAGAACAAAAACCAATTCTGCCATGAAACAGAATTTTTTTTAATGTTACTCTGGTCAGACGAGCTGTATTTATAGCCCATAATTTATTTCAAGTGACAAGTAATTTAAACTCAAGAAGACTGTGTTTCTTTTCCAGATAGCTAGGAAATATTGAAAGACCAGAAAAAGCCAGAGTGCTTTAACTCCCATCAAGCTCTTTTTGCAAAACTTTTTTCAGATTAATATATGCTTGTAAAATAAAAAGAATTCATGAAGACTTCTTCCTATAGAAAACTTTACAGCAGATAAATGATATTTCAGGATGTAAATGTTGTTAAAGGCAGCATGTGTGCTACATCTGCATCAGTGCAATAGACATAATTGTCTTCAGCCTGAGGCAGATCCTGCATGTCTACAAAATTTATGTGCTTGACTTTTTTACTCCAGCTACTGTTGAAACATAGGTACCAAGTGGGAATATACATAATCACCAAATTAACGCACAACTTCATTCTACAGAATTCCAAAAGACTTCCTACTTCCTGAATTATGTCACTAACTTTTTATACTGAGAATAGATATTGAATTTAATCACTAAGTAATAACGTAAGGTTTAAGATCCTCACATGCAACATGAATTCTACATTACTAAACAGAGGTGTTAATAGTGTCAAAATAACTGTATTATAGAAGGTTGCATTGATCATACAGAGATAGATTGTAATTGAATCATACAGAGATAGATTTTAATTGAATGGAAAACATGGAAGCAAACCTGATCCAGTGACTAGATCACCTGCCTTTTGCTTACCAGTTATGAAATCAGGGTTTTAATAATTCAAAGAAAAAGTTTGGGCTTCCTGAAGTCTTCATGTATTTTTGTTTCTGGTTTGGTTTTTTTTTCCCCAGAGGAGAAAAAAAAGTGTGCTTGGTAGAACTTGAACCAACAACAGTCAGTGTTTGCTCTGCCTCAATATGCCACAGGGGATGTTCAGACTTAATGACTCTTTGGTCTGACTTTTCAGAAAGGCAAAAGAAAACAAAACAAAAACCCACAAAAAGAAAAAAAGAATTTAAAAACTATATGCCCATTTGCTTACCTGAGACAGGATATTTTTGGTGCTGAGAGTGTGGTCTCTTTCATAATCACACTAGGCCAGTGTTCATTAGGTGAAGAAGTTTAAGTCCATCAGAAATTAAGTACCCAGTGACTCTTTTTCAAGTACGCCACTTGCATTGGCAGAGTGTCAATAACAAAACTCAAAGCAGTTTTCCATTATGCAAAGCTTATAGTCTACTAATTAAGATATTTCTTGAAAAAGTGGGAAGACTTCAGGCCGTGGACATAACTGAAAAGAGTACTCTAAGTGGGTGACACCTTAACAGCAAATTTTTTAATATTTTAGCTTTGTTTTCTTATGAAGTTATGATTGTAGCTTCTTTCGCTTGTTCTATTTTTCACAGATGTATAAATTTAGCTTTTCATCTTTATGGTTTTGTGCTTATTAACAGTGATGAAAATGGAAACAAAATGTGACATTTCACTTCAATTAAAATTCCTATAGGAGATTTTTTTTTACATCCTTGTAGAGTGTCTATATAGTCAGTGAAGAGAAAGAGACACTTTAAAGAAATGATTCATCTGACCAGTTGCAGACACCTTTTTTAGAATGACATTAACCACTACAGTCCTTTGTGGTCATTTCACAGAGCTTACGGAGGCTTAGATAAAAATATATCTCTACCTAGATGAACCCTTCACTCTAAGAAAACTTTGGCTAATAATTTCTATCATTCTTGTGAACATAATGTTATTCTTTGGATGAGTAATTTTCAATTATTCAATGTACTAACAAGGCTATTATTACCATACATTGAATGTTTGTTTTTATTACTGTCAAAATGAACCCTTGAACAGAAAAAAAATTACAGTTTGTGTTGCTCTGCCCTTACACCGTGTGTAGGAGTTCATTCCATGTTATTTCTGCACCATTATTACTTGTATTTATGGCAGCACTTGTGTAGGAAAAAAAGGAGGACCATCCATAGCGAAAACAACACAAAAGCAAAACAAGTGAAAAGCTGGTAAAAAACAAGTAAGTGCACTCCTCATATACACTTTACAATTTACACTGTACAATGCTTAGGTACAGAATGGAGAACCTAGGTGTGCAAAAGTGGATTAAACTGATGATAAGAAAGAAAGGTATGAAGGAACTAAATCACCTGGCTTATCTGCTCAGGAGGAAAAAGCAAATAGTCATAACTCTAGAAAACACTATTTGGAGCTGTTCCTGACCTGTTTTACCCATGCCAACATTTTCTTTGTTAGCTTCATTTTCTGCTAGGCTGCTCCTAGTGGTCTTTTTCAAACACCTCATCTGCTGGACTGAGAGCATTGCCTTGGTCCCAATTTCACAATGATGCCCAATACTGCCCAGGCAAAACCGTATCTGAGCCTCAGTTAATTCAGGAGAGTGGGAATGGAGTCATCTGGTGCTCATTTCAGCTTTTTTTTTTTATCCCAAAATGAGAAGTACAGCCTCATAATTCCAGCAGTAACTCGGAGCAGTTTGGTCTTCAAATTACAAAATGACCAAAACTCAAGTATTCGCAGCCATCCTACATACAAAAAAAAGCCACACACTGGGCAAGAATCTGCTGGACAGTCCTTGGACAGTGATAGTATCAGGACAAAGGAGGAAAGTGGTCCTTCTTACCTATCAACAGCTTCAAAAAAGACTTAGGGCTTTTATTTATATGGAAAATAAAAACCAGTACAATTGGAAATTTTATACATTCTTCTCTCAGCAGGCAAACACTCATAGCTGTCAAAAACATAAAACCTGAGAAGTTTGTATGTACAATACTCACATAATTCTACAGTACCATAAACTTCTGGAGAATCTTTCCACGTGTTACATTGTTCTATTTCTTACCCTGCAGAGTCAAAGAATTCAACTCAGCAGTTTGCTTCATCTTTCATAGGTGCAGATTTCTGATGAGAAGTAAGGAAATTTTTGGTAGCAGTAGCAGTTGTGCTTTTTCCCTTGCTGAAGAAAGAGAACTACCTTGAGAAGCCCATGACCTATAGAGTAACAAGTCTGAAATGAATGCATCTCTTGAATCAAAGTATAATTGCAATCAAAACACCTTTGGAAAACTTCTGGTCTAAAACAAACACATTTTTCATGAGAGACTACATCTATAATTAAAATAATGGGGGCTAAGAAGAAAAGAGCTTTCTCTTAACCAGGTAAAGATGATTCCATGTATGAAGAAACAGCTGAATGCAACTGATGTTCAGCTATTTAAAAGATGATGCATGGGAAAGTCTGGATGAGAGCATTTTCTCTGTCTGCCTTTCGTGGTGGCAATTTTAATCTGTGATCTGAGACTTGCATCCAAAGGAAAATAATTTAATCTTCTCATTCGGAATACATAATTTTAGTATCTAGTTTGTTTATTTAAGCTTTGTCCCATTTTTATCCAACAGCATCCACACACAAGAAAATATTCTGTCCTCCTACTAAGGAACTCTTCCCCTATACTGGAGAGAGAAAAGCCACAATTCTGTCAAAAATCAATGAGACATGTAAACTTCCATACAAACATATCTCATCAGCCTGAATGAAAATAATATAATGTTTTGAAAGCTTAGAAAAAGTAGATTCACATACATGGATTCGCTCTTTTATCATTCCAGAGTATTTCTGGTATCTTGTCATTAGAAATAAAGTTATACTAAACATTGTACATGCCCCTCACCTAAGATTTCTTTTCTATATTGCAGAACTATCTTGCCACCAAAAGTAAACAGGGAGGTAAATTTTGAATGAGACTTCAGAGCAAGGTAAAACCTATACTGTGTGCTTGTTTCCTATGATACAATGAAAAAATAATTTGTATGCCAGCTGAACACCTCCTCAGTATAATGATATAGGAGAATACTTAAGAATGTATATTCTTGTACAAATGGTACTCAGTGTCTTCCCATACAAATGCCTTCTCTTTTATATGATAGTGTCATTCCATACCTGCATGCCTTACTTGTAAAACATGTGGAATTTTTTTCTTTTCCTATCAGCATCTTCCCCATAGACAATTCCTGAAAGAACTTCTGCAGAATAATGTCTCCTTAATTTCTCACCGTATGACACTGCTCTGTACTGTTTAGATGCCTGTTAGATGTGCTTCTGTCAACAGAGGATGGGACTTTGTCATTCAGTTTCAAAAGCAAAAGTTTGTTAAATGTTTAAAATACAAAATAATACTAAACTCATTATTTATCACCTCTAATTGAATTTTTAATTGATAACTCAAAAATGAAGGCTTTTTCTTTCTCTCATGTTGAACAGCTTTCTCTCTAATGCAATCTATCCAGCATCATGCTTGCTATCTCTTAATAGAATGAAAAAGATTTGCAGAACATTGTTAAGAAATTTAGTTAATGTACTTTTACTTAAAATACAAGATGAAGACAGCTCATCCAGCAAATCTAATTCAATGCAACACAATTTGGAGACTGTGAAGGAGAGACTTCTCTGTACATGTGGCATACCATAAATGATAATGATTCATTGCAGTAATATATTATCATTGCCAATATGAGCACAAAGAAATTATTGCTCTAGAATATGGCGTGAAAGCTAATGTTATTAGAATGTTATTCTGTCACTATTTTACATTATTTTAAATGGAGTTATACAAACCATTTCTGCTAAGAATAGCTGCAAATATCAGGACAGATCTGAAGCAGGTTTCAGTGAGAGTAGGTCTTTGGAGGTCACCTGAAGAGAGAATAACAAATAGAGTTATATCAAGTATTTTTCAAAATACCTAGAGCAGAGTGAGATCCTGGATACTTATTTTACTGTTCTTATTGTGGTTACACTAAGGCTAGTGATCATCTCACTGTTTCTATGCTATGGAAGTATTAGTTCAGGGATGCTTCAGAGTCAGCATATTTACAATCAGGCACCACATATGGGGAATTCTGAACACTTAGAAATTTAAATAACATTTGCATGATTTGTTCAAAATTAGGTAATTAGAAAGGTCCAGAGATTCAAAATCTCAGCATAGAAATTCTTATGATAAGTCATTTAAACTCATTTTATTTGTCAGAATAGGAAAATTTTCAATTAAAATAGGTTCTACCATCTCTTTTTACTATCAGACAAATATCTAGGCATATGATAGACATCACACTAAAAAGCCCCCAGGAAAAGAAAAAGGAGACTAAGAGCAGAGTTCAGCTTCTCAATATTATATCTTTCTCATGTCTAAGGGAGCACAGAAGCACTTTCTAGAAGTGTCTTGAACAGTGCTATGGATCACTTATTCCTACAGACTGGACAAATGCTTTACACTGTGCATTGCCCACCACTGAAAAACAGATATGACACACAAGGTCACTGCAAGTGCCTAGTAAATGATTCCTCTGAATTAAACGCTTTTTTTCCCATTTCAAGAAGAGTAAAAAAAAAATTATTCAAAATAAGGAATTCTAAAAAGGTATCTAAGGTGGGATCTATGAAACACCAATCACATAAAGTAGTGATCCTGAAGTAAATTGTCTCCTTGTCATCTAAATATTAAAGTTGTCACAGTTTTCAGTTCTCCACGATTATGTATGACATTTTCCATCAACCCTGGACTGCTCTCACCAAGTTTGAAACATGTTCAGGCACAAGAAACTGCTGCAGTGAATATTTCCCATCCATGTTCTGTTTCTATACTTCAAATGTGATATAGAAGAAAGACAAGGAAAAAAGAAGAATTTATTATCTCTGGTACTCAGCCTCGAGTAGAAGAGAGTTATTTCTTCTGAGGAGGAGGAGTCTAAAGTAAAAAACACTATTCTGGATGCAGTTTAACAAATGCCAAGTGGTATGAGTATCAATATAATGAACAATTTTATAAATTAAACTCCTGAACATATGGTATTTCAAGTTACAGCCACAAGGTAGCAGAATAACTTTAATTTGATACACTTTTATGATGCAATGGATGTCCAAACAGATAAGAAAAGCATATGTTATAAAAAAAGAACCTACCACACATAGCTCTGTCCTCCCACTTAAAAAACAATCCCCAGACATTCCTTAATGACATATATGGTAACATTCAGCTGTGCCTTGAAGTTCAGTGAAAGGAAGTAATGTGTAACACAATCTCATTAAAGATAAAGACTTAAAATTTATTTTACAACCCATGAAATACAGTTCTTTTTCTCTCTTTAAAATCTTATAAGGTAAACAAATGTTTGGGATCTGAATATCATGATCAATCAATTTTGTTATAGATTTCTAAGGAATGATAGCTCCCTTATTGTCTGTACTTGTGCAATATATTGCATAGTGGAAAAATTCTTTAATTCCGATTGATTTTTTTCCCCTCAGTTTTATAGTTTACCACATGTTTTTATTGCACTTCAAGAGTAGGCTTCCTCAAGAGTCTAAGCTCTAATGTAATTCAGATCTTAAAGGCAGATTTTAGCCCCCAAACAGAACATTTTAAAATCCTTCACTTTCATTGGCAGAAGAGAGTTCTGCAACATATTAGAATCATAACATTTGATACAGGATTCTGAACTTTTAATTTTTAAACTTGTTAAACATTTTTTTTTCTATATTTTACTAATTTCTTGGAATCTTTCCCAGTTCCCATGACCTGGAGCGCGCAGGCCATTAGTTTTATTGCATTATCAAACTCCACAGGGTCTCACGAACCGCTCACCTACAGGAAGGAAAAATTGCTGAGATTTTTACTGATAACTTCTCATGTGCACTTTTTGGGCAGAGCCAGATGGTCCCATTCACTCTGATCCTTGTGGTGATGATGTTTTATATATATTATATATAGCATACAAATCCTTCTTTAGTATTTGGACATGATGGCAAGTAGAGACATGGGAAGCAGAAGGGCAACAGAATGTAATTACAAAATGGATGTGATATTAGCTCCAGGGAAAGTAGTAGGGAATATATTTTTTATTTATTAATTGCCTAACACTAATTATTCATGCAAGGGATCATTTTCAAAGGTATTTAATCCACCTTTGTTTTCAATATAACCAAGCTCATTTCTGATCTGATTGCAAAAGAAAACAAAACAAAGAAAGAAGAAAATTATGTTTCTAACTTGTAAAGAATTGCCTAGTTTTGAATGTGAATGCAAATGTTTTTGTGGCCATAAACCTTACACAGGATAAAGGAGGCTTCTTTTCTTAAAAATGAAGGCAAAAATTTCTTTCCATTTTATATACTCAAATTGCTGTTTCTTCATGCAATTTCCCACGGATGTATGAATTGGTTTTGATCCATTGCTTACTTGGAAGATGAGCTTAAGCACTTTTGTCCCTGGTAGAGAGGAGGAGACTCATGGCTGAGAAAACCTTAAGGCAAATTCATGAGTGTTGATACATGGTAAATGTCATTGATATGCCAAAAGCCATGAAAGTACTTCTGTTTTGTAACTCTAATTACAGTAAATTGAAATTAATACTTAAAATTAAAAGCAAATGTAGGTAATTACCAAATATTTTCAACCCATTCTGTGTTGCTGAGTCACTACTGCACCATGCTGTACAAAAGCTCCAGAAAAAGCTGAAGAGTTTTCTTTAGTCATTTACTTCACTTACATTATCACTTCTTTACAGAAAATCAGATATTTAAGTTTTATCAAAGCTGGCCAGAAAAACAGAGGAGAAAGCTAGAAAGCCTTCTTTTATTGCCTGGTTGGCAGAGAAGAGAGATAAAGTGGTGAAGGGTTACACTAAGCAGTCTAGGAAATGGGGAAATAACTGCTGATTAAATACAGATGCTGAACTAAAAGTCACTGCTAATCACACCCACTGGGTCCTGCTTTAGAAAAGGAAAGAGTAAAGACATGACCTCCATTCACTCATCATTTACTTTACTGCCACATAATTCCACATGAATAAATACTATAATGAAATAACTTTAGTATTCTACAAATGTTTCTGCACATAAGCAGAGTAGTACAAGGACAAAACAGAATGACTATTTTTAAGAAGAGAATAAATTACTAATAGAGGAATTAAGGTCATGAAACAGCAGAACTCTAGTAGACATTAGAGATGAATAATTAAAACGAGAATAAAAGGAATCCATTTAAACATGAAGAATGCAAAATAAGCATTAAAATGCAATTTATGTTAAAGAGATCAACATAATACTAGAGTACAGAGTTAAATATAAAGTTTTGAGGTAATATATCCTGATTGTGTCTATATTTACTTTGTGACCAGTAAAAGGATGATCCAAGACCAATCAAGACCAAATGAAAACTCCCATTGGTTTCAAGAGGTTTGGACCAGACTTCAGAAAACTATTGAATTCTACATATTCTTTTCTTGTTAATTTCAAATACTAAAACTGCAATGTTTCAGCAAAACAAACCAATGCAAAAGACACATGAACTTTTCTAGAATTTGTTGTTGCACATACCAAATGAACAAGTACACACTGGTCCTTTGAAATGCTCATAAATCAATGAGTTCTCACCCCCTAGTGCATGGCGCTGTTTATCATACCAAGTCAGAAAAGTTGCTAAAGGAGTTATGGGATGCTATCAGAAAGGCATCCAAAACAATATATCACTGACCACATGTTTTGTGTCTGGGAAACTTTCAGTGTGCTACTCTGGAACTGGCAGGGAATATTTGGAATATATTTGGAGGATAGATAGATAGATAGATAGATAGATAGATAGATAGATAGATAGATAGAGTTACTGCCAAATATATTTGGAATGCAGTCCCACATAACCTGTATGGGTAGAGCTTTCTGTCTACACCGATTTTTGCCCTAAAGGAACTTGGGGCTTGTCCATGCATATTATGTTTTAGGCTGGAGAAATGTTTTCCTTTAAAAGAAAGCCTTCATAATGTCACCAAAATTCTTCAATACTTCTATTTTAAATGCCCCAGTGAAGACACCTGGTATTCAGAGAACTCTGATTACTCACAAAAATCTTACTTAAGCACGTTCAGTTCAGGCTTTCCTGATAATTGAATTATGGTTCATGTGGACACACACTGTGATACAAACAGAACAATATTCTTTCATGGAATATTACATCAGAAGAAAATGAGGGACTATGCATATTTGTGGTGCTTATGTCTTTTTCAGGTGGAAATATTTCAAATGGAATATTTTATATATATAATGTATGGTGCACAAAAATTATTTACTGCATGCACTAAATATTAAATTTTGATTCCTGAAACACAGAAACATTAGAAAGCCACCCTGGACAACAGTACAAGTCTGTCAAGCCCAGAACCTGGTCTCCAGTAGGGGTGACAGGTAAATACCTAAGTAAGAACAGGGCAAGGATTGTCTCTCCCTTAAACCTGCAAACGTTTTCAGCCCCTTGTAAGCTAGAAATGGTTTCTATACACTTTGTAATCATCAATTAATTTTAATTCCATCAATTTTTCCATGTCCTTCTTGAATCTACACAGATTTTTAGTACTTACAACATCCTTTGACAGGAAGTTGCACTAATCAGCTACCTTCTGCAGCTACCTTTTACTTGTTTTGATAATCAGTCTAGCTGGTTTCACTTACTTGCTTTTCCCCTTTCTATTGCCCTCCCTGTATCCTTACCTGTCCTTATCCCCCTTATCTACAACATCATCTACCATCTACAGCATTATCAAAACTGAATTAATAATACATAACATAGCTGCACCACAGTATCTTAGTATAGAACAGCTCTTAAAGACTGACTGCTCTCATCTTTCAGAGATAGAAAACAAGACAGCTAAACTTTATGCCACTGTACATATCTGAATATTCTAACTACCTCTAAAATTGGCTGCTTCTTAATCTATTAATACATACCAATTTCTAAAAGCTTTTAAAAAGAAATGGAATATCCCCTTTTTCAGAAAACTTTCTGATTCCTCACTTATTTCAACAGAAATGTAAATGAAAATGCTTTATGAGAATTCATTCTACAAAAGCATAGCAAACCAGTGAATGATTATCTTACTCCTCCACCTCAGTTATTCCTAGGGAGAGCACTGTATGAAACAGAAGTTTGAGAGAAATTAATTAATGTGGTGAAGAGGGAAAATCTCCAAAACCAAAATTACAGAGCCTGATAGGCACTGCAGAAGTTGATCCCGCAAACAGCAGGACACTAAGCCAACATGTATCAGTCAAGGATCTCTGACAACTTGGTTTGTTTTCCCATAGCTTTGTGTTTCCATTTGCATTCAAGATTTTTACATTATGATTGCACAAGAAAAGTTCTGAGGCCATTTCATATTCAAAATGTGTTTAGCATATGATTTTCCTAATGTCTGGAAATATTCTCCATTGGTTTTCAGGCCAACAAACTGGGAAGGTATTTTCTATTTCAGAAAACAGCATTGACAGTGTAAGTGGGAAAACAATAGCATTATACATAAGGACTGAGGGGGAGGAGGGCACAAGAGGAAACAATTTGTCACACTCTAAGAGTGAAATGCTCTTCCCTCTTTGATGGTATTAAAATTGCCTGCCTATACAAGCAGAAATCTACTTTGACTATTATCTGCTAAAGTGCTACTTTTAATAACAGCAAGACTGGATTTCAGGTTAATTTTACTTTGGATTTATCTTATCTTACTTTGTTTGTACAGGTTTTTTCCATTTTACTATATTTTGCTCAGGCTGTTTAATCCACAGTGTCTTGTTCTAGCACATCTACCTTAAAAATCTCTTGTTTTGATAGCACCTTTAGCAACTGAAACTGTTTGATCTGGCGGCAATGGAAAAACTAATTTAAAAAGCAGCAAATATGAATTAGTCTGCTAGAGAGATTAGGGGCTACCTCTCACACATAGCCTGTTCCAGCTCCTGTCTGGAGCCAATGGGAAGCTTTCAAATTGCTTCAGCTGCAGAGAGATAAATGTTTCTCTCAAGTGAATCATCAGCTTTTGAATTTGTGCCTAAATATGGACTTCATGATGAGAAGAATGTCTCTGATGCTGAATTCTGAACAAATTCTCCCTACAAATAGAAGTATAAAATTCTAAACTGTCTACGGAAAACCTAACTTGTAGAACAGAATTACTGGCATATAACCTTTTGTATTTTTATTACTTATTTTGCTATTTTTTCACTAGCTTATAGTTACCTTCACAATGAGATCTTTGTTTTAATCTATCCCAAACTCACTAAACCTTACAAAACAAACACATAGGTTCTCTCCAAATATTCCATTTCACTTTTGAGTATCTTTTGCATTACAAAATATTACTGTATTCTGAGTTACTCGGATGTATATACAATACCATCTGTTGTCTTGTGAAAGCATTTCAGTTTTTTTACTACATTTTTTATAGCAATTTTTAAATCTGTTCCTGTGAAAATAATAAATGTGAAGCCACCGTAACAGTAGTATACACTTGCACAATGGACCTACTTCTTTTATAAATGGAAGTAAACCTTCATTTAGTTAGCAGAAATGATAATGCCTGTTCAGAAATCCTCAATTCCACTGTGAATTCTGACTGTTCTCTTTGACACCATTGATCCTTAAAGCAACCAGCATGATCTTCTTTACTTCATTATTTTTCTTTTTT
>JAWWEW010000088.1:56064852-56076729 GCA_035583185.1 Anabacerthia variegaticeps | reverse complement strand
TCTATAGGATGGAGGGAAACTTCCAGAGACTTCTGACAGAAGCCAATCTTCCTCTTATAAAAAAAAAACCAAATCAGAAAAACCCATGACACATTTTAGTGTTATGTAATATAAGACATATTTGAAACAAACTCTGAAACTAAGCTGAAAGTTTTTTCCTCAAGGACAAAAAAATAACTGTCATTTTATTCTCTCAGGATACCATATTTTTTATAATTAATTTCTTAGGATGTTACTGGAAAGGCTAAGAATGAGAGAAGTTTAAGCAAAACAAGATACCAGAAAGCATATGGCCATTCAATTAATTGTAACCAATATTGTAGATTTCTGCACTGGACTGGTATCTGATATCTTGTTTTAGGAAGGAGTGATTAATAATGTACTAATATTGAAGCTTTCTACTCTAGGTTATGATTGCCAGGAAGCTATCAGAATTTTACCAGGAAAGAAATGACTGTGCATTCATGAACAGTATACAACTGAAAAGGCCATGTAAGAATTTTATAGACTACTGTTTTTGTAGTATGAGGATAGTTTCTTTGCTTTTCTCTAAAAGGACCTTAATAAATGTACCTATTCTTCTCTCAAAGTGCTTCATGAGCATTGCTATTAATTTCTCTTCATGTAATACTGTATATATATCAAAGAGGATTTTTATTAGAAGTTTAATGAAATATCATTCCCTACAGTAAAATTTTTTTCTAATTTTATTTATTTTAAAACACTGAAACATATGAAGCATAGATACTGAAACATATTTTTCCAGTTTTTCTGGATAGGTTTAATCATACGTTGACCAAAGGAAGTTGTCTACAGACATGTCTTTGTTCATAGATTTCTTCCTAAAGAAACTCTCATTGTACCAATCACCATTTTTTTCCAAAAGACTTTGTATGAAATACAGTATACCTAGAGAACCCTTGGTGGGCATATTTATTATTGTACTGTTTTCAAACAGTATTCTACAGTATTGTAAGTATTGTGCATGCCTAGTAATGATGCCTGATATCCTCACAATGAGGACAGAATTACAAGTTTGTCTAGAAAGGAGGAAAAAGATAATGATAAATATACGCATCTCCGTGGGAGATTAAGGGAGAGGCAAAAGATACTGGGCAAAAGTAAGGCACTGAAAACCCAGATCTGGCTGAAAAATGAGAATTGCCTTTTGGGTAGAGAACAGATTTTAATGTTTCCTTTGCATTTCTGGAAGAAACCCAAACACTGTAAATTTATAAACATAAAATCAAGTGACAGTGATCATCTAGTCCCTCAAGCTTTCCAATGTGGAAGTGGCTAAAAAGGTACTTAATTGTGGTCTAGGAAGACCAAGTACAAGTTCTTGCTCTGCATGTGCCAGCATCGGGGCTTTAACATGCATTTTCCAAAACATTTTCCTGGAATGACAACCTAATCCTGCAGACTGATTTAGCACTTCCTTAGTCTGTTTAGCCTTTCACCATCTGCAGGGCAACAGGTCCAGTTTTCATTTTGTAGAGGTAAAAGCTGAATATCCCTTCTTATATTCTTTAATGTTTGACATGCTTTGTCCTTGACCCTTTCCATCTGCTCTCACTACCTTAGGCTGGATTATAATTTCAAGGGTGTAGAATTGACAAAATCAGAATACCATATGTATTAAAATAAGTAAAAAACTGCAATTGATGTCCCACTGTTTCTTCTTCCTACTCTTCAGTTGAAAGCTCTGTTCATTTTCTATAGCAGGATTTCCATAAAACCTATTGTGCAATAGGTTTTTGTTGCTGTTGTTTTGTTGGGTTTTTTTGTGGTTGCTTTTGTTTGGCTGGGTTTTTTTGTGTGTGTGTGTTTTTTTTTTTCTTCTGAATTAGCCATAGTGTTATACAAAGAGTTACAAACAAAATAAGTTTCTCATACCTCCAATATTTGCAAAAATTCTCCCCAGGATTTCTTAATACAGCAGTGTGAAATCTTTCTGGGTAAGGAAGTTCCTCTTTCTGATGAATTCTGCTCAATTTGAGCTTCATTCAAGTTAAGAAGTAGCTTAAAATACCGTTTTATTTCTGCTGACCTCAGAAAGGCTTGGCAGCTTACCAAAACAACTAAACATGCAAACCTTCTAAAAACCAAAGTTTGCCCCATCAACAAGGCAACAGCAGCCGATCTTGTGGGCACATCTGTAAGCTGATGGGTGAGTTGTCACAACACATATACCACTGGCAACTCACAATGCGACCAAGGTTTAGTGGGCAGCTTTGATCAGGGATATTATGATTTGACACTTCCTGAGCAGTGTTCACAACTAGCCCCCAGCTCCAGAGGGGTGGCCACAGAAGAGACAACAGCTTTCTCCAGCAGAAGGATGCCACCACTGCATGGCACAGGGTCACACATATGTCAAACAGGCAAGCTCTCATACCTCCTTGTATGTATGGTGTGAGATGTGAGTACAGAGACATTGGTGGCAGCTGCTCTCCCTTGTCAGCTTCTCTGGAGACCCAGATGCAAGGACATTGCAGTACTCCTAGTTCAGAATAAAGAAATTGTTAATCAGTTTTACAGGCTCTGTACCCAACTCCTCTACCATTGTTACCCTGTATATCCTAGGAAAGAGAAGTGCATTCTTTCATGCCACTCTGCAAGGTTTGTTGAGTCTTAATGATCTGTTTCCAATTAAAGCTGCAAGAGTTTTATGTCCAATAGTGGAAATTTTTACCAAATAATCTCCCTATATTTTGTGCCTGTGTGGGTAGTGGGAGGAGAGAAGGAAGGTTCAGGCTTTTAGAAAAAGCCTGACAACAGACGTTTAAAATTATGACTATGATAATAGTTTGATATGATATTAGAAAGACAGAAAAAAAAGAGGAACATAGCAAGCAAGCAAATCTTACATCCCTTCAGATGCTGGGTGCCCTACTTTCTAGCAGCATCAGATGGAGCCTGAGTGGATTTTCCCACAGCAAACAATGTAGAGCAGATCCTGCCTATGGAGAGAAGCTCTACCTTCTTGTTCTCCAGTTATTACATAATTTGTTTACAAGAAAACAACTCTGTTCCCAATGCCATGCAGATGGTGTACTCCCATCATCAAGTGGGAGCTGCCTCAGGTTCCCCTGTTGCAATTTTGCTGTCTGAAGTTATCCCGTGGCTACAGGGTTTGTGCATCACAGCTTGGGCTGGCACTCAGGCTGTGTGGGATCTCTACCTACTAAACACGCAGTGGCCCCTCAGTCAGCATGAATGCATTCTACCCCATGATCTCCACACAGCAGACATTTCTGAAAGATATACTCTTAAGTTACAGGTGGTATGAGTGACATATGGGTTTCTCAAGCTCCAATAGAGCAGGCATGACCTGTGAGGTTCCCTGGCACCTAAAATCCGTCTTCTGCAAGGCTTCCAATACACTGTCTTGATGAATGTGCACTGTAACCACATTTAGTTGTATATAAATCTAAAAGCATTTCAACTATTTTATTATGTAAAGAGTCTACAACCCTAAATATAGCATAAAAGTATTAATTCACAAGATAAAAATATAAGAAAATAAAAAAAAGTCAGCCATATGTCTGGACAGGTGGCTTTTGTTCTTGCTCCCTGTATACATATACAATGATTCAGCTTTTAATTATTTAATCTTAATTAGTTTTTCTTTGAAACTTGTTTTGCTGTCATGCAGGATAGCACAGTGAAGGTTCACTGAAGAATGGCACCAGCTAAAATAATTTGTAATAAAGTATAGCAAAAAACAGTGGAAAGACAGAAAAACAGTAGACACTAATGGGAGGAAGACCACTTAATCTATGACACTGAAATGATAATGAATTTTTGTAACGCACTTAGGGCAAGTTTCTCTTGAGTTTTTGTTAAGCTAGTACTTCAAAGGACTGTGGTCAAAATCCTTTTGTTTCATATTTAATATTCTTACAAGATTTTTTTTTTTTTTCCATTTTGGTTAGCTTTCCTCTTATTGTCTTAACAATTAACTTTAACTCCCACAATTTCTCATTAATTTTAGTCTACTCTCTACTTGCCATAAAATTTTAAGAATGTGTAATATTTCTTTGCCTGGAGGAACAGCAAGAAACGTACTTAGTTCTTTGAAATAGGAAAGAAAACATACTCCTTCCTTTGTAAATCCAGTGTTAAATTTATTTATTGACAGTATCAATGATGACATTACAGAAGTTAACATATTTTGTGACTGTTACTTCTATTATGATAACAAAGCTAAGAAATTGCCCACAGACATAGGAAACATAGAATCTCTGAACCAAAAGGATTAAAAAAGCTGTATACCAAAGAATATGTTTTAATATCAGTAATATCTGTCACCCGATCATCAAAAAAGTGCTTTGGAAGCATATGAAATTTTACATCTGAGGTATCTGTTGATGAAAAATATGAAGCAATATACTGGTAGACTGATGCCAAAAATACCCCCTAAAACTACAAGAAACACTTCTGCATATTATAGTATTTTCTCCACGTCACAAGAAATAAAAACAAACAAAAAACCAAAACATCCCCAAAAAACCCCCCACAACTTCCCCCAGCAAACCAAACAAAAAATACCCCAGCACACAACCTGTAGAAATGCTTGTTTCATTACAATTTCATCCCCTACTGAATTGGAAAAAGTTGAAAAAAAGTTTATATGAAATTTTTTTCTGTTTCAGTTCTTAATTGCTTCTTCAGTTTATTTTTCCTTTTGAAGCTGTTGCAATTCCAGCTAAGAAGCAACAAATGATTTAAAGCTAAGGAGGCCAAAACATGAATATTTAAAGCAATTACATCTATTCAGGTAGTGACGAGTCACAATTTCTTGGAATCAGATGTGATGTTATATGATTGTTTTTGAATTAGATCATTGATATTTGATTTTTTTTTTTTTAAAGGTTACAGAATGCTTAGGCTGACATACTAAATCTCAGGAACAAATGAGCAATTTAACATTTTGTGTGTTAGTATTGTATGAATTACTGTTTTCAACATGTTTAAGGATGCATTTAAGGAATTTTAGTAAAATGTTGTGTAAAATCTTAACTAAGTAGGATTGTTTGGTGGATTTTTAATGTTAAAGGCCTTTTCTGAGTCACTACTTGAAAAGCTTGAGAGATTGCCTCTGGAAACAGTACAATCACTCTACAGTAAGTTTCAACTCTGGGAATGTCCGTTTAACTTGCCTGAATACAGCAGAAGTGTGAAACTGATAATTACAAAAGAGAAAATAATTAATTAAAGTGTGTATCTTGACTAGAAAGAGGAAGGTTTTCCTGAAAGAAGGACCGAGTAAAATATTTATGCAAAGAATATGAACACCCAAAATGAGTTATTGAGTTTTGTCATGAACCTTAAATTTTCCCAAAGTGGTTTTAATGTCACTTCTAAAAATGCTGGTAAATTGAAAATAAAATCTCTTGGACTACTATTTTGAAAAATTACTGTTAAGAATAGATATATCATAACTCCTTAAAGAAAGATTTTTTTTTCACATGCATTCAACTGAGAAAGAGGTTGTTGGGCCAATAAACTATTATGGAATATTTATTATCTTATTAAACTGATAAATAAATATTTTATCAAGGTAGTACATGATATTGATGTTGCTTAGTGTTTATTACTACTACCCTGAAAATGTAGTATGAAAAGGAAGACGTTAATAAGTGACTAGAAGTTATATTGTAACTAAAAACTGTGATATGCAGTCATCAGTGTTCTGAAAAAGACAGATATGCATTCTATATAATTACACATATTCTATTCTATTCAGTATAGTATAATGGTTATTTTTATATTAAGGAAATACATTTTTCATTTTGCATATTGTTTGTTCAGTTTCATTAAATATACTAGTTTATTCAAGTAATAAACTTAAACAAATAATTAAAACTGTTCATTTATGTAAATAAAATAGTTTTGTAGTTCTGCCCTTTCCACTATAAAATCACTGTTAAATTTTGGGAATTATTCTTCTTAGTTTCTTTCAAGAATAATAATATTGCCAGCTGTGGCTGAACAGAGAACATTCTTGAAGTTATATATTTATTGCTTATATCATTATGCTGAAGCTTATAAATTCAAGAATAAAGCAACCTCTTGATCCTAGATAAGCGTAAAGAGATTTCATCTTATAAGTAATTTGCATACCTCCAAGATATAAATTTATAAAAAGAAATATTTCAGACACATTAAATTATTGAATTAACATTTTATAGTTTAACAGCTAGGGTTCTACCTATTTGTGGTTGATGTTAACACCAGACTGTTTATAACTTTGTGTCCAGGATCTGATGTGATGTGATCTGATGTCATGTAGTGTGAACTAGACTGTTAGATTAGGTTTCAAATAGTGTATGATTTATTTTAAACCTTTTTTATTTGAGTCTAGCAGTTATTTCTGTTAATCTGTTAATTAAAATTCTATCTGTGAAGAATACAACAGATGAATGAGTTTCTCACATTTTATTTCATGAGTATAATTTCCTGAGTAGAGAAAGAGCAATTACCAAAATAACGTCAGTTTTTTTTGTGTGTTGGTTTTGTTTTGTTTTGTTTGCTTTTGTCTTGGGTGTGGGGAGTGGGGATGATTGTTGGGGTTTTTTGTTTGTTTGGTTTTTTTTTGTTTTGTTTTGTGGGGTTTTTATTTTTATTTTGTGGTGATTTTTGTTTGTTTGGTTGGTTTTGGTTGGTTTGTTTTTTTCCCCAAATAGAACACTTCGTGTATTTGCTGTCAAAATTTTATGGAAAGTTCAAGTTTTATCCTAATTCCTGACCAACCACTTAAACCAGTATGCTGAAAGGCTAAACTGTCTGTAAGAAACAGTAAACTATTATTTTTCATGTGTGAAGGAAAAGAAAATAATTAAAGTTTCTTTTATTCAGATTGCTTTTGTAAATAATGAAGTGGAAAATCTGGTTAGATTTCCTGCTTTGCCATCTATGACTTTATGTCTTTTTCTCTTTCTCCTAAACATTTTAAGAAAACAAAAAAATCACAAACTAAACACAAAAAACAAAATCGCCCAAGAACCCCTGAGGCTGAATCTCAGTTACAAAATCTGGAAGCATACAAAGAAGTCTCTTGCTGTAGTTTCAATTATTTTGATGCCAGTTGATATCTGTGTCCATCATAATTTTTCTTTACATATCTATAGTACAATAATTTTGTTTATAAATAACAACTCTGCTACACAACAAACACTCTACAGTGCTGAGCTCCATATTGTAATAGAATTTTACTTTCCAATGAGAAGCAGTTTTCTAGAAACTTTGTATTAAAAAATGTTGCCATGAAATTTAAAAAAGGTGTCATTTAATATTCTAACATCATAAAAATAGTATGAAAAATAAATGTCTATTAAACTATGTAATTACTTAAAATATATGTAGCTAGATAGTAGCTTGATTAGTAAAAAATAAGTGTGGACTTTAAAGGAGAAGAAATTTCTTTAGGTAAAAACCAGAAAAAGGCAAATAAATATGAATATTTAAATCAGTTATTGAAATAAATTCTTCCACTTGTTAATTTGAGTGATAACAAACTTTTGAGATTTCGCTATTTCTCTAACTCTCTCCATCAAAATTTTGGGAACTAGTCTTCTCTGTCTGTGTTTGAGGAACAGCTATCCCAAGTTACCAAGACCTTCTGCCTAATATTCTGAGTGTGTTTTGGATCCAGACCTAAGGCTATTTCAGAGCTTTCTGCTCAGACTGTCCTCACAGAATGAATTCTATGAAGACTGAAAAATTATCCATCCCTTCTTGCAGAATGCATCAGTTTCTGGGTGTGATGTTTAAACCATAAATTAAATGATGCAGAGTGGCCCATGCTGTTCAGGACTCCTGGTGGTATGTGCTGACGTTGCACAGCCCTTGGTTCTGAATTCCCTCTGGTCCCTATACGATACTTTTGTCACAGAAAGATAATTATATTTTGTATGTTCAATTGGAAGTCTTTGAAATAAGAAATAATAACACAGGGTGTAGTGCAGTCCACTGTACTGCTGCTTTTACACTGCTTGGCTTGGAATGAAAGCCTTTAGTGAAGTTTGGGGATTCAAAATTCTAGCGTAGCAATGGAGGATTGTGTGGGTAAAGGGAAACCAAACTTGATGCATATCGTTCCTTGGGAGTCATCTTTAGGGTGTACTGCATCAGGACCCTATCCTGGTTTTATCTTGGAGAGAACTAGCTGGAGAGGTCTGTAAAAGAACGAAGGAGACATTGTGGCTCCAGAGCCTAGCAGCTTGTAGGCTTCGTTTGATTTTGCAGTGTGAACACAATGCATTCTTGGGCTAACATTGTCACAGCTAACAATGCAGCTGGTAGTTAAAGAAGTTAAATTTTTCTTATATGTTTTGATCAACAGTGACAGAGTAGGAGGGTATATAGTCTGTGGAGCTCGACAAACTCACAGTTTGCATCTGAGGTTATTTGGTGATCACAACCAGAAGACTGTCCAGTTCTCAACACCATTACTTAAAAAAAGTCAAATCCACAGATATTTCTAAGAAGAATGACTTGGAAGCATGGAGAATATTTTCACGCCATCTACAGGCTTGCTATAATACAGGTCACTGACTTATCAGAGGAATAAATAGGAACAGTCTTATATTTGAATCTAGTAAGGTATTCCTACTTGAATATTTTTGTTGGTAAACCCTTTTAACAGAAATGTATCTTGTTCTTGAGAACTTTGTTTTCTTTTGCTTTGTTTTGTTTTAGCTCAGGATTGAATTTACTACCTAGCTGGAACAGCATACACTACAAAGGACCTGCACCAAAGCTCTGAGCAGACACAGTCGGACAAAATCAAAACTTGGCCATTAAGGTTATTATTGCATAATTATTAAAATAATTATCAGATATTAACTGCATGGATATTGCCATGAGACTACACAGCACTAAAATAGTTAATATTTATATGCTTTCTAATCTGGTACACAAAACTGTGACAATCTTCCATCACTGTATAAAGTTAGGAAGTCATATAAAGATATTTAAAATTAATCACTTAAATATGAAATGAGCTGTCCAACATTTTAAGTCTTTAGACTAGTTTTCTTAAAAAAAAGGAAACCACAAAACAAGCCTCCAAAGCCAAAACATAAAGCAAGCAAACAATCAAAAAGTTTAAACTACAACTTGTGAATTTAAAAAGGTTCCTGAGTTAGACATTGCTGACATGTTCTTTTTTCCTTAAACTGCTGCCTATAGTGATCTCTCCCAGTTTTAAAATCTAAGAGCTGTACTACTTTATATATTCAGCAGACAATTCCACAGGACAATAATAATGACAACAAAAGATTCTTTGTATTTCCAACTTGTCCATTCTTTTTTTTTTTTTTTTTTTGTAACAATATTATTCTTTTTATTTTTGTACTCAATATAAGCTTTATTTTCTCTGAAAGGTTGGACAAGAGATCTTGTGAGGTCCATTCCAACCTGAATTGTTTTATTCCTCCTTTATTTTAAATAGCATTGCAATGATTTTGTAGTTCACCTTTATCTGAAAGGCAATTATTAATTCAGATATATGGGCTTGCAGAAGTGCTGGCAATCTGACCTTCATCTCACCATAAATGTTGACCAGTGAGGCATTGCTTGTCTCTCTACATTAAAAACAAACTGACCAAACAAACCACACACACGTACACGCAACCTAGATAAAACAAAAAAAACCCAACAGTACACCAGAACTGACTGATCTTCCTAAGAATTTATTTTTATTCAAAAGAAAACCGTCCAATTAATATTTTCCATTTTTACAAATATTCCACAAGTGCAGCATACCCTTACAGCACATTCTTACATGCTTTGTTCACTTTTTCCCTATAATGGGTAAGGGCTTCTGCTTTTAGAAGTCTGGGTGTTTATACTTTCTTTATGAACACTGGCTGTTTCAGATCTTGCTTTTCATTCTTTTAAAGTCAATTTGTCATTATTTAAAAGCTTTCTTTGCAATATGCTTGTGAGCTGTTTATCAGACACTCCAGGCATAGTTTTGAACAAGATTATGATTTTCAGCTATTTCTGCATCTCTGTGTGCCTATAAATTGCCTAGAGATCTGAAAGTTACACAGCTTTTAGTGAATGTGTACAGATAGACTATGAACTTCAAACTAAGTACAAAATGCTTAATTTATGTCCTCCAGACCTTACCATGACATTTCTATGGGAATGTTGCTCATTTGCAAAATAGTTATCATATGAATGCAACTGAAACTCAAAAAGAGAATCTATTTTCTGGAACATTTGAGAGTTTATAAGTAAAAGTATGGAGATTTAGTGCTGGAGGAAGGAGGGAGTGTTTTTATATGAGAAACTATTAATTTTGTCCTTAAAATATGTAATATTTTCTTTATATTCATGCCTAAATTAAATTGAATTTTATGAAAAAATAGCTTTTTATGAGCTATGAAAAATTACAGAATCTTATTGAAAAAGTATCTTTCCTAGAAAAATTAATGTAAATATAGTCTTCATCACCTGACTGACCTGTATACTCACCTAAGATGCACATGAACAAGAGCACATTCTTAAGACTTGCTTAAGAACACACCTCAAATTTTATGAGATTTCTTTACATTTTAGACTTTTTAAAAATGGTATGTATTTTATGATGAATATTTGCATAATGATAGTTTTAGATATGATTGAATACCATTTGGTTTCAATACTGCTGCAAACTTCATACCTAAAACATCAGTGTTTAAAGCATCCTGTATCTTATGGCAAGTGTCTTTTCATTGGTATAAAAAGACAGTCTTTTCTATTTCAACTGTGTCAATGTAATAGTATTCCACAAACAACGTTTAAAACATCACAGTAAATTTAAAGCAGATGAAGAAGCCTGCTTCCACATAACTTCCCTGCCCACACTCAAATAAGTTTTATCAAATGCATCTTCAACCTGAAATTAGTTTGAGGTGTGTAGTATTAACTGCATGGGTAATATAAACCCACTACCTGTCATAGGATCTTCCTTCTATGTGCATGTGAGATCCCAATTCTTTGACTACTTGAAAGAAAAGAATTCCTGGACTGCATAGTTTTCAGCTCCATTAAGAAGTACATTAAAACCTGACAGTTTGAAAATATTTTCAGAAATTATTCTTTCACGTGAAAATGTTAATAATTATATATTAAGGCTTTGGTGACTGATGAAATGTTTTTAAGCTCTGATTCTTACCATAGTCAAAAATATTTGTCCACGTTTTCATATTACATACAGAATCATTAGAATATTCATGAAGGGTCATGAAATGGCCTTCCAGAAGGCATGCCATAGTCTAAAAATAGCACACTCTACTGGCTAATTGCAACTGGCCTTCAAACTCATACAAATATCACAAGAGAATTTATCATTGAACAGTACTACATGCACTGTTGGTGTATTATTAACTAGATTAATTATATTTGGCAGTCATGGTTAGCTTTACATCTCTAAAACACTTTTTAAACAATAATTAATCTTTGAAAAATGATGTAAGATAGATCTAACTGAGACTGAACATGTTTTCTCTGGGAGTGATTTTGTGTGGCAAAGATCACGTACTGCACAATACTAAAGGTAAAAACTTTATATTGAAATTTTTGTCGTCTTTTTTGGCAGAGCTTATGCATAATTTTTTTATAAAAGCCTGAATAATAGTTTGTTATATAGTATAGTAATTCTTTGTCTGTAGAAGACGTTTGTGTACTGTTGCCTATGAAACATTCCAGAATAGAATGTGTAAAAGTATTTCAACCAGCAGAAGCATTATGAAATGATGCTTCAATGAACTTCAATTTCTGCCTGTCACCTTTTAATAAATTTATGTAACGTTTTCTTAAACATGCTTTTGTGACAAGATGAATTGTGCTAGTGGCTGTAACTTAAAACTTTAAACATCC
>JAWWEW010000088.1:56047678-56064842 GCA_035583185.1 Anabacerthia variegaticeps | reverse complement strand
CCAAAATGTCATGTCACTTGGTTTAACATCAAAAATTCCATTTGAGACTATTACAGTGCACCAGCTCCCAGTTTAGAACTTCTTCGACTAACAGACATAGCTTTATTTCTTTACATCTGTGAAAAGTGCATTTTATACTATATATTTATGCTATAATTGCATGACTACTTAGTGTAAACAGTTACTGTTACAGAAGTAATTGCAAAATATGTTTGAAAATTTCCTGTGAACTTTGTTGCTTATGTACCTACAGATGTTTTCAGGCTTTCAGATGCTTTCAAATTTTTGTTTCATATAAGAAATACTTTGAAAATAGGTTCAGTTATGAGCTCTCTAAAGGGTAGGCAAAAAGGTGTATATGCTACTCAAATCATGGAACTGGCAGTTTCATATCCATTTCTGATTATTGTTTTCTAAGGAGGAGACTGAGAAGAGGACCAGGTGATCTTGGATTTAGTTATCATTCCTTTCCATACAGATGTCATTGT
Source organism: Anabacerthia variegaticeps (assembly GCA_035583185.1). Classification (NCBI taxonomy): domain Eukaryota; kingdom Metazoa; phylum Chordata; class Aves; order Passeriformes; family Furnariidae; genus Anabacerthia; species Anabacerthia variegaticeps. Next base: position 56,064,354 of record JAWWEW010000088.1, on the reverse strand, counting down.
TTCTGCACAGATGTAACTTGCAATCTACAACAGCCACCTCATTCTTGAAGTAGCAACTGGTAATTTTATGTTGGGTATGATTTCTGTGCTAATTTAATTTGGCAAGCCCCAATTTAAAAAACAAAAAAACAAAAAAAAAAAATTAAAAAAATCTGGGTTTCAGTGTTACAAGCAGAGACAATTAGACTGATTTTTCAAGTATTGAGCTTTCCAAATTCCTGTTCATTAAGTGGAGCTGCTCTATGTTCACCCTTTTAGAGGACTATTTCAGATGTTTCAGTCTTAATTTAGGCAATTCTGTTTTCTCCTAGTTTTATAAAATACTATTTTGCCCTTCAGTTTTTCTTTTGGTAAATAAAAATGTATATTTATTTTTGAAAAAAGAAAGTATTATATCATACCCTTTAAGGTGATAAAGCAACAGAAAAAAAAAAAACAAAAAACCCACAAAAAACCCCCAAAACAAACACCAACCCTAACTTTGTCAGTTAGGTTAAATTTTATTTTTACAATTTAAACATTGATTTAAATGAGTGTTTACAACTGTTTTTCCCAATAATTTTGCAAGTCAAAATCAGTTCAGAAAATTGTAAATTTTCTGAGATTTCTTATAAGTAGTAAACTTGTGTTCATCATAACAATGATCTATAAAATATGGAAGATTTCTCTTTGACCCCTGTCCAGTGCAAGATATGAAATTCATGCATTCTGTCCTTCACAGAATATTTTCTAAAGACTGAGAATCTTCTGGATGAAATGGCAGTGAAGTATAAAAATTAATAGTAGAGAATAGTGCAGCAACAATTTTCTATTTAGTCCAGTATTGGAACATGTTTAAAATTAGTATCTAAAAAAACCATTATGAGAATATATAAGACAGTCAGATGCTGGCATCAGGTTTTATTTGTAATGATATATTGCATTTTGGCAACAGGTTCATTTAGCTGGCAACCTAAAGCAGTATTTTTGAAGAGGATATTTAGTAGCTTTTCAGTTTTAGCTTAGTATTGCGGTAGGAAGCTACAAGTCACATATATCATACTTCTGTCTTGTATTTAACAATCTCAAGTTCATTTCCATGAGTTATTTACCTAATCCACACAATAAATACCTTGACTAGTGTATCACAGAATGAACTAGGTTGGAAAAGACCTCTGAGACCATCAAGTTCCAACCTTTGACCAAACACCAACATGTCCAGGGCACTAAGTGCCACATCCAATCTCTTTTTAAATATCTCCAGGGATGGTGACTCCACCACCTCCTTCAGCAGCCCATTCCAATGCCCAACCACTCTCTCTATAAAAACTTTTTCCTAATGTCTAACCTAAACCTCCCCTGGGGCAGCTTAAGACAGTCCCCTCTTGTTGTTCTGCTGGTTACCTGGGAGAAGAGACCAACTGTCACCTGGCTACAAACTCCTTTCAGGTAGTTGTACAGAGTGATGAGGTCTCCCCTGAGCCTCCTCCAGGCTAAAAAACCTCAGCTCTCTCAGCTTCTCTTCACAGGACTTGTTTTCCAGTCCTTTCACCACCCTCGTTGCCCGCCTTTGGACCTGCTCCAGCACCTCAATATCCTTTCTAAATTGAGGTGCTAGAACTGGACACCGCACTCAATGTGTGGCCTCACCAGTGCTGAGCAGGGGAAGAATCACTTCCCTGGTCCTGCTGGCCACACTATTCCTGACAAGGGCCAGGGTACCATTGGCCTTCTTGGCCACCTGGGCACACTCCTGTCTCACGTTCAGCCTTCTGTCAATCAGAATCCCAGGTCCCTTTCTGCCTGGCTGCTCTCCAGCCACTCTGTCCCCAGCTTGTAGTGCTGCAGGAGGTTGTTGTGGCCAAAGTGCAGGACCCAACACTTGGCTGGATTTGGCCCATCTCCAGCCTGTCCAGGTGCTCTCAAGAGCCCTCCTACCACCTAGCATTGGCACTCCCCCCCCCAACTTGCTGTCATCGGCAATTTATTTTTTTTTTCTGTGCTTTTCGAAATGGGTGGACAATCCACATGCAGAACATTGATGTCTGTGTCATTATTTAAATACAACTTGCAAAAAAAATGAGTAAGAAATTAGGATTTAGCTGTATAAACCTCACCTCCAAGATCCAACAAAGTGCCCTAAAGGAAAACATCAAACTATTATACTAATTAAGCATGGTATATTCACAGAATATAAAATAAATATATTCATTAGTTTAGGCAAATAATCCCATGTAGCTGTATCTGCAATGCTCCAAACTGGAGAATGACTTGCAGCAGAGCTCTGTTTTATTCTATATCTTTGTAACTATTAAACTAAAGGATCTTCTAAAGGTCTGATCTTCAAACTCGCTCCCTTTTCACTGAGATGGAGCTGAAGAAAACATGTTTTAAAAAGCTATTTACAGAAGAGAAAGGTTCGTATTTCAGTTTACAGTGGACAAGTTGTTCCTGATTTAGTGGCTTAAAACTTTTTCATTCAATTCTTTGACATTTTCCCTGTATATCCCTGCTTACTTGAGAATTTTAATTGTAAAATTCTTGTATGACATGAAGACAGACTATTGTTTTCTCAGTAGAATTACCAATATACCTAATATTCCTATGCATCAATGCTGTGTTGGGCAGGGACCTTAGCATCCTAGCACTTGAACATAAGCTTTCAATAAGGATTCCACAAGGGTAGGGGCAAGCAAGGGCTATTTGCCTCTGATAGGGGGCTTGCACTGTATGGCACCAAGCTGGTATTTTATCCCATTTCTTTAGGCTTTGCCATATAGACCACCCCGTGACTTTCATTTTCTATGACCTAGAAGCCATTGCATAAAAGACATTTCTTCTGGGAATGTCATCGCTTGAAGCAGCAGCGGTTATTGCTGTTAGCACAGGTAGTTTCCAAAGGAGTAGGAAAGAAATGTAATTGCGGATTTCCGAATCCCTCACAACTCTCTCTGAAACTGTTTGACATGTTAAGAGAAAAGGCATGTACTTCTCAGAGGCACAAAGTCTCTCATCCTGCAGCAGTGAAAAATTTCTATCTACTTAGTGCACAGGTAGTCATTATAAAGGTAAATACTCACAACAGCTTCATAAAACCATTACACTGTGTTATTGCTACCAAGTGACTCCAAGGATTGTGAAGAAGAAAAATGAAAAAAACTTGCTCACATGCAAGCTGAATCACTTTTTTTAACAAAAAGCACCATGCAATTTATATTCATATGTATTTTTTACCTGTCATTCCCCTCAGCTTGATGGCTGTCAGAATACTACATTTTTAGTAGACTTGCAATTGCTGGAGAACTTAAATACACCCTATGATTATATGCTGCAGGGCCGACAGCTGAAATGTCAAATGGTCATTGCAATGCTCCTGGCAACATTCTTCTTTCTCCCTTTGTGGCAGAAATTCAGGTGCTTGTCTTCAGCAGCAATTAGCAATTGATGTTTGAAATAGGCTTCGGATTCTCTCTTTCCATTCCTCTCCCCTTCTTTCTGCCTCTTTTCAGGCCTATTTACACAGTCAGAAGACTGAATAAATTATTATTTCAGCCAGGTCACAGAGCAGGTTTCCTATTACATTATTTGATGTTATACAATTGCTGCTCCTTTTTCTGATGAGAAAGGGTATGGCAAGATTTTCAAACTCACAATCTTATAAAGATCAAGGAAGTACAGGCCATGTGTAAATAAGAAAGAGTGACATTAATACTTAATTGACGAGCAGGGCACCTTCATAATTACCAATAATGGCATGACTAAAAATAAACTTATGCAGAATCTTAATAGCCCAGATTAAATATGTAGTCTATATGCAGATTAGAGACATAGTGAAAATGATAATTGTTTTCTACTTCTGAAAGTTATTACATAGAATAGCTACAGAAAAAAAAATGGACTAATTTTTGTTCTTTATAATTAAAAAGAGGAACAGTAGATGGTAAAATAAGCATCTGTGGTATTTGTATTTTAGTATGTGGAGATATTACATACACCCTTGTATCTGAAGAAATAAACAATCTTCATTTGATTTTCAGAATAATTCCTTGGAGATACATGAATTGCCTTCTGATGTAGCAGGAGCTTGTATGCCACTTCAGGGTGACCAGAAATATCAACTAGAGTTCTTCTGGACAGGATGTTTTGTACTGCAGTGATATATAACATGGCATACTAGGTACAGGGATGTTAGAGCTGTTCAATTACCCTTTGGACTAATGAACTCTAGAAGTCCCACTCAAAATCTTGCACACATTCTTGGAATTTTTGTATCCCATATCAACGGGCTAAAATCTCAACAATATCAATTACATATCTAGTTCTGTATGAGTCACCTAAGCAGATTAGACAAACATGTCTAATCAGAAACTCAGCAGTGTTTTACTGTTTGCTGATCTGACAGCATAGTCTTGAATATTTGAGTGCTCCTGAGAGCACCCACAAGTGGTAACTAATCATTTCAGTCTAGGAAAAACACAATAAACTTAATACCATCTTGATGTCTTCACCACTCCTATTCTCATTTTATTTTTAATGAAAAAGCTAGAGTAAGAAAACAGTGGTTTAAGAAAGTAAGTGTATAATATACAGCTGTTGGCTGTAAAGCAGAGACTACTAAGATTAACAATGAGTTTTAAGATGTGATCAGGCACAAATAGTCAAGAACATGTTGACAGAATAAACCACCAATTGTCTGTAGTTTTATGGGTCCTAGTTCAGATCAGTTAGCTTTGATTAGAGATTGGGTAGTGACATGGATTCAGTAGAGCACTTGTCTGATTTAGCATGATGATTCCCACATCCATGTTCCTGGTTTACTGAAAAGCTGAGAATAAAAATTGTGATAGTTCCTGGGGATCTGTATAAAAACAAATTGTGTATGACAGGGAAAGCCAGGACCTCTTCTAACATTTCAAAAATGGTTGCTTTAATTTTTTTCTCACAGAACAGGATGCCTGTGAAGAATAAAAGAACACTTTACATTAAAAAAACCCAAACAAACAAACAACAACAAAAAAAAAACAATACAGCAATAGCAATGCTCTGCCATTGGCACTGGATCAGCAACAGCCACTTTTTGTTAGATTTTAAAGCTTTCAATCAAAAAAAAAAATGCCTGTTGAAATTGGTGTCAGTTGGGTCATCAATAGCTGGACTCTAGTGAGTCTTTTAGATATACAATGTACCTCAACATGAAGCCTAGATGTATTCCACAGCTGATCCAAAATACTCTAATGTTCCTTATTTTAGTCCATGTTCAAAGTTGCAAGTAACTAGTCAATCAAGTAAAGTTGCAAGACCAGTATGTAATTGTGTCCTATGTGTCCCCTCCTACATTGACATTTTCATGGAATGATTAATACAATTCCTGAATATATTATTTCTGTAAACAAAACACAAATTGAAAGCAAATAAAATCTTACAAATGGTTAAGACAGCATCTGAAAATCCTGTACCAATATGGCTCCTGCACTTTTCCACAGAAAGTCTGCTGCTGCCCCTGGCTTGCTTCAGCAGCTCAGTGTATTACAACAGGTTTGGGAGGCAGGAGAGGGAAATTTCTGAGTCATATTTTCTACAAAAGCCAAGACTGTCCGCTCACTGAGAATCTCCATATACTAATGAGGATACATCAGTATAAAGATGATTAAAGGCAAAAGGAGAATCCATCATACTACTATTTTAGGTAGTATCATATGTGTATTTTCTTTTCATTCATGGGAAATGAAGCTCAAATTCATATGCAACTACTTTTCTGCATCAAGGCACATGACATGGTTTCAGCTGGGGAGTTTAACATGTGAGCTTAAAAATAAGGGCAGAATACTAAGTAAGCAAGGCTGACATACACATACTCCGATACACACTCAGCTGCAGTTTTAGGTAGAGATCTCAGTTCTGCCACTGCTATTCCAGGGTAATGCAATACCATTGAAGTGCCATTCCACTTGTTTGGTTTTTAAATTAACAACTCAGAAAGTTTCTTGCAACAGGCAAAAGAAAAGGAAGGACAAGCTATTGTAACTGCAGCTTTTCTGATGTAAAGTGTGGGAAAAAACCAGTAAAGAACACGCATACTTCTCAACTCTCTTTTCTGCTATAAATTGCAGAGGAACTGACAAGAAAAGTAATAAATGGGCCCTGATGTTTACAATATAGGTCTTCATCTTTAACTCATTAAACTCATTTGACTCATTTCTGAATGAGTGGCTGCACTGAAGAAAATGTCTAAAAATCCCATGAATTTCCAAGTATTTTAATAAGATTCAGAATAGGTATCCAGAAAATGAGAGTGCAGTCAGGACATCATATAAAACAAGTGCACAGCATGCCAGACGAATTCTGTACATGATACTCTGACTTAGCATTTTGATTCCTGTTAGCACAGTGCAAATAACTGGCCCTATCACATACAAGAAAATAAAATGGTATTTAGACTGTGTACTATTTCCCACCAACACAGACTTCTGAGCATCTCATTGCTACTGTAACATCAGTCAAGATTCTAGGAAATAGTGTTATTCAATAATATTAAAGAGGCAAAAAATTACTCCATTTCTCTTGATTAGGATCATAGCTGAGTCTCTCTTTGAAACAAATTTACATGGACTAAGAATGAAAAAAAACAAAATATATTCATGAATTCTAGGCAAAACATTAATTCATGTAACTTGAACAGCCTGGTGATTCTTTTCCTTGAATGGGAATGACCAACAGGATCATGTTAATTTGTTAATCTCTTCCACTCCTCCTCATGCTGAACTTCACTCCTAACATTACAAGTGACTAATACAATCTTAAATTTCCATAGTGCATATTGCCTCCCTTATAGCATTACTTCTCTCTGTCCTTCTTTTCCTTTCCTTTTTTAAATGAAAGCACATAGTCTTTGGATCCATCATGGTGAAAAATTTACCCTTTGCATTTATCTGTTGATCTCTTAAAGCCCAGAAAATACTGAACAATTGTGTCCATACGCATTTAAATAATGTTACACATAAGACATTTCAAAAGGTAATAGAGTACACTAAATATCTTTGTGTTGTTATTATGGCTGGTGTGCAAAGCTGATTATGTGTGAAAAAGCCAATAATGCTTATTTTGTAATGGTTAGCAGACCACGAACAGAGGTTAGCAGAAATCCTGTGCTTCCCATGTCAAAAGAAAATCCTCAATAAATTATTTAAAATAACACCAGTAGCTCAGACATGAGATTTTGCATTTTGACATTCACGTCACAGTGCTTTTCGTGTATACATCACTATTTCATGTTCATCATAGTAAGTAATGACAATGTAGGAAGATCATGGTATGAGGTTTGGTAACTTACATAAACCAATATGTCAGTGTTATCTAAAGAGTAGTTTTGCTTCTAAGTGTTTTGTTATTGAGGTTTTTGTCCTCTGAGTTTCATTTCTTGACATCTGATTATGAGATGTAAATTTTTTGGTTTTATGTTACAAGAGATGGACCAGTTTACCATACAAATGTTCACAAGCAAGGCAAATGAGAAGTCAAATCTATAGCCTAAATTCTCAGTGACTCCAAATATTTCTTCTGTATCTCAACTATCCATTACATGTGGTGGAATATATAAAGGACTGATTTCACTCAGCACAGAAAGATCACAATCCCTCCACATTTACCAGCTTCACACAAGAACATTGTACTACAGTGCCTCTCTTGTGTTTTGGTTTTTTTCATCCATGTATCTTTTTTAAGTGAAAAGGTGTTCTTTATACACTTTCAGTATATTATCTCCTCTATGACTGATATCTAAACAAGAGCTGTTTCTTTTTCTGTAGTCCATTTGCTCTACTTTTTAGGTTAGGGAGATATTTAGCAGAAATGAGGAGGTGTTGCTGGAGTGAGTGTTTGCAGAGATGTTAAAACATTTTGCTCATAACTCTAGATCTTATTAATGTTTACCATTAAAACAGCTTTGTAGGGTTGAAAGACCTGTTCTGCCTATGCTTATCTCACTTTCTATTCTTTTATCCTGTTTCCATGACAGTTTAAGTTAAGCCCTTTCTATTTCTCTCCTTATCTATTAATTTATTTAAATAGTTTAATGGCTGAATTATTTTATCCATAAATCAAAAATGGTTGATTTTATTGCTGATATATGTCTTGAAGGCAGAGATTTTTTATCTTCAAAAAATAATTCTTTACTAAAGATAATATTTAGTGGACATGTGTTTAAAAAACTTTACTGTCCAACTCATGAATAGCTTCTGATCACCCTTATATTCTTTCTCTCTGGGGTACAAACGGTTATTTTCTACAGAAAGTCCTCCAGTGTCCTCATATCTGTATTAGTACTGCAGTAAGGTAACTGAATGTAAGATTTTATAGCCCAATCTTTTGGTCAGCTTGCCACAATATGCAGGAGAGCAGACAACATACAGAAAGAGCCTCAAGGCTCTTTCAACATCTACATTAAAGAATTCAACTTCTATATTAAAGAAGTTCCGAAATTACTCTATAGTCATGTCAGGAAATGGACATCTGACCTAAAAGGTGTGCTTCTTAAGCAAGACAGTTTGAAGAATAGCTGGGTATTGACTTCTGTTCCTCAGAGCAATTCTGGCTGTGAACCTCTAAGCAAGGAGTCTTTACTGATGCAGAGAAGTATATGTATGTTTCATTGAACAGTAAAACAAATTCTGTGTTTTAGTTTTGTGGTATGGCAATAGTAGTTGTAACTTCTGACAGAATACACTCATCTTATGCTTTCCAGTTAATGAAAGCCAGAAAGCATTTGTAAAAAATTTAGCATTTCCTGCAGTCTGTGAACTGTTGTTGGATCCAAGCTTATACATTCCAGTATATTGCTGTTTAAACTTTGGTAGTCTCCTGCTCAGCAGCACAGTATTTTTGTGCAAGTAGCTGGGAGGTGTCCAGGAAGTTCTGGAGGTGGGTGGGAGTCTGGGAAATGTCAGTGAGAGTTTTAGCAGATTGTAATAGTTCAGTGGAGGTCAGGGTAAAGAAAAGGGCTGTGAAAACTTGAGGGAGCCTCTGGGTGCTCAAGATACTGATAGGGGACATAACAATCTCAGAATGCCTCTCTAGAAGGATGGGGAAGAGTAGAAATGATTGAATGACAGTTTCAGAGAACAAAGTGGAGCTTCAGAGAATGCTGTATGCAACATTCAGTGTTCAGCACTGCCCACCTGTGCCTTAGTCTGTCCATAGGCAACACCTGAGGTAATGTATGTAGGTAATACATTAGTATGAGCAATAATGCAGAAAATTAATGTTGGTGTTCAAGACATTTCCAAATTGTTTTCCTAATATATGTGTTGTTCATACTGGAATTGATCATCTAGCAAGTGAGCATAGAAACTGCTAGATTTTATAACTGAGGCTAAAGGAAAATGAAGCTGTATGTAAAAATGAAGACAACAAAATCACGAAAAATATCTTTATTTATAAAAGCCAACTCTCCTGCTAGCAACCAAAACAAGAGTTAGTACAACTCAGCAGGTACTCACAGTTACATTATAGTCCTCTCTTAAGTTACAGGCTTGATCCAAAAGACCGGTTGGGCCAGCAGGGGAAGGAATGGAGCAGATTCCCTAGATGTCAGCAATATTGGTTTCAGGCCTACTATATAGCTTTATTTTTCTGGGAATCCACTCGAGTGAAGAAGAAATTCTGAAAGAAAAAGAATTTTTGGTAGTCTGTTGGTTTACCCAGAGAGGAATTCAGATTTTCACAGAAAAAAAATGGAAAACCTCAAAGTATACAAATCAATATAACCACCACTTAAGTCACTGATTACTAAAGTTGTCTAAGAAATTGGCCTGAGACCACCCAGAAGTGTCAAAAATGTTTGATTTACTATAGACACTGTTGTCATTCTAACAGTAATGATAATAGAGTCATTTTCCTCAGTTTATTTATGGATTTTGTTCCTTAACTCTCTGCTTCATTGGCATCTATATTTTAAATGACATGTATTACAGTATCTCAAGTAGTATACCTATGTTTTGAAACAACTAAAAATAAATATATACTTCTACTAAAACCAAACAAAACTAAAAACAAACAAAACCCCCTTCCAGCATTCATTATTAAATCTTGCAATCCTGTTTACATGAGCTGTCATTACTTTTATTAGCAGCAATGTTCCCACTCAGGATAAAAGACCTTGTCTTTCTCACAGATTAAAGCCCTTGTTACATTCGTCCTGCTGCATAGTCCATATACTGAGGGGTTTTTGTTTAGTTGGTTCTGTTCAGTTCATTGATTTGGGTTTGGGTTTTTTTCTGGTTTACAGGGCCACTGGGCTCTGAGGTTTCCCTGGGCCTGGAAAGAAAGTATTACTGTTTCTCCCACGAGACTTGCACATGTGCCTTCACAGAACAGGGACTTCCCAGCCCTCACTCAGTGTGCCTCCTCACCCAACTGAAACATGTCCTTTTTCATACAGTCCACCATGTCAGCAGTTTGCATTTAGAATTTAATAAACAAGGGCATAAGCTAGTTATATAACATACTTTGTATGGGACTCTAAACCATATACACTATTTACATTTATTTTAAATTTTAAAAAATCTCATGTTAACCAATTTCTCTGCATTCTTTCCCTATTGTGCTGAAAAGAATTTCAGCCAAAAAAAAAAAAGAACAAACCAATCATAAAAAATCCCATTTGAGTGATATGTGGGGGGCAGGATGACACTATGCATATGGCAACTCCCCAAAATCCTGTCTCCTTCCTCTCTTTCTCTCTGCCTCCCTCCTGACCCCCTCACACACCCTCCATCCCCCACACACATCCCAATGTGTTTCTTTAGGTCTCCATCTGTCAGTAGAGGAACTTCTGCACAGTTACATCATGTAACATCCCCACCTCTTCCTGACCAAAGCATATACTGTGGATCACAGTGTCATTGCTGACCCAACCAGTCAGTGGCTCAGAAACCCTGAATTCAGCCTTTTTTGCCTGACTTGGGGATTTTCCATTCTGCGAAATTATTTTTGCAGAGAAACATGGTTGGCCTTGCTCACAAAATCTTTAGCCATCTATTGTCCCAAGGCATTTCCTCCAGATTAGGTGATTATAAGGCTTAATGATTGATTTTTGTAGGCACAAATAACATTCTTGTCAGTTCATAGTAGAGTTAGATATTGAAGCACTTCTTAATATGTCTGTGTCATAATATCAATTGAAAATTCCTGACAGAGTTCTTGAACTGTAACAGGTTACTTTAGGCTAAAGGACAAAGGATGGAACCACCACATGTCTGAGCTGAAGGAGAAACAACGAGAGGGCCCAGCCTTTATAACATCCCTAGCAGAAGTACAGCAAAAAACAGACTCCACTTAAGGGAATGGACCTTGGTACCTGCACAATTTCTCATGGGAGACAAAACAGTCTCTCCTTTATTCAGAATGGTATTTTCCTGAGAGGTATCTGGCAAAGGACAGAGGTAGATTTGCTTTATATTTTTATCTTGTATTAAATCTAGCTAAACTAGAAACAGCCTGGCTGTGCTTGAGCTCCTGATATGTTTCCTTGGGAGCTAAATCCCAGGTTTATGATTTCTTCTCATTAAACTTGCCCTCTGCTTTTTATCAGCATTATCTAGAGCTATGTATCAAGGACTGAAAAGTTTTATAATGTTATGAGAAGGGGGTTGGGAAGAGAGGGATAACTACTTCGTTTCAAGTTATTCCACAAACATAAATGGTACATCACATATTTCTTCATTTACTACTTGTATTCTTTGCTAAGAAAATTGTCTGCCCTTGCAGTTAATCTCAAAAGCACATTTAATTACAGCTTACATCTTTACTACTGATGCTTTGTTATTTCTCTCAGTGTTCTGCCAGAAATTAAATTGAAGGTGAAAACAGCAACACAAAAAAAAACAAAAGCAACCACCAAGAAAAACCCTAGCAAGTATATTATGCTCAGAATAAACAGAAAGGAATCAGAGCCCTGCATTACAAGGTTATTGCCTACAGAGAACTCCAGAGTTTACTTGCTCTGTTCCTCTTCCAGCAACTAATTTTTAAATGCAAATGAGAATCTCACGCAGTTTTGTAGTACGTATCTCTCAGTTAGCTCACAGTGAACTTGGCTCAGGCAGCACTCGAGATTGTTGTATCAGTTGTCCATTACATGTCAGTAAGAATTTGGTCAGAACTGCACAGCTTGCAAAATCAACCAGCCCTGTCTCCTGGTACTCAGACTCCTTGTTGACAGCGCCTACAGCAGAAGTGGGGATGGAGTTTCAGAATTCAAGACATCCCAAATAAGAAGTCCACATCCATTATCTTCTTCCTCACTCTAGCTTCTCAGTGCATCTGCATCCGGAGTAGTATATCCTTGCCTAAGCACTGTCCCTGCAGAAAGCAAGGTCCTCGGGGAATTGGAACAGTCTTTTACAGCAGAAATCCTACTCTTACTCTGTGTCTGGAAGCTACTCCAGCTCCCTCTGTATCTGACATAGGATTGTCCACAACACACTGATATTCCTTGGAACCTTCAGGTTCTAGGCTGATGGGCTGAGAAATCACATTTTGGAAGCATCTGGACATAAGGTCTCTGGAAAGAAGGTAACTAGACAGTTCTCAACATGCTGTATACACACAGAAAGTGCACTGTATTGCTGCCTGTAGTTATCAATTCTATTCCTAAAACCAAACCTGAGTGGAGCAATCTGCATTGCAGAAGCTACAAAAGTGGGAAAACCACCAGAGTGGGAAAAACTGAGGGACAGAAAATGTGTCATCTGAAGATTGTCCTTAAGCACTCTTTATTTGGATGGGGAATGAAATCAACATGTCAATGGGTTTTAAATAAAAAGGTGATTTCATCCCTCATAATCTGGAAGTCCATATTCATGCCACTTCATTACAAGCCTGTTCAGGGTCAAATAGCTGACAGTGAGCATCACAATTAGAAAAATAACCTCTGCTATTTGGATAATTCTTAATTCAGGATAAACGTGGCTGACAGTGCTTCCCTCATTGAGGAATTTTGCTTTGGGTCAGTCAAAATTATGTGTGATTCCACTTAGTTCCTTCAGCTTGCTATTGTGTGACCTGGACATTATAGCAGAAGGTGACAAAGGCGCTCCAGGAAGCGTGATGCAAGCAATGACTGGCAAAGTTCAGATTCCGAGACTTCCCAAGCTTAGAAGCACACTCTCAGTACAGAAACAAACAAACAAAAAAGAAATGGAGAGAGAAGAATGTGTCCACAGAAACACTGGTTGGTAGTCAGGTTACAACATACACCTATTTTAAGATTCATGGCTCACAGACATTCTCTGTATGCCCCTTCCCTAAACTTCATTCCTTTTGACTCTTCTACTACAGATACTTCTTACTCTAGTTTTCTTCAGCATTCCCACCACATGAAAACTGGTCTCTGAGATGATACAGCAATCTTCCTCACAGAAGCACTGGTGTACTCCATTCTCCTAGATGCAGTTGCCCATCACAGAAGAAGGGCTCTCTTTTGACTTCTCTGTTCATTATTGCCTTCAATTTTCTTCTCAAAATAAGCCCTCAACTGAATCAGGTAATTAATAACTCCATAAGACACTCCTTCAGTTAGACCACAAAATGACATGTGTTCCTAAAAATATCGTTCCATCCCACATTCCTGCCCACATTGAATTATATCTATAGTTCCTACCTGGGATTAGAAAAACCCTTGGGAAATGCAACTCACTATTTTGCAGCATCAGACTTCAGCTCCAAATTTTTGCCAGCATCGTCAAATCCAACTGTTCCAGCTGTTTGTAAGTGGGACTGAGGTGGAGAACCACCAGAATCAAACAAATGGAAGGCTCTTCCACATAGATGCCTAGTGAAGATGTAGGATAAAAGTACTCAGAACAGAAATGATGCTTTGAGGTAACATATCAAAGAAATTGCCATGGGGCAAGGAAAAGTTCAGGTTTCAAATGTACTCCATCCATGAACCAGGACATCAATCTAAGTCAAAGTATAAAAATGTGACATCCTAAAAAGAGATTTATTAGAGTACTTGGCTGCAGCTTTGCTCTTTCATTCTTCATAAGCTCCAAGATGCAATGTATAGACAGTGAAATTAATTTTGTGCTAATACTAAGCACCACATAAATTTCATTTTCATTCAGCACCTTAAATATGGATATAATTTTGTTGGGCTGAAGTTAATAGGAACCAAATCACATTGTAAATGTTTTTATTTCTTTTGAAACAAACAACATATGAAATTCTTTGTAGCAAACACAAAAATCAATATGGAAATGTGAGAAAATCTGGTTTAAAATCCAGAAATTTTAAAATCTTATGTTGCTTCAATGTTCATAAGTTAATCATTAATTTAAATCCTTTATGGATCCAAATTAAGAAAAATGTTTTATACTTGGACTTCAGTCATGAAGGATTTGATTACTAATAAAATAGTTATTTAACTGAATAAATCCAATTGGTCTGAAAAGACTACGTGGGTAAGCTAGAAGTAATTATTACAAATATAAATGTTGTGAGAACAAATGCTTTTTAATTACACAACAGAAAAGACAAGGAAGTATACTGTTGTTGCAAGCTTGAAGGCCAAATCATCTTATCCACACTAACATTGTGAAAATTACCTTGAGCTATTATGAAATTTCTTTTAAAAGGAAACTAGAGGTCATTACTTGACTCAGCAAAGAGGATTCCCATGCTGCAGTGAGCAGTCAGCTAAAATGCTCATGTTGCTTTTAAAGTTCATATGCTATTTCAAATAATTATTCTTTAATAATTTCAGTATTTTCAACTATGTAAAGAGATATTATAAAATTATAATTCTCTACAATAAAAGACTATTTAGGGCTGAAGTAAAATATCTTCTTATTAGCATATCTATCCTTCTAAGGGTAAAATTTAACAGAAAGACTCAAGGCTGGCGGTTCCACTGTTTAACATTCAAACCCCTGGTGATATTGGCAAAAATAACAGGACCAATTCTTTATGGTGTTTTGAGGGTTGTTTTGGGAGCTTGGGGTTTGTTTTTTTCAGTCAAAAACAAACACACACTTCAAAAAAAAAGGAGTCAAAACAACAACAACAAAATCCCTGTAATTTTGTATTGCAGTGGTCCTCAAAACCAGTGAAATTTCCTATCAAGCCCCAGAAGAAGTCATTAGGTAATCATCAGACAACCTGGAACAGATTTAGATTATATTTGAAGAAGTTCACCTAAAACTGTAACAGACAATGCAAGCTATCAAAATAAAACCTAAAGCATATATTTGCAGTAATATTACAACACAAATGGACACAGCTTCTGAATATGAGGCACACACCACACCTGATTTTCAGGGTGGCAGCAAATAGTGATTTCCTTAAAGAAATACTTCTATTATGCCAGTCCTGAATCTCTATTCATACTAAGACAGAGACGGAGGTTTCTCTCAAACCGGTTTTCAGGGACAATTGTTTTCTGTTCTATTGGGTGAGAACCCTCACAGAGGGGTAATTCCATCTCTGAAATATGTATTTTTTCTGAATATACACAAAAATTTCTGGAGGTTTGTCAGAGACATTAAAGATGCTTGAGCTAGCAATGAATCACCGTACTCCAGTCAGAGTGACGAGATGACCATATTAACAGGAGCTTTTTACTATATAGTTCTCCAGATAACTATTCACAAAGAAAGAAAGGATTTACCAATCTAAAAATAATATTGTAACAGAGTTGTTGACAGTTTTCAAGGAAGAAAAAGACATGGCTATCTCTGATAAGATTCCAGTAGCTCTGAGTACAATTCCTCTAAGAGACTGGGTTAGTCTGGGGACAATACTTACATGTGAAACAGAATAGTTTCCTGAAGGCTAGAAGAAGATTCTCACTGTGAAGTTATACTAGGGACTAGAACTTTGGGGTGCAACTAATCTTACTAAGTGTAGCCATCTATACGTCAGATGACTTCTGAAATTCACTATTAAACTACTTCTGCATTCACTTTCAAGAGAGAACTACTTGAGAACATAGGTTCTCCTAACATTATTATAAGACAGCATGAATCAGTTCCTATAGAAACTCCCTATTTTCTTTAATAACAGAGAAAGCCTAAAAAAGTAGTTTTCATCACATTCTCAGATGTCAAAAATTGGATACAATCAAGCCCATTTTTGGCAAAATATAGACAGAATCATAGAATCACAGAATCACATAATTATTTAGGTAAGAAAAGACCTCTAAGGATATGGAGTCTCACAATTAATCTAGCCCTGCCAAGTCCATCACTAAACCATGTCCCTAATGTAACACAGAAACACTGAGTCAGTTTGAGGCTGCACAAACCTGAGGATTAAGGAATGTAGAGCTTTACCATATCAGTGTCAGAAAAAACAATTCAGATCTATGCAAGCACTGAAACCAAAAAGACAATATTGCAAATCCTTGCTTTTAAATGAGAAAATACCTTTAATTACAGTTCTGCACTCCTGCTTAGCTGCTTGAAAATCTCTCAAGCTCTCCTACAGCACATCATTCTAGGGCAGTTCAACTTCTAACCACCCACAGACTAAATTACAGTTGCAGGCAAAACCTCAGCAGATACACTTTTTATCTCGTTTTATCTTCCATATATTTGCTCAGCTAGAAACCTAACAGCAAACAAGACCTTTGTTTTTATTTTAAAAATCACTGCAGCACTCCTACTGAAAGACAAGCAATGAAATACCTTTTTGCATCCACA
>JAWWEW010000088.1:56024754-56047668 GCA_035583185.1 Anabacerthia variegaticeps | reverse complement strand
AGTTGAATTACCTTGGAAAAGGTGCAAAATGTTTTTATTCCATTAAAAACGTTGAGTTATTCATATAGAGATTTTTTAATCATTAACAAAATGTTTTGTATCATTTCAAGAACTTACCACATTGTTTATTTTGGGTGGTAGTTTGACTCACATTGTGTTAAACTCATGTTAGTTTATTCAAGGTCTGGTATTGTTTAGCTACTTTCACTTCCAATTTAATTAACTTGAACAAAAAGAAACACACCCAACCCCCTGAACAAATTCCAATAAAACATTAGCAAAATTTTGATACTGAAAAAAATGAATGTGAAGAGAAAGAATTAAAAAAAAAAAAAATCTATGGAACTACAGGTGGAGGAAACAAGCAATAGACAAAAATGCCCAAACATGTCAAATCACAATCTAGCGGATACTGATATCTTCTTAATAATGACAATGGTAATACTTCCACATAATATATAGGCATAGAAAGTTAACAGAAGATGGGATCCACTTTGCCTACTTTAGCAATGTAAATGTTCTAATCTTTGTGTAAGTTGGCAGGTAGACTTCCTGTGAAGTTGATGGCAAAATGAACGTAAAGGAGAGCTACAGTAGATGTTCCCAGAAAAGGAGACTGGATATGGCAATAGGAGAACATTTAATTGACTGTTAAATGAGCTTTGACCAATGGTTTAAATTAGACAGATGCATTTACATGCAGAAGATGTATCTTACCACAAAATGCAGTGGCATTACTTGTTAAGGAATCCTCTCCAATACTGAATTTCGGGACTAGGGCTGTTTAGAAATGTAAGAGAAATGAAAACCAAAAATTCTCTATCTGATATGCACTACACTGGCACTAGATTTCACCCAAGGATGAATTTAATTTATTTGTGCCTGCCTTTCTGATTTTATGTCCCTTTTCAGCCTTCAAAGGACATTTTAATTTTATTTGTTGTATATGCAAAATCTGGTTTTCATCAAATAATTTTATGATGCCTGATAAAAATTAACCTCAATGAGATTTTGTAACAATCAAATAATGCACACTTTAGACAGAATTGTTCCTTAAAAGGTAAAGAATTACTTAAGCTGTTTGGTAGAATGAGAGGTTTCGAAAGTTGAATTTTTTTTGTCATTTTGGGGAAATAAAAAAATTTTATCTGACTCAGTAAAAAGCAGAGCCAGGGAAATTTCATTGATTTGATTTCATCTTTTATGGGAGATACTGTACAAATTTAATTCAGGAAAACAGTTTTTATATTCCAAGCAGAATGAAAAACTTGTCCAATCCAATATATAAGGAGCATGAGATGCAAATATGATTTTCAGTGTTCTGTTTGAAAACAATAGTTCCACTACACTTCAAGTCACATTCTGAGCTGACTTCTCCACTTTGACCTGACTTCTCCACATAGCTTTAGATCCAACTATCTTTCGTTTGAAACTCCTCAGCAATTTTTATTTAAACAAAAGAGACTAAACCTTGACCCTCCATTTGTCTAAAATAACTATAATCCTTGTAAGTGTTAGACCTCGGATAAAGAACTGTGGTTTCAGAGATATCATACAATGCATTGTCAGGAAAAGGCGTGGATAGCTTGCATACGAAATTTCCTGAAAACTATGCTTGCAAGGAATTTGTTTTGTTATAAAGCTTTTAAATCCTTTCCACTTATTAAACACTGTTCTTTTGGGAATATACATCTCCTGATACTTTTACTTCCTGCAGCAAAATATGGTTTTCTCTCAGGTATCTCTGTTTTAGACAGAACTTGATGTGATATGAAAATTTGCATTGCCTTTCAGAGGTAGAAAAATATAATCTATTAATTATTATAGCATCTGCTTTTATACTGACCTCTGTAACAGGAAATAGAGCACAAATGACCCAATAAAGCTGGTGATAAAAATTATAAATAGCATCTTGGCTTCTTGCTATTGTGTTGGCTTTTCTGCATTTCTGAATGCCTTGTGTCACAATGTAACTCACAAAGTCCTGCTGCAGAAAGACACTGGAGGAAATCTGTGAGTTTATGTGCAAGCTGCTGGAAAAAGAAGTGCTAAGCTGGACCTGAAAACTGGTTCTAGGAAACTTATTTTGATAAACAAATAGTACACAAATATTGTTAGGAAGTATAATGCAACCCTTCTCAGTATATATAAGTACGTATTTGACTCATAACAAAAAATATAACACATTTATCCCTCTAATTATAGATGTTGTATTTCAATATTAAAAATACTTCAATTTCAAACTGTGTATCTATTTTAAAAAATCATACTATAATCGTACTGTCAAAGTTATCATAGGAACTGTTCTACATTATTTGACTTCACAGTGTTTCAGTCCCTATTTCAAAGTTTAAAAAAAATCAACACAGACAAAACCAGGCAAAATCATGCAACATTTATCAACTAATGACTGTCATTTCAAAATAGCATCTTTAAAAATTTTTAGATGCAATTAAGCATTCAAAGTATCTGATTCTTCTCCAGCATGGTATGTCCATCTTAACAGGAACTCAACATCTCTTAAAAAGTTTGTAATTTATCCTTGTTTTCCGTAACAGTGGTGGGAAAGTCACAATACGTTTTTTCATCAGTCTACCAAACTCTTCACTAACTTTGAACTGATGTGTCAAATCAGTTTCCAGATATTGGCACAGAATTCCATTCCATTTACCACAAGTTTCCGTCTCTTAACTGGGTTGCTTGTAAAGGGAACAATTTTTTTTCCCTTTCAATATCTAATTCAAAGTCAATTTAAGACTTTGAATGTAAGAAAAATGTTAATTTTTTTCAATTAAATTTTTAAATATAAATGAGTTGACTTATTTGCAATCTGAAAAAAGAAATTAACTCTGAATATGAAAAAAAAAAGGAAAATAGCTATACTTCTGTGAGTTTCTTCAACTATTGTAACTTCTCCTTTCTCCCCTTTATCCACATTTTCTATCAAACATCTTTCCCTATGCACGAACAATTCTTTATGATAATTAGCTGTCTGGTATAATATAAGCTGCTTGGTTGAAGGCTCAAGCATCATCCCAAATGGGAACTGGTGGAAAAGATGAGGCTGCAATTTAACACTACTTGACCAACAACCACTCGCCCCCACACTTGTGAGACTATACTCAGTCCTCTCCTTCTCCCTCAAATGGAATCAGCTGAAACTGACTGCTATGTTCGAAGATTACTTGGGAAAATGACACATACGCAATAGAACTGATAAACTGACAGCATATTTGCACAATCTTCAACCCTAGAAGGGTGATTAAAATCAGCAAATTAAAAGCTGAATAGGAAATGTGTTTGTCATCTTTTGAAAACACTAGGTTTTTGACCAAATGGGGTCACCACAGTTACTCAAAATTATTCTGTTGCATTTTAGCAGGGCCCTTATAAAGACAAAGTAAGAAAATGGAAAAATATCTCCTTCAAGGCATACAAAAAAAGACTACATACTGTGACTGTGATTTCTGTATGTCATGTATTCCAGTCTATCAATATAGACAAATAAACATGTAAGATTTCAAAGGAAAATCTATCTAGTGGATTTCCAATGCCTTTTCCATATCAACACACCCTTTATTCCTCTTCATTATTCATTCTTTTTATTTTTCTCTTTCTGTGACAGGAGAGCTCACTTCAAAACAATATTTGACCAATGCCCACGCATCCCAAACAATGAACATCGATACTATCAGCCATGACAAATATATGTGAAAACAGTGGGGGTTTTGTAGGCTATTTTGAAGAAAGTGGATGTTCTTCTCCCTTCCTAATTATGCTGACAAATATTCCTTTGTCATCAACAGATGTAGAAAAGATTGGTGACTACAACAGATACTCACTGAGTACATTTATCTCTCTGAAAACGCCAACCAACAGTCTTTGAATACATCATGTCAGAAGTGTTTGTTTTTTTTCTTTTCATGATTCTTTGAAGGGAGAAATCTCTCTATATTTTTTTTTCCTATGGGCCACAATGCAATATAAAGATTTTTTTTTCCATAGCAATGAATACACAATGAAGGTTTAGCAGTTACATCAATTGTGTAGGTGGAAAAATTGGAAAAAGAGTCTTGCAATCCTAGCTATCTTCCATGTAGTGTGTATTTTCCTTTCAGAACACATGTTGACATTCTGTCTCTAATGAAGCCATCAAAACTTTACACATGGATTTATCTAAATTAAGGATTTAATTTCCAGGACTGATTCAACTCTTTATGTATTTACAGTGTAGACTTGTACCTTTCAGCTATCCACCCAAGTGCCCTGGAGACAATATAGAGCAAAAGGGTGTCTCAGGTCAGGAGACGTCTAACACATTTTAGACCTCTTATGGTATGATATGTTTTACACACTGAGAAGTCCTGATTCTCTTCACTGATTATTAAAACAACCTAAAATGACTAGCTCATGTAAAGACATCTCCAATTATTTTGATATATTTTATTCCCAGAACTTAGTTCAGATGCATATAAAGACAACCAGTTCTTTATGCATTACAAGTATCATTTTTCAATGTAAAGTGTATATTTTGCAGCTGTTTTTCACTTCTTCAGTTGCAGTTTTCTTCTTGTAACACCGTTTTAACTGTCATTCCCACACAAAATAGTTCACAGGTACTAAGAAAAATTCTTTTGGTTGGTTGCTATTGCTAAGTAAATCTTCAGACTCTATTTTTAGGAACACATTTTGTGATGTCATGACAGGAGAAAAATACATAATCATACACTGTCTGTTCCATGCATGTCTGTTAATCTATTTCCTCAGCTGCTTTAATAGGACTCTTTTATGTGTGGAATTCTGATAAACATTAACAGAGGTGAAGTTAATGTTTACACTTACAGTTGGGTTTCAGTTTTTTTGATACTGGAGAGTGGACAGAAAAGAGTGTGTTAACAGGAAACCAGGTTGACTTTGTAATAGACACAGGACTATTGATGTTACTATTTATAGCTTAACTCTTTACCTGCTACTATATAAGATTGTATTACTTCCTCCTTTTCTTCACAATATTCCATATCTCTTGAAAATAGGACAAACTTATCCTTTAAACGCCTCTCACCTTCCACTTCAATCCAAACAACTTGCACTTGTAGACCAAAATATAGTGTCCGGTAAATATATCAATAAATTCTGATTTTGCACCATATCTCCTAAAACTAGTCAAAATAATTCATGGCTAAAATCAGTTTTTAATAGCATGAAACACATTGAGTTAGCTTCTTGTTGAAACATTTTCTTGTAAAAAGCTGCATATCAATAATAACATACTATGATTTGTTATCCTTTTAAGCACACATTCACCCTCATAAACTGGCTGATGCTTATCTAATGAGGTCCATGAAAAAAATTAAAAACAGACCTAAGTTAAGCTTACCCACTCCCTGCTTAGACAAAAGTTATTGGCAATGTTCAGAACAAGGATTTTAACAAAAGGTTATAAAGGGGTATCAGTCCTAATGCAGTTCCTTTTTCGGTTTCTTCTTCTCCCTCAACCCTATTGGCTTGAGTTGAAGACCCATCTGAAGATTCTCGACTCTCTTGGAAAATGCAACAACTAACAGGCTGGATAGTGTGAGAGACCGGATTTGTATTTCCCTGGATTGTTTAATTGGGTCGAATCAACCAACCTAGGGGGATGGGGGGTGAGAGGGCCAGGCTTCCAGTACCAGGACTCACACGGCCGGCAGCCAGCACAGCCACATGGAATGCACAGGGAGCCATGTG
Source organism: Anabacerthia variegaticeps (assembly GCA_035583185.1). Classification (NCBI taxonomy): domain Eukaryota; kingdom Metazoa; phylum Chordata; class Aves; order Passeriformes; family Furnariidae; genus Anabacerthia; species Anabacerthia variegaticeps. The sequence continues at coordinate 56,041,941 of JAWWEW010000088.1, read as the reverse complement.
GCTGGGCTGTTAACCAAAAAAAGGCCTGCCTGGCAGCCCACCCACATCACGTCCCCTGGAGCCTCTGACTGCTGAGTGGTCAGTGAGCCGGATGGCCCACCTGGGAGGGGTAGCCAGACCATATAAAGAGAGGAGCAAAGGGGCCCATTTTTGCCTTTCTTCCCTGGACCAGACACCACCACGTGACTGTGGGGGTAACTATTTTTCTCTTACTCTAATCTCTTTTCTCTTTCTCTCTTCTTCTTCTCTTTCTCTCTTTTTACTCCTGTTTGTTCTCTTGATCTCTTTTCTTTCTTTATTCTGTCCATAGTCTCTTTCAGGTAACTTAAAACCAACATATTGCATTTTACTTAGTTGGTGTAGATGGGTGCTCTGTAAAATGTTTCTTCTCCTTGGTTGTTTGTTACTCCTGTGAACCTTTTGCCAAACTGCTGTTTTTCCCACTAAATTAAAAGAAGTCTCTTGGGAAACAAGATGTAGCATGTTCTCTATGCACATTCAAGGTATAAAAGAACTGAAAGGCTCTCCAAAATTTCCATGGGTGAACTCTTGGAGTTTAAATATAAGTAAACTGCCTGGGCAGCATGTGGCTTGGATTCATGGCTTAACAGACAGATCTAAGATAAAAGAATTAAAATTTGTTTATTAAACTAGGGGAATAGTATTTTGTCTGATATTTTAAAAATATATACTTTTATCTGATCTAAAAACACTGTTTACACAAGAACTCTGCTCTACACTAGGTCGGACTAAACAGCTGCAATAATTCCCTTGGCCTTGAGTTCCGTTCACTCTGAAGTAAAGTTATGGCTATCCCACTGGAAATTCCTTCACTGTAACAAGTTATCGTATGCATTTTGCAGGCCTAAAGATTTGGAAAAAGTCAATAAAATTCATCTGGAAATACATGGAGTAAATTACTTTTTTTACAATGTAAAATCTCAGGACTGAGGACAACATGATATGTAAAATATGAAACTGATTGAACAGCTTAGGTTATTTTAAAATTATATTTTTGATTTTGAATGACTAAAGAAAATACAGTAGTGAGCATTTGTCTGAATTTGAAAGTTTCTTATTCCTTCCAAAATAGTCCAAACAGTACTAAAATAATGTAAAGAACTAATCTAATGTAATTTATCAAGGAGGGTTAAATCAAATTATCAGAAGCTAGTTTATTATTTAAGGTTATCATTACAGTGCTTGTATCATTATATATCTTACATCATTATACCAGTTACTCTAATTTTAGTTCTATAAAATGTATGAATTTACTATCAATTTGATTCACAAAACAATCTCTTGCAAATTTGTCAGTCAAATTCTCTATGCAGGCAAATTTTGGAAAAGACAGTAACTAAAAAAAGATCACCAAGTTCAGAGTATTCTTGACATTCATTCATAGCTTTATCAGTTCACAAAGAAAGAAAAAAAAAAATAAAGAACAAAAAAACCCACATACTGAAACCACATGAAAAATTTCAAACAGCAGATTGGGTTTCATTAACTGGAATGCTCAGACTTTGTAGAAAATCTTATTATGTACCTACACGACTACATAATTTCCTGCATAAATTCTTCTGGCATTGTACACATAAGTAGTAACTAAAAAATTTGATTTTGAAGTTTCTTTCTCCTTTAGCTTGAGTGACTTCGTTCTGAAAACCAGAAATTCTGTGACTTCTCAAAGGTCTCTTCTCCCCAGCTTTGCTGTTTCCTGTGTGAATACTCAATTCTGATTCAGTACCATAATCACTACTGGGGGTCTTGTTGCCATAGCTGCAGCCAGGATGTCTTAGATTAGATATTGTGACTACAAGACATAGCACTGTGGTGATCACTGTGGTCTAAATTCTCCCCTTTCTGTACCCCTTGCTTTACCTTGCTACTTAGGAAGGTCTTCCCACTGATCCAAGTACTATCTGGCTACACAGCCCAAACACACAAATAGAGCTAGTTTAAATGTAACTATAAAACTAACTATAAGATAATTCCAAATGTTTCTACCTGAGTTATAGGAATGACTACATTATAGGCAGTTGATTCTGCTCAGCTGGATGTGAAAAGGTGGCTCTTATCCTGTATAATTTCTTCCTGTTCCAACTCACCATCCAGTTCTTAACCTCTCCAAAGCAAGAGAAACACTTCAGGGAGAGCAGCCCACATCTCCATAATGCTACAGGCCTCACTTTCCTAATTGGTACAGTGCACCTACCAGCCTGCATGCAACTATATACACCAGTACTCCTGTCACTCAAAAAATTATAAACCTGGAAACTGGCATTAATGTCTTTAGCTCCTTGACAAACCACTAATCCAGGGACTTAGAAGAAACATCTGTTAAGGTACTTTGAACCTACAAATTACTATTCCAGGAGCTTTGTGATTACTGTCCCCAGATCATTTTATAAAGTGAGCTGCAAATGTCAGGTGGACCAGCTGGTGAGATACCAACTTTGGACCATTCCTAAGAAAAAATATCATCTGCAGAATACTTCAAAATCTCAGCAAAGACCTTCCAAAAATATTTGTGGCAAAAAAAAAATTATTCTAGCTTCTTCAATCAGCTTTAGAGTAGTGGTAATGCCTTAGCTGAGTATTGAGGCAATGGATTACTAGAAGAAATAAAGGTTTGACATCTGTGAGACGTATTCCTCCCTGCCTGAGCAAAATACTTTCAGAAAAGGCCATAAGAAAAAGAATTTTCAGAAAAGACTAAAGATGAGATGAAATGGGCCTGAGAACAAACAGCGTCAATTATATGACCATTCATGGTTACTCTAATAAGAGCGCTTAAAGAGGCCTCTTGAAAGCAAACAAATGCCGTTCTTCTAGCAGTCAACTCAACTATGCTTTGGTGACACAGGACCTTCCATTAGAGCCTGGAAAGTTTCTAAAAAGGTTTAAGATCTCAGGCAAATAAATGCATGTTAGGTGCACAGGTATTTGATACTGGTGCCAGACTGAGTTAATCAAGAAGCTGCAACCTTTGAGTTCTGGACAAGGTCAAAAAGGCTAGTTTGGCTGCAGAGTTTGGGGAATATATTGTCCTGAATTGCTCCACAGGGAGTTATTTGGATTGCTGAGCTAGCATTAAAGTTTCTGCAAAAGGTGCTGACCTGAACCAAGGTCTTGGCTCTGAGCCCAGCCCTATTGGAGAAACAAGATTTCAACAGACACTAAACACAAATTAATCCAGGCACAACATTCATATCCACTGCCTCATCAATAAGAACACTATTATTAATGAAATTAACTCTGCATCTGGCAAATATGCTGGTTAATATAGCAACCCCACTGTGGTCACTGGATACTTGGACTCGGCTATTCTCTAATAAGCCATCTTTGATGAAGGTAAAAGAATTTCTTTAAAGAGAAAACATATTAGTTACACAGACTGAAGAAACACATTGAATTATTCATACTCATTACACTGGATAATATCTTGAAGATGATGAAAAATTGTTTCTTTAGACATTGTGAACTAAGACCTGCCTGAAACATTTTGTTTTTTACTTCTATCTGTGTACAAAACACAGGTCACTATGAAACTGCCTCTGCTAATGTGGTATCATCTGAATAAATGTTACCCCACAGCAGAACCCACAGTAAAACCCTGCACATCTGTCCATTCCTAGTTTATGACACTGTGAACCAACAAATCTGAAAATTTCTACCTAACAGATAAATTTCTTCTTGCCTCTTGACTTTTAACTTAATTTTCGTCTCTAAAACCGAACTTTTGCATGAGCAGGAGGAAACATACGCATCTTTACTTTTTCAGATTATACATTTACAACATAAAGAAAATATTTAAATTGTTCTGCCATTACACAGGTATACTATCACTTCATGTGATTTCTAACTCTGTCACTGAGAGGCTAGAAAGGAGAATTATACAGCATGAGCAATGTTGCGTTTCACAGAAAATGAATTTTCAAACTAAGAAAACTAATCATAAACTCCTATTGTCAGAGTGCAACTTCCTCTTTCATTATGACTATATACTTTAAACAATTTCTAGGAAGTGCCAAAATTACATTTGCTATACCAGGGATCTTCTAGCAGAAATGGAGCACAACTATTTGGTTTTTTTTATCAGCAAACATTGCCACTATTTGATTAAAATGCCACAAGAAATTTCTTTCTTTTTAAATTATAAATCTAAATCTCTACTTGTCCCATGATCTACATCCATTGACACTGTAAAGCAATTCCTAAATTAGACTGCATATTTAAATTTAAAAATTTGATCTAAAAATTCTCCTTTGAACTTAGAATTAACTGCTTTGTTTGCTGACCTGTGTAAGCCCTTAAGGTTCTCCAGGCATTTAGCATTTTGTTTTTGGCATGGCAATAACTGTGCTTCCAAAGCAGTTTGTCATCCGAATCAAACCTTCAAACCAATCTCCTTTCAATTTCACCAAAGAGGCCAATCCTGAAGACACGCTCAGCACAAATGGACAGGATTGGTCTTCTCACAAATTGCAGTTGCCACCTCTTCTTTCAAGGTATGGGTGAAAGACGAGACTGTGTTCACCTCTGCTGTAATACTTAAATGTTCACGGCATTAATTGGATTCACTTTTCTTCCCAGTGTGGACAGATTCACAGTGTTTTACACTACAAGGAAAATGTCCTAACTTTTGAGTCCTTTGACAAGAAGGCTAAATTGTCATTGTGGTGATGAGTCCTGATCTCTGTGTCCTCCTCCTAGGACAACATGCATTCTATATGATGCTCAGGCCATTCTTATATAAATGGACTAATCTACAATGACTAAGTGGATCCAGGTCACCAGAACAATTCAGTCACATTCAAGGCCCTCTCCCTGCCTATCTGAAGGCTTGTTGGATATGGTGACGGAGTAGACAGCATTGTCCTGGTAGCCTTGCCTTTTATCATCTTTTTTCATGAGCTCCTGGCAGCAAGTCTTTCATCCACAATCATACACATCTATCACATCTAAGAAGCCTGATATGCAAAAGCACAAAGTCACAGAGTATCTGCACAGTACTTATCTGACAGGATATATACACATGTATTCAGTCATGTGACAGCCATATTAACACAGTGGTTACCTGAGGAGAGCACATCTCATCACAAACACATACAAAACTAAGCCTGCACAGGGAAAAAGGCTCAATTTCCAGAGTTACAGTTCTGCAGATGGTTGCTGGACTAAAGAAATCTTTGTTCGCCTGTAGTTTCAACTATTAGTTTCAGCTTAATGCTACAGCCAGTTAGGCAAGTCTGCTGGTTTTAACATGACTCTGGAAAACTGGATATGTGTTTTAAAGTCTTTCAGTGTGAAAAAGAACACCATTTTATAATTCTGACTTTGAAGCTGAGTGCATTATTACTCTGCTAACAAAATTATGTATATTATCTTTCCTGTCTGCTGTCCACTCTTTGTATATGACTCACATTTATAAACATACAGACCACAAAATCAATCTATATAGACAGGTAGGTGGAGCAGTGGGGTCTGAATTACAAGTCTCTGTAGGTAAAAATTATTGTAGCACCCCTGAAACGACCAGTAACAGCAATCTACAGAAGCTGGAATACCAGCAGGAGTTTGGTTTGAAACTTCACTAAAAAAGTAGCAATGTGTTGCTCCTGGTAGTAAGATTATTGAAAACCTCTAATTTGCTTTAAAATCCCATAGCAAAATGAAATTAAAAGGTAATAAATGCAAAAGCTGCAGTTCCCGCACTACAGTGATATTTTTCTTTTATGTGTGTGCTGTTCTGCTGGCTGGTGGGCAGGACAGTGGGATGTTTGATTGGTTTTATTGTGGGGTTGTTTTGTTTGTGCTGCATTTTCTGGAGTTTTTTGTGGTTTTGGTTTGGGTTGGGTTTTTTTTAATATCAGTCATAAAACATATATTGGCATCATGACCAGGCTTGTGTTCCTGAAAAAAAGCAGTATTTTTTTTTGCCAGATCATGAGGATTAAAGGAAAGCTCAGGCAGTGTTCTATATTTAAATGTTGCTTGTGCACTAACAGAAAAATAATAGAAATTGAAGAAGAATGTATGTGTGTATCAAGGGGCGGGGGGAGAGAGTTATTGTTTTTATCTATTAGGAATAGAAAGAAAAAATAGAATAAAATTAGTTTTCACCACAGTTATTGCAATCACAGCTACCTTTTTTCTATAACCAAACAGTAACAAGTAATTATATTATGCAGACCAGCTGTGAAGGTAATGAATGCAGTGCAATGCAATAAAACATAAGACTCTGCAGACCATGTAATTATTTTGAGAAATTAGTATCATTTATTAGCCTTCCTTCACAGCATATTCTCAGTAAGTTATTCAGTTATTCTTCTATACAGCTCCATAATTGAAATCTATCTGAACAATAAATAATATTGATTATGCAACATACCATGACAGGCATGTAAAAAAAAAAAAGGGACCTTTAATTGTTAAGAAAATGTTGATGGACTGCAGAAGGCCTAAGGCATTAATAAGAATCAATTAACCCTCTGCACCTAAATTCTGGCCTCATTTCAAATAATCTTTGTATAATGCAATGGAGCTAATGCACTTATGGACCAACACTATCTGGGATATTATACGTACCTTTACTCAAAAACTTATGAACACATTGCAATTTCTAGTTCAGGCCCTTGATTTTGTACAATAACATTTTTTTATTTTTCATTTCCCACACTTGAAGTTACCAGTTTCATTCCCCTCAGACTCAATGCCACAGCTCCAGTGACTTCGGTGCTGCAGAAATAGTACTTTGGCACAAAGAAAGCTGAAATACTAAGGCCAGAGAAATCAGTACCTCATTCATGTTGAATGGATTGTATTTTTCTAGCCTTATTTGTAGTGCATACTTTGAAGAAATATATATTCATGTTAAAGTTTGGTAATACACTACAGAGCTCCAAGACAATAGGTACATATGTAAATAAATAAGCAAGCATAAAATCTCCCAGGTGTTGCAGAAAATATCAGGATTAAATTCACAAGACCTGACTCAAAGGAAATAGAAATAGCATCAAAAAAATATGAAAAACACAAAGAGATGATCTCCAAGAATCTTAAATTCTGTTCTAATATAAAAATCCTTCTACATGAGTATAAAGCAATAATCAACAAAGAGATTGATGGTAGATATATAACAGTAAACAATGCCATACAAACTCACCTCTTTCTGGTCTTTCTGTATTCTTGTAATACAGCTAGTTTTGATTTCTACAAACTTGGAATGAATATTTTTTAAATTGTACCTATATAAAATGCATAAAGGAAAGCAGCACAGCTGAGAATGTGAGATACTTTAAATTTACTAAGAAGGAAAATCAGAAATTTTATTTCAGTAAGAATGCAAACTGTATATTAATTTGGTTCACAATTATATTGTGGTATTTGGCACATAATCCAAAGAAGAACAAAAAAGAAGAAATTAAAGATATTGTAGAGGATAAATTTAACACAGAATGTAAAGTGTATTTTCCATAACATTTCCTACCAACATTAATTAAACTAACACATGCTGCAAAACAAAATTTTTGTGAAGATCCTATTGTACAGCAAAAAGGATTTTTGGCACATTTGTACCACTGGTTAACACATATGGAGCAGAAACATGGGCATTCTCCAAGAATATCAAGTATCAGTTAAAAGCTGAGCTGTAAAACATGAAAAGATTTATGCATACAGTATTGCTGGAACTATACCAAATTCTGCAAGGTCTTAGTTGTGGTACTTGAAGAAGGAGCCCTTGTATTTCAGACATAATAAAAATACAGCTATAGCCCCACAAGTTGTGCCAAGTGAATTCTAGTATGGTCCTAAAATCAGATAGGAAAAAATGGAGACTATGAAAATGAACAACAAAGTTGTCAAGGTGAAAGACATCTTGGAAACTGTGAATAAGCAAGTGTAAGAAAAAAACATAACTGCAAGTTATCACTAATCTACAACACAATGTAAACCACCAAAGATTATAATAAGATAAATGATAAATCATCACTTAGAAGCTATATGAACATACTCTGCTGTATTTTCCATGCAGTGCATAATGCAGTGTAGTAACAGTGAACATTCCAGAAACATGTTACATCTCTCTTAAAATCATTGATGCTGTCATACTATTCCTTTAATGGAAGTAAGTTAGACATGACTGCCTGTTTGAAGTCAGTCTTGCATTACGCATTGCTATTGTGCTGCAGGTTAGAGATTCTTTTTACCTAATGGTCAAAATACATTAATTGTTCATATCGTCTTTAAGAATGGAAGAAAAAAATTCCACGAAAATGAGTTCTATGTAAATTACAGTCACACTATTTAGAAGACTACCTGCCTTTGAAACTATGTGAAAAACTTTGGTTCCTGCTCCTTCACATCTTTGGGACACTGCATTCCACTGTTTGTTTTTTGGTTCTTTTTTGGTTTGTTTTTTTTTTTAAGAGTAATACCCTTTTGAAGGGAGAAGAATTCAGTATTTCTGATACTTTTAATTACTGTTGTCAAAGTCTAGTCTTTCAAAGTCTTTAAATTAATCTTTAATCACAAATATTTCTATCAGATTCCATGGAACTACTAGTGTACTTATTCTATAATGTGCATTCTAAATTACTTTGGGGAAACTGAGTTGAGAGGTGGAGTTCAAGATGATAAATCATATTTAATTTATAGAGTAAGGAAAAAAAACCTTCCTCAGCATTCTGTGACATATTAGAAAGACATGCAAAACAACCATATTCTTTAAACTAATTTGACCTTTTTGTTTTATCCATCACCATAGGTAATGATTTCATATACTATTACAATCCACTGAAACTAATAATATTTGGTTTTCTTATATTAAAATTACCTAATATCTTAACTACTTCTAGGCCTGAGTGCACTTCATCTACGGATTCCTGCTTAATGTAGATGTGCTCCTTACTACTAATGTATGAAACTTTAAACTGCAAGAAAAGCATTTAGCAAAATGCTGTGAGCAGTTGCTTGAATTAATGCATACAAATCAACAAAGACTGTGAAAAGGAGTTGGTTTTCTTTCTGAATCAGTTTGGCATTCCAAAATAAATACTGGTTTCTAAGTCTGTGATGTATTTTTTTCTTTTGCATGTATGCAAATTAGTAAGAAATGCTAGCTCAGTCCAGCAATTCAATCTTTCTAATATTTTCCTTTTGATACTGGCTGATGCAAGATGCACAGGACACCACCACAAAAAGAACTTAACAAATTATAATACCAAGAATAATTTTGTAAACTTATGAATAACTCTTCATTGGAAGTGCTCATTTTTATTATCAGTAAGTCTTATTCTCCAGCATGACATACATACCCCACGCATTTACCAAATACCTCATAAACCTCAAAGAGGTTTGAGTTGATTATTTTGGTCCATGAAAAAGTGCCAAGTTCCCCTGTTTCTTCCTCTGATGTAATTAGTTTTGTCACAAAAAGAATTCCTTCACTATGATTTGAAAGCAAGCTCAAGTCCTTCATATACATGTAGTTGAAGTTTAGTAACAGAAAAGGAATACAAAGATTTGGATTTTTTTTAATAGAAAATGCAGCAATCCATCTGTATTAGGTAGGCAAAATATACTAATAGAAAGGGTGGATTAGCACCCAGCACATAGATTTGCAACTCTGTAAAAAACTACAAGATGAACTCTGTGTGTGTAATTTTCTATAGCACACTGGGTTACTAACCCTGTTTTGTGGTAAGAGTAGTAGTAATACAACCTGCAAAAATAAATTACAGGTTTTTCTATATTTTCAGTCTTCTTTTAGTTTGCATGCCATTTTCAGTTTCATTAGTTTTATGCATAAAACCTTTGACTGGAGGAATATGCCTGGTCTTTTAAACTGGTACCAACAGAGTTCAGATTCTCATTCAGCAAAAGTTACACCTGTGCTTAATCTCATCAGTTTTCAGTAGTCCCATTGAGAACCTTTGCTCATATAATCAGAAAATTTGAAATTGTGAAATGTTTTCTAAAAATTCCACAGAACTACAAGGTGCACCCAAAGTGTTCTCATGAAATTATGACAAAAACTGGAAGATGTATTCAGCTATTATGATGATTAAAAGCTGTAGTTTATTAGCCTCAGAGGAACTTGCCAAAATTCCACTGACTTCCACTTAGTCACCAAATCCTTAGCTCCAAGTCAAGGAAAAGAGAGGATTTTTCTAGAAGGATCAAGATCTCCAAATCATTGTAGATTATTTTGGGTTTATTTACTTGAGAGGCCATGAGTTCCCTTATTTTATGAACAATAAAATGATTTTTCATGAGCTCCAGTGTAGGAGAACTCACACACTGCTGAAGGGATGTCACTCCTCCTGAATATCATTCTGGTAAACTCAGTCCTGCAAAATCTTTTCCTAAGTGTTCAACACACGGGCTGCATCTGGCTGATTATTACCTTTGCGATTTATTCAGTTATTTATTAATGAAGTCATTCTTGGGGTAGGGATGCCATGCAAACGCTCGACAGATGAGGGCAAAGGCAGCTGTCTGCTATTTCCTCTACGCAGCCAAGCACAGGAGGACGCAAAGAGTAGAAAGTCGTCCACCGTCGGAAGACTTAGTGCATCCCCGGAGCCGTCGAGAATGGGGAGGGGGCGGCTGGCTTCCTCTTGCAGGCGAATGACCGGCCGTAAGAGTGCGTTTTTAAGGGGTGATGTCAGAGACACTAAACTGGAGCAGCCAAGCACACCCCGTACACCTCAGCGATGCGTTTCGCCTGTTGGCGGGGGCGAGAGAGGTGGCCGTGCAGCACACCCGGCTCACTCCTGCCCTACTGGGGGCGGGGGCTGGCCGGCGGGAGACACTTATTAATTACGAACGGCAAGATGTCCCTTTAAGGTCTGCTGGGCTCTGCGAGAGCCGCAGCCAGACGCTTAGTGGGGGAGATTTGGCTTTATTTGTACATCGTAGCGCTGGGCTAGTTCTTCGGGGAGGTTTCCAAAGCTCAGAGGTCTTTGGGGGGGTGGGTGGGAGGAAAGTTGTGTGCGGGCAGAAAGCTAAATTCTTCTTGATGCGAAGAAACAAGGCACAGAGGAATAACAAACAGGAAATGCCTATCTGGGCGGCGGGGCGGCGAGGCGGTGCAGAGCGCTGAGCCCCAGCGGCAGCGCAGCTCGCCGGGCGCGCCCGCCGCACCTCCGCCACCCTCCGCACGGCTCCCGCACCCGGGCGCGCAGGAGCCCAGCCATGGCTGCCTCCTGCTGGATGCTCACAGGTGAGGAACGCTCCTTTCTGCCTCCCTTTGAAGACCCACGACCCGTAAGCAGCGCTGCTCCCAGGGAAGTGCCCAGTGGGTACTGGGAGCGGAGGGACTGCGTTCCTCCTGCCCGATCCCTGCCCCGGGATCCCTTCCCGGGGCTGCTCTCCAGACACAGGTCGTGAGGGACTTCCTCGCTTTGCTCCTCTCTGCAAGCTTTAATTTCTAAACCAATTTTAGAATCCGGGGGGTAAGGGAAGCCTGCTAAATGAGGATGAATGGCTGAGAAGACATGCTATAACTGAATCTGGCTTGGAAAAAGACGAAGTTTTTTCGGTTTGGGGTTTCGGTTTGGGGTTTGGGTTTTCTGTTGTTGGGTTGGCTTTTTTTTCCTTTTAAAATTAGGGTAGCGTTTCTGTTTTCCTCTGTTTGGCGCTCAGATTTCTGAGTAGCAAAGTGAGGAAGCAGTTAACTACACTCAACTCACTTCAGAAAGATGAGTTCATCCGGAGACTGACTATGTAATATTTCCTTTTAGGGGTTTATTGTTAAGGAATTGGCTGCTTTTTTTAGAAAAAAGAATACAGCAAAGTAACAATCTCCCTAGCTAGTCTGTGTACTAACGTTTTGGATCTGAAAACAGGGGAATCCAAGAAGTGGGAAAGAGGCTAAGGCAATGCTGGGGTTCATGTTATTGCAAACTTGGACACTGAACTCCCCAGCAGCTCTTGTGCTGGCAAGTAGCACACAGTGAACCTGAAGCAGTACAGAGGAAGAAATCAATGTCATAAGAATTGTCCACATGCAGGCAGCAGTAAGTGGGGGAAAGGCAAAAATAGTCTTCCCCTCTTCCCTATGTGCTTATTGTGCAAGAAAAAACAGACACAGGAAAATGTGAAAATCTGAATGTAGGTATTTTGGTGTGGTATATTTAGCCATTGTTCATAGCTGTCTTTATTATTATTATACAGTGATATACTCGAAAACGTGCTTTTGTTTGTGTTCCTTCACAGAAGGAGGCTTTGTAAAGCAGCAACAATTTAATGTGCCACAATTTCCCTTCAGAGCTGCAAAGTTGCCACTGGTGCTGCTGACAGATAACTCACCAGTAATGACAAAAAGGCTTACTGTCAAATAGGAAGACATTTAAAGAATAGGTCTCATTCCGATCTGTCATGTGAATACTTTTTGGTGGTGGCAGGGTTTTTTGTTTTATTTTTCAAAAAGTTGGTGTGAAATAGAATACACTTAGAGGAGGCATTACAGATAGCAGGAATGGCATGCAAATTATCTCAGATAAATAAGAGTCATAGTCCTACATAAACCAGTCAAAATGTCATAAAAATGTGGACAAGGAGGTTTAGAATTACAGTGGAATTAAAATATTAATTACATGCTCCTCTTCCTTAAAAAGAAAAAAAACAGGCCAGTTATCTGGCAGGTCCTAGCAGACAAAAACAATCTAGAATAAAGTAGATGCACATATACATCTGTGTATTTATACAGCTTTTTTATTCTAATTCAGTTTGGTTTTGATGAGGCCTCTGAGAATCGAGTACAGAAAGTCTGACAGATGGAAACAGAAGTGCACAGAGAAGTGACAAGGCTGATAAGGGCTGAGGAAAAAACTGATTGAAGGAGTTAGGCTTGTTTAATTTAGTAGCAAGAAAACTAAGGGTAAAACATCAAGCATTTCAAATATATCTTTTTATCAAAGTATTATTACTAAGAATATTCTTCCAGTTATCAGTGTTTTCTTTGTTTTGTGAGAATGCTCAATCATGAATTCCTATATTGCATATGTTGCTTTACAAAGATATCGATGAATAGTTGATTCTCCATGCCCAACAAAGGACAAAAGAAAGTGGACATAAGTCACTATGCAAAAACCTTAGGGAATATTCAGAAGAACCTTCTTACTCTTCAGGACAGGCTAGCAAAAAAACCCATCCCTGCATAATCTCCTTCACTGAGACTTCTGATGAAGTTGGATGAACAGCTGTAGGGGATGGCTGAGATTTACTTCACCTGGCCTGAGGGAAATGGTTTGACTAGGGATCTGCTGAAGTTTTCTCCAGCCCTGTCTTTCAACAGATGAGGATGGAAAAAATTAGTCTGAAGAGTTCCACTACTTTTTCATGCTTCTTCCCTTACAGTTGTATGCAAAGCCTGTTCCTTCCTGAACTTCTCTTCTTATTGGTGATAGTCATGCTGTACTCATCTTCATAGTTGAAAAGATAAATAAAGACAGAACTGTATGCAGAAAATGAAGTGGTCTCTGTCCAGAGCCTGCAGAGTCAGAACAGACACATGATAAACGGAAAGTATGAAAACAGATGTTTTCCCCAGTTTCCCTCTCCATCTTTATCTTTTATTTTCCTTTGTTCTTGCAACAATAACATCCAGCATTTCTCAGCAGATATTCCCCTATATCCGAGATTCTTTCCCACTAGATTTTCTTATCCAGGACCTACACGTTTGCATGAAGACTAATTAAAGTGGCTATAATATGGGGGAGAGAAGGTCTCCTATGAACATGAGCTCTCCTACTCTAAAATTTGTACATAATCCATCTTTATGGAACACTTGATCAAGATTTGAAGATATAGGACAGTGTGTCTCAAACACTTTCAAAATAATGTTAGAAAACCAGCATGGCTCCAAAATCCCTATGAAGGTATGCTATCACCATTTTTATCTTATCTTGCACTGTGCTTAAGAAGTTCTGAAATGGATGCCAAATTGCTGCAATTATTAGTACCTACAAAATTGTTTGTAAAACTCATATATTGCATGAACTGTTAAATTCTATGCATAGTCTCTATCTTTTAAAGAGACAGGAACAGGCTATGCAATTTTCAACTTTTATGTTAAAACTGTATGTAGAGTTAAAAGTACCCACTTGTTTTGGCTCTACCAAAGTCAAGTTCATCTCACTCTCTGACATCAGCAAAATTAGTATAAACTTACAAATGTCTTAATTTTTTGGAAATGTTTTTCTTCTACTGCTCATTATTTGACATAAACAAATAGCAATACCCAGTACATTTTACCAGAGTAGGCAAAGCATCATTACTAGTCTGTGTTTTCCTCTGTAAGTTAACAGTGATCTTGCTGATTGTGGATACATCACTGAAGTTTACAGCTGCCACTAAATATTTGTGGATCACTGTTCATAACTGTATAAATCTTTTAAGCTGTTGTTTGAGAAAGGGCCCATCTCAAAATGTCTCTACAACAGTCAATATTTTGAGTGGCAACTTTAAAGTTGTTATTTTCTTTGGGTTTTATTTGTTTGTGTTGTTGTGGGTTTTCTTAATGCAACAAGTTATCTGATTTCATGAAATGAGCATTTATTTTCTACTGGATGCCAACTTGCAACCTGTATCTAAACTATAGTGCATCTCCAGAGATGTGAGGCTGCTTGTAAAGATTTGACTGGAACCAGTAAGTAGGGAAAAGTTTGTACATACACAGCAGTAAAAGAATAAAAAAGAAATATTAATCTGTAAGGTAAATATGCGCTACAACTTTTTCTTGAAAGAATAGCATGAGATTGTGATTTTATAATTGCAAAGAACGTAAAGAAGGAAATTTGCCATAAATTCACCATGCAGCATTTAGACAAGTGAAAGGAACTCCTAAAGAAGAGCTGAATGCAGAGGGCCTCTGCCTCTGGTTTTGCATTAGAACATTAATGCAAAATTTTTAGTATGTACAAACTCAAAACAGTTATTTATACATGTGCTTATGTTATATTCCCTTGGGTGGTCCAGCTTCCGTCTGTGAAACTATTCATGCTAATAGAGTTAAGCATGTGTACTCACAGGAAGAGAGTCTGAGGTCTGATAAATAAATCCTATTATGTAATATCTGATAAAGTTGTTTTTACACCACTATCAAGCATAGGAACAAGGAACACACATTACTGGGACAGATCTGAGTTCACTGTCCTCTCACAACTGACTAGTGCTAGATACTTCAGAGAAATTTATATTTACACCATAATGGGAGATATGGAATTACTTTTGCTGACAGTAGGCTTGTATCTCTAAATCCTTGCCTCTAAAGCCTTTCCAAGTCAGCAAATTCCATAATCCAGAGTGGGTTGGTTTTTTTTTTATTTTTTCCCCAAAAAAAAGAAACAGCTAATAGATAGCAGAAACTTCCTTTTAGCCATTCTAAATTTGCCACCTTCTCATCTGTAGGAGGACATCTTCACCTTTCTCTTATCAGACTGAGCATATCATCATTCCAAACAAATCTCTTCCAGTTGCCCTGACACACTTATCATGGTACATTAATTTGTCCACTTTCTCAACCTTTTTTTTTTTAAATCATTCTTCACATAAGCATTGTCTTTTCTGTTCTTCATCCTTTTCCTCATTCTTTCTAAATTTGCAACATTCATTCTGAAATTGAGTCTTTAGTGTCCTATGCTGTTTCAACAATAAGCTACAGAATTTATAATCATAGAATTTTAAGGGGTTGGAATGGACCTTAAAGATCATCTATTCCCTACCCACCTTGTCATGTGCAGGGACACCTCCTGCTAGACCAGATTGCTCAAGGCTTTGTCCAGCCTGGCTTTGAACACTGCCAGGGTTGGGGCAACCTGTTCCAGTATCTCACCACCTTCACAGTAAAACATTTCTTCATAATTTCTAACCTAAATTTCCCCTCTTCCTATGTACCAGTTCCCCCTCGTCACATCACTACAGGTCCTGATAAAAAAGTCCCTCTCTGGCTTCCCTTCAGATACTGGAAGACTGCTATGAGGTTTTCATACCATCTTATCTTCTCCAGTATTATTCTCTTCTTGTAATCATATAATTTTTTTATTATTTCTGACTTCTTAAATTTGTCTAGGCTGCAAATTGCATTGTGTAGTGATTGTTCAGGTCCATTTTCTTTGCAAGTATCATTGAACTAATCTGTGGTTTTGCAAGGCGTATTACTTTTATTTGTTAACATCACGCTTCATTTGAAACGTGCTGATCTGCTCTGAAGCATCCCAACACTGTCTTGCTCTAAGACGCACAGGAAGCCGGTCAAGAACCGTATTGGCTGAAGTGTAATTTGCAAATTTTACCAAAGCGCTTTAAAGCTGGAGTTTAGTTTCACAGCAGCGTCCCAGTAATACCTCTGGTTCCGATGTTGCCTGGGCCTGGTTCTGTTTCTGGAGAGCCGGCCGGCCCTGCCGGGCAAGAGACCGTAGGGGTGGCACAGACAGTGCAGGGGTGACAGCGGCTGTAGGGGTGGCACAGACAGTGCAGGGGTGACAGCGGCTGTAGGGGTGGCACAGACAGTGCAGGGGTGGCACAGACAGTGCAGGGGTGACAGCGGCTGTAGGGGTGGCACAGACAGTGCAGGGGTGACAGAGCGGCCCGGGCACCGCCGCGCCCCCCACGCAGCACAGGGGCCCGGCCGTGCCGCTCCTCCCGGGCTCCATCTGTACCCGCCCCCTTCCACAACTGCTTAGTTTTGGCGTCTGGGGATTTCTGTGGGTTTTTTCTCCTTTTCTGAAACGCGAGGGGCCCCCTTACGGGCCTTCGGGAGTCTGACCCGCCGCGGGGAAGGGCCGGAGGGGAAGGGCCGGCGCGCACAGCGCGCGCTCCTGGCGCCGCTCCCGCGCATGCGCCGGGCACGCCGCCACACCGGGGAGGGGGAGGGGCACGCGCATTTGCCGGGAGAGCGCGGTGCGCGCGCATGCGCCGGGGCGATTAGCGGGGCGGTGGAGGGCGCGGCGCGTGCGCGCTGTGCCCGGCCGGGGCCCGTCCGCGGGTGCGCGCGGGAGCCGCGAGCCTGCCCCGGCGGGGCCGCGCGTGGGGCCTGGCCCGGGCCCCGCGACCGCAGCCATGAAGCTGGTGAGGAAGGACCTGGAGAAGGATAACGCGGGGCAGGTGACGCTGATCCCCGAGGAGCCCGAGGACATGTGGCACACGTACAACCTGCTGCAGGTGGGCGACAGCCTG